>OW240913.1:61532820-61554649 GCA_933207985.1 Pelobates cultripes | reverse complement strand
CTCCTCCCACAGTTTTTACACTACATAGACCAAAATTTACCAAAATGCAGATTATTGTTCTCGACCGGGATTGCTACTTGTGGAACGTGCCTCACTAATGCAGTTCACGAATATCGTCATTGCCTGTGGCTACAATTTGTCCCATATCGAATGGCAAAGCTAGAGTGGGAGCTGCCAAAAGCTGAAAAATCAGGACATGATTTCTAAACTGCCACCACTCCCTTATTTTCAGGCCCACCTACACAAATCTATATCAAAACGTTCAGCTATCCCTGCTGCCACTAAACATGTCAACGGCTAAGCCGTAGTCCTGATAGTTTTCACAATATGACCATTTGTTTGCAACCAACGCCGTCCATTGACATTCATTGAAACTTCACTCTGCAAAGCTCAAATTTGAAGTACAATTTCTAAACTGCGACTGTGCCTTCATTTTTAATACTTCAGAGACATACTATGCATCAAAATGTAGGTCTGGGTCTTGTGATTCTCACAATATAAAGCTCTTCGCTGTAGGATTTATAGCTTTTAAAATACGACCGTTTGAAGATGGCAACCGCCAAAATACTCTGACCTGTGCCAGGCTGCAGCAGCAAGTGATGTCATAGACAGGGCCTTTTGAACACCTGCTAATGTTTTATAAATGTATGGTTTAATGTAACTGTGCAACAACGTTGCAATTAAATGTGCTATGTAAATGATAACAGTTACTCCGCCCACTCCAGTTGTAGACTAATGGTGGAGGCAAGAACACTTCACACAATTTCCCCAGAAATTGTAGCTTTTCTAGTTATTATTATTATTATTATAGCAAAATTTGCCACCCTAACTCCTCCCACAGTTTTTACACTACATAGACAAAAATTTACCAAAATGTGCAGATTGTTCCCGATCGGATTGCTATTACTTTGTGGAACGTTTCGCCGAATGGTTCACTGAATATCGTCGTTCTTGTGGCGAAATTTGTCCCATAGGTATGAATGGCAAAGCTAGAGAGGGAGCTGGCAAAAGCTGAAAAATCAGGACATGATTTCTAAACTGCCACCACTCCCTTATTTTCAGGCCCACCTACACAAATCTTATATCAAAATGTTCAGCTATCCCTGCCACTAAATACAACGGCTAAGTCCTGATAGTTTTCACACATGACCATTTACTTGCAACCAACGCCGGCCCATTGACATTCATTGAAACTTCACTCTGCAAAGCTCAAATTTGAAGTGCAATTTCTAAACTGCGACTGTGCCTTCAATTTTAATACTTCAGAGACATACTATGCATCAAAATGTAGGTCTGGGTCTTGTGATTCTCACAATATAAAAGCTCTTCACTGTAGGAGATACAGTTTTTAAAGATACGACCGTTTGAAGATGGCAACCGCCAAAATACTCTGACCTGTGTCAAGCTGCAGCAGCAAGTGATGTCATAGACAGGGCCTTTTGAACACCTGCTAATGTTTTTATAAATGTATGGTTTAATGTAACTGTGCAACAACGTTGCAATTAAATGTGCTATGTAAATGATAACAGTTACTCCGCCCGCTCCAGTTGTAGACTACAGGTGGAGGCAAGAACACTTCACACAATTTCCCCTGAAATTGTAACTTTCTAGTTATTATTATTATTATAAAGGTAAATTTGCCACCCCAATCCCTCCCACAGTTTTACAACTACATAGACCAAAATACTCAAAACGCAGATTGTTCCCGACTGATTGCTATTACTTTAGGAAATACCTAATGGTTACTTGAATATCGTCGTCTTGTGGCGCAATTTGTCCCATAGGAATGAATGGCAAAGCTAGAGTGGAGCTGTGCTGAAAAATCAGGACATGATTTCTAAACTGCCACCACTCCCTTATTTTCAGGCCCACCTACACAAATCTTATATCAAAACGTTCAGCTATCCCTGCTGCCACTAAATATGTCAACGGCTAAGCCGTAGTCCTGATAGTTTTCACAATATGACCATTTGTTTGCAACCAACGCCGTCCATTGACATTCATTGAAACTTCACTCTGCAAAGCTCAAATTTGAAGTACAATTTCTAAACTGCGACTGTGCCTTCAATTTTAATACGTCAGAGACATACTATGCATCAAAATGTAGGTCTGGGTCTTGTGATTCTCACAATATAAAGCTCTTCGCTGTAGGATTTATAGTTTTTAAAATATGACCGTTTGAAGATGGCAACCACCAAAATACTCTGACCTGTGTCAAGCTGCAGCAGCAAGTGATGTCATAGACAGGGCCTTTTGAACACCTGCTAATGTTTTATAAATGTATGGTTTAATGTAACTGTGCAACAACGTGTTATATAAATGATAACAGTTGCGTCGCCCACTCCAGTTGTAGACTACTGGTGGAGGCAAGAACACTTCACACAATTTCCCCAGAAATTGTAGCTTTTCTAGTTATTATTATTATTATTATCGCAAAATTTGCCACCCTAACTCCTCCCACAGTTTTTACACTACATAGACAAAAATTTACCAAAACGTGCAGATTGTTCCCGATCGGATTGCTATTACTTTGTGGAACGTTTCGCCGAATGGTTCACGGAATATCGTCGTTCTTGTGGTGAAATTTGTCCCATAGGAATGAATGGCAAAGCTAGAGTGGGAGTTGGCAAAAGCTGAAAAATCAGGACATGATTTCTAAACTGCCACCACTCCCTCATTTTCAAGCCCACCTACACAAATCTTATATCAAAACGTTCAGCTATCCCTGTTGCCACTAAACATGTCAACGGCTAAGCCATAGTCCTGATAGTTTTCACAATATAATCATTTGTTTGCAACTAACGCCGTCCATTGACTTTCATTGAAACTTCACTCTGCAAAGCTCAAATTTGAAGTGCAATTTCTAAACTGCGACCGTGCCTTCAATTTTAATACCTCAGAGACATACTATGCATCAAAATGTAGGTCTGGGTCTTGTGGCACAATAGCAAGCTCTTCACCGTGGGGAGTTATGTTTTAAAAATACGACCGCTTTGAAGATGGCAACCGCCAAAATACTCTGACCTGTGTCAGGGGTTGCAGCAGCAAGTGATGTCATAGACAGGGCCTTTTGAACACCTCATAATGTTTTTTATAAATGTATGGTTTAATGTAACCAGCAACAACGCTGCAATTTAAGATGCTATGTAACAACAGTTACTCCTACCCACCCAGTTGTAGACTACAGGTGGAGTGGCAAGAACACTTCACACAATTTCCTGAAATTGTAACTTTTCAGTTACATACATATTATAAAATTTGCCACCCCACCTCCCACAGTTTTACACTACATAGACCAAAATTCTACCAAAACGTGCAGATTGTTCCCCGGATCGATTGCTATTACTTTTGTGGAATGTTTTGCCGAATGGTTCACGGAATATCGTCGTTCTTGTGGCGAAATTTGTCCCATAGGAATGAATGGCAAAGCTAGAGTGGGAGCTGGCAAAAGCTGAAAAATCAGGACATGATTTCTAAACTGCTACCACTCCCTCATTTTCAGGCCCACCTACACAAATCTTATATCAAAACGTTCAGCTATCCCTGCTGCCACTAAACATGTCAACGGCTAAGCCATAGTCCTGATAGTTTTCACAATATGACCATTTGTTTGCAACCAGCGCCGTCCATTGACATTCATTGAAACTTCACTCTGCAAAGCTCAAATTTGAAGTGCAATTTCTAAACTGCGACTGTGCCTTCAATTTTAATACTTCAGAGACATACTATGCATCAAAATGTAGGTCTGGGTCTTGTAATTCTCACAATATAAAGCTCTTCACTGTAGGAGTTATAGTTTTTAAGATACGACCGTTTGAAGATGGCAACCGCCAAAATACTCTGACCTGTGTCAAGCTGCAGCAGCAAGTGATGTCATAGACAGGGCCTTTTGAACACCTGCTAATGTTTTATAAATGTATGGTTTATCGTAACTGTGCAACAACGTTGCAATTAAATGTGCTATGTAAATGATAGCAGTTACTCCGCCCACTCCAGTTGTAGACTACAGGTGGAGGCAAGAACACTTCACACAATTTCCCCAGAAATTGTAACTTTTCTAGTTATTATTCTTATTATTATAGCAAAATTTGCCACCCTAACTCCTCCCACAGTTTTTACACTACATAGACAAAAATTTACCAAAACGTGCAGATTGTTCCCGATCGGATTGCTATTACTTTGTGGAACGTTTCGCCGAATGGTTCACGGAATATCGTCGTTTTTGTGGCAAAATTTGTCCCATAGGAATGAATGGCAAAGCTAGAGTGGGAGCTGGTAAAAGCTGAAAAATCAGGACATGATTTCTAAACTGCCACCACTCCCTTATTTTCAGGCCCACCTACACAAATCTTATATCAAAACGTTCAGCTATCCCTGCTGCCACTAAACATGTAAACGGCTAAGCCGTAGTCCTGATAGTTTTCACAATATGACCATTTGTTTGCAACCAACGCCGTCCATTGACATTCATTGAAACTTCACTCTGCAAAGCTCAAATTTGAAGTGCAATTTCTAAACTGCGACTGTGCCTTCATTTTTAATACTTCAGAGACATACTATGCATCAAAATGTAGGTCTGGGTCTTGTGATTCTCACAATATAAAGTTCTTCGCTGTAGGATTTATAGTTTTTAAGATACGACAGTTTGAAGATGGCAACCGCCAAAATACTGTGCCAGGCTGCAGCAGCAAGTGATGTCATAGACAGGTCCTTTTATACACCTGCTGTTTTTATAAATGTATGGTTTAATGTAACCGTGCAACATTGTTGCAATTAAATGTGCTATATAAATAATAACAGTTACTCCGCCCACTCCAGTTGTAGACTACTGGTGGAGGCAAGAACACTTCACACAATTTCCCCAGAAATTGTAGCTTTTCTAGTTTTATTAAGTTTCCTAGGACTGGACCTGTACTGTGTAAAGAGGCTGAGCTTCAGATTGCGTGTGCAATTTCAAATCCAAATTGTGACATCAGACAGAGAGCCCAGACTTTGTCACATGTGTTTCATAAATGACAAAATTGAACTTCAGCTACTCTTATTAGGCTTGTTACGGTTTTTAGCTCCAGGCCCGTGTAGCCCTTAATTAATCAGATTTGCACAAATTTTCAATGCTTTGACACCACCTAAATATCTTAATTCTCAGTTAAACTGTGTCGTAACCGTTAATTCAGCATCCACTTCCTGGTGATTATAAATGATCATCTTCACTTGTTTTACCCATATTTTTCACAGTCTATGCCCTAAAGCAGGGATTCGCAACCCAGTCCTTAATTACCCCCTACCAGTCCAGGATTTAGGGATTACCCTGTTGTGTCTAAAGTATTTTTTTTCAACTGGGTAATTCCAAAATCCTGGACTGTTAGTGGGTATTTGAGGACTGGGTTGGGAACCAATGCCCTAAAGGCACACTATAGTCACCAGAGCTTAAAGGAACACTAGAGTCACCTAAATTACTTTAGCTAAATAAAGCAGTTTTAGTGTATAGATCATTCCCCTGCAATTTCACTGCTCAATTCACTGTCCTTTAGGAGTTAAATCACTTTGTTTCTGTTTATGCAGCCCTAGCCACACCTCCCCTGGCTATGATTGACAGAGCCTGCATGAAAAAAAAACTGGTTTCACTTTCAAACAGATGTAATTTACCTTAAATAATTGTATCTTAATCTCTAAATTGAACTTTAATCACATACAGGAGGCTCTTGCAGGGTATAGCAATCTATTAACATAGCAGGGGATAAGAAAATCTTAATTAAACAGAACTTCCAATAAAGAAAGCCTAAATAGGGCTCTCTTTACAGGAAGTGTTTATGGAAGGCTGTGCAAGTCACATGCAGGGAGGTGTGACTAGGGTTCATAAACAAAGGGATATAACTCCTAAATGGCAGAGGATTGAGCAGTGAAATTGCAGGTGCATGTTCTATACACCAAAACTGCTTCATTAAGCTAAAGTTGTTCAGGTGACTATAGTGTCCCTTTAATGTAGTGGTTCTGCCGTCTATAGCCTGCCCCTGCAGGCTCAGCAATGAAAATGCCACTTCTTCAGAGAAACGTTAGTGTTTACATTGCTGCTTAGTAACACCTCTAGGTGCAGTCACTCAGATTGTCACTAGAGGCACTTCCTATTTCAGTAATGCATTGTGTGCAGTGCATGGAGACACTAAACGCTCTTTTTAGAGATGCATTGATTCAATGTATGTTGTCGCTCATACGCAGAAGTCTAGAGATTGATGATCTCAGTTGTGGGATGCATATAATACGATATTGTTCTTTTAAGGAAAGTTCTTCAGCTTGCTGAAGTGTTTTCTGTCTGGAGTCTTTCACTCCCCCCTCTAGTATTGCACTTAATACCCCTGGCACAGACTTTCAATCTGTTTATTTTTTTTTTTATATATATATACTTACATAGAAAATATGCAGAAAAAAAATGCATGTTTTCTTTAAAGGAACACTATATGGTCAGGAACACAAACATTTATTCCTGACCCTATAGTGGTAAAACAACCATTTAGGTGGCTTGGCCCCCCTAGGAAAGGTGAAAACTCACCCTATTCCCAGTGCTGCACGGACCCGCCGCCACTGGCCCTGCCCTTGATCTGCATCGTTGGTGATATCCTCGGAATTGCAGACTTTTAGCCAATCCAGTGCTTTCCCGCAAGATGTGACATTCCTCCTAGAGGCAGTGGCACTAAACGAAAGTCAGAATAAAAAAATTCAAGTGCAGAGCGAGAAATAATAACAAAAGAAAAACAAAACATAGGCTGGAGTCCCGTACAAATTCAGGTCACCGAGTCACTGGTTCCACAGGGTACGAAAGGGTTGACTCTGGATATGTGTGGCTCGTGCCCACTGCATCGGTCTGGTCCTGTAGGCCAAGTGCCTGAAGGAAAGCTGTTCCCTCTGAGGGTCCCAGGGCTTTGGAAATCTTTCCATTTTGGTTGACTGTAAGAGCTCTAGGGAAAGACCATCTGTAAGGGAGGCCAGCATTTTGCAGGGTTTTCGTGATTAGATGCATTGATTTTTGCCACAATAAGGTGGCTTTGCTTAAGTCTTGAAAGAATGTAAGAGTTTGTGATTCAAAGTGTAGTGGAGTCTTCCCCTTCATGGCGTTGTGTTTATCTGCAAGGGTTTGGCAGCACAGGATTGTGTCCCGGGGGACCTTAGCTGGTGCTTGTGATGATTTAGCTATGCAGTACATGCAGTCAAAGGTAATTTGTTTTGCATTTTTTGCGGGTATGATAGAGGAGACTAGGCGTCTGACGAAGTGGGGAAGTTCCTCAGGTGGGAGTGAGTCCACCACGCTGTGGATCTTGATGTTTCTCTTCCGCTCTCTGTCCTCCAACTGAGCCATCCTGACACCTTGGTGTGCTTGTGCCATTTGGAGTAGTTGCACGGATTCATTGATGGTGGCCATACCTTGTTTCAGGTCGATGAGGTCCACTTCCTTCGTTTGGACACTTTGTATAACCGCCTGTACCTCTATTTGTACGGCCTTGAGCTTGGCCGAGAACATTTGGCCTTCTCGGGCTGAGGGTTGGGTCTGTTTCTGTGATTTGCGCTCCATTTCTCCTGCTGGAGAGGTTTGGCTGTGGTACTCTGAGTTTTATCACCCTCTGAGCCCGTTCCATACCAGTAAGGGTCGCTGTGCAGCTGCAGGCTTCCCACGCGGTAGGCCCGAGGACCTCGGCGCTAGATTTTAGCGCTCACGGGGAAAATGAAGGGCACCTGCCGACTCATGAGTACCTCCCCCACTTGTTGGAGGTGATTATATACCGGTATCTTTGGTTTCTGCAGCGATAAAGGTGATTTTGTTGGGATTTATCTCAGAGCTGCGGGAAAGTACGTCTGCCTCGGAGCGCTGCTTAGCTACGCCCCCATTAACTTGTATTCTGTGCTGTAATCTGACAACTTAAGGACCAGGTTTTTTTTTAGTTTTTTTTTGTAATTGTGTCATTCGGGTCCCAAGGTTCATATGCCAGCAATGGTTGCCATGCTAATTTAGGATTGGGACTTCATTCAGCCCTCTTGTTAGTGGCAAAGGAGTGTGATCTTAGGGGAACAGATTGTCCTTATGTCATGCACATAGGGGATTACAAAATTCCCGGTGATTTAGTTAAATGTTTTTTGTTTTTTTAGTATGATGTAGACTTTGCTAATCAATCTCAAAAAAGTCTTTATGTTCACAGACTGGAGAAACAAACTGTAAATTCAATTAGGATATTTTTTTCTTTTCCTCTGCTTATTAGTTTGTCACAACATTAAAATTATCTTTAATATACAGTGCTGTCCTATTGGTTAGATGTGTAGTTTTGAGGTAGTCCTTTTTAATGGTTTGCTTGGATCCTATTTTTATGGAGCTTGCACTTTTCCTGTATGTTATGTACATAGACTAGTGGCAATCTAATATCCTGTCTTGTGCTGTATGTACTGTTTTAGCGTGTATACATAACCTCTATATTTATTGCTCTATACTAGTTAATACACTTGCAGGTTTATTAGTCTATGGTTGTATAGGTGTATATTTTGATTTGTCTTTACGTACATAAATGTATTAGATGTTACATTTGAATTTTGAGCTGTATGGGGAAAATCTTACTTAAACGGTGTACTTGTCACACCCCACAGCTAAGAATAAGATTTTGACTGTGTGCAAGTGTGTACCTAGAAGAATTGATGCTGTTTTGAAGCAAAAAGGGGTGGTCACACCAAAAATTAATATGATTCAGTTTAGTTTTTACTTACTTTGCATTTTGCTATTGATTAAAACCAAACTAATATTTTCCATTTTGAAAGTATTCATATGTTACAGCGTTTTCTTTTACACCTGCCTAAAATATTTGCACATTAATATATGTGCAGAAAATACAGTTACTATGTTTATATTACTATTCATTATGCAGTTCCCCTTCATGTGGGGAATAAATGATGAATATGAAAATTGTCAGTAGGGTTATACCATCACATATGTTAGTTTTGTCGGATGTGTTGTCTCTGGGTTCAGGGGTAACGGAGCCTCATGCCTATTCATAAGTGGATACTTTTATTAAATGTTCTTCTGGGAACTGCAGTGATGAACTTAAGACTCAAAGAGATATAATAGTTGAGTTTGCTCTTGGGATGCAGAAAAAGAGTCTGAATATACTGGTCACCATATGTTACATAAAAAAAAAAAAATTAAATTTAATGTGATTTTATTTTAGCCTGTCCTGTGAGAGGACCAACATCACCTGTTATAACTGCTGCTTGTACTATGCTTGCCACAGTGGAGCTATCAAAAGCTTCTTGTAGGAATAGGGATGCATTGAGGGGCGCCCTGTGGGATCCATGTAAGGACCAGGCTAGTTCTTAAAAGTTGTAAAAACCACATAAGCTGAAGACGTTTCTCTATTATTTTATAACAAGAGTCTGTGAGCAGGTATGGTACTCAACAGCGAAGAATTAAAATTACATGGGGCCCAAGGTAGGTTACCAGTTTGACCCCCTTCCCACCCCCCCTTCCTTAAATCTTTACATAGGAATGGTTAATGGAGTAAAGCAAATTCATGATCCTGGGTCTGCTGTCAAATTCCTGGGCCCTTGGTGGCTGCCTAGGGTTCCCTTTGGTTTAGCCTGTTCTGCTCATCAATCATATAATTCTTTGGATTACCCGTAAACCCAAACAAAAAGGCCTCTGCCATAGCATACAATTTTTGATGGTCCATTTTAAATAGTCAGATATTGCAAAAAGAGTTACACACTTTTACTTTCTCTCCTCTCCTCCCCCCCCGAAGTGTATCATATTTAAAAAAAAATAATAATAATAATTCAGAATATTGCCCAAAGGGCATCATATTGTGTTTGTAATGCCCACACCAAATGTTAAATTCTTTCTTCTAATGATATCCTTCCTTGATGCTCACTGGATTGAATGTTTTATGAAAGTCTAATTTACTCAAGATATTAGTTGTTCCAGTGTTGATGGAACTCTGTAATCACAAGAATAGGGTATACACTGCCTTTTGACACTAAAGAGGACCCCAACAAAATGTAGCTGGAAAGAAGGTTGAAATATCTAGAATTGTAAGTAAATATATTGAGTACTATAAATTGAAACCGCAGAATAAAACAAATGAAACCACAATCAGATGCTACACTTAGGCAACAAAAAAAATGACAGACACTTGTCACGTCCTGCTAAATTATGTAATAAATGAACTGTCATTCTAGGTCAAAATTGCAAAATGCTTCTATGCTGTCCTGTTTCAGTAATCTGGACATGGCTTTTGCTGACATTTTCTGTGTGGAATTGGTATTTAATCCTCTGTTTATACAACTAAATTGATTTAATCCTCTGTTTATACACTTTCATCTGGATTTAATTATAGAGCCTTCCTGCAGAAGAGATATGAATGGATTTTATTTTAATGCAAATGTCTTGCTGAAAATGTGAACATATGACAAAATATGTGATATGTAAAAATTATTAGCTTCTGAGTGCCACCTTGTCTGAGAGTAAAAAGCATTCTATCCATTGGTTTGGCCATCCCTGTTCTAAATTATGTAAGAGTGCTACAGAAGAACCACGAGAACACACACAATCGGACATACAATGTATGTATTGTGTGTGTGTGTGTGTGTGATTTCCCGGATATTGTATATAATTTGCAAGACACCCACAGCCCTATAAGAGTACGAATGGGCCCTTGTTGTTTCGCCCGGCAAGGAGGAAGTGACTGCCGCTCATTTCCAGTTTGACAGAGCGCCAGGAGGGAGATGGCGGTGACACCATATGCAGACAGTGGAGAGGCTGGAGTGAGCTGCTGCAGACCCTCACTCCCATCAGCCTCAGCCAGCATCACCGAGACCCCAAACAAGTCATTGACACAAAAGGTAAGCTAACAGGAGGAAGGCTGCAATTATAAAAAATAGAGAGAGAGAATGAGAATATTTGTGTTCTGTCACAATAAAATGTCATGTCCTTGTTCATACATGTTTTGTAGATGTGGGGGCAGTAGCAGGTGAAGCTACCTCCCTGAAACAAGTTTCTGCATATACAGTTTATACAAAGAGGCCATCTTGGTTTCATATGTTGATTTAGATAAGCAAGTAGATCCAAACCTATTCCCTTCCACTCTGAAAGAAGCCTTCTTACATGCTAAAAGGCACAAGTAACAAATCAAAAGCCATAATAGTTGCCATCAGTGGCGTACATACCAGGGTTGCAGGGGTCGCGGCTGCGACCGGGCCCGGCCGCCCCTGCGACCCGGTATGTACCCACTGGGCCAGCCTCTTCTCACACACAAGCTTTCTTACTAGCAGGCACATACATACACAAGGCTAAGAATACCTACCTGGCACTGGATGCTGTTGCTGGGAGGTCAGGTAGCCATATTGGGCCTCTTCCTCCTGCAGCAAGGTCAGCTGCTTAGCATACATGGGTGGGGCTTGTGTCGTGGGGGTGGAACCTGCGCAAGCGAGGCAGAGCAGGAGTATGTGTGTCAGGGAAGCTACTGGGAATTCGGAAGGGAGACTGTCAGTGCTCCCTCGGCCCCAGCCAGGGCCGGATTAACATAGGGGCTGATGGAGCTGCAGCTTCAGGCCCAGGCCCGTGGAATAGGCCCATTAAAAAAAAAAAAAAAGTACAAAAAATATATATTTTTACATTTTTTTTTTTTTTTTTTACACACTACTCTTAGGTTTGCCACCTGACTGGTATTTTACTGGCACAGCTGGTATTTGAGGCTGCCTGGCCAGTGGCAGTATTGCAGTTATGCAGGCAATACAAATGCAGGTATTTTTCTCAGTATAAACGGAAATTACTCTGCAATACCAGCACCGGCCAGTAGGGTTACTGCATATCCCTCCCTGCCTTTCTCTACTATTCACTGATCCGTGGGGGAGCAGCTACACAGCACAGAGAGTCCAGACAGGAGCTCTACAGCTCAGGTAAGTGAGGGATGGGGGAAAGGCAGCAGGGAGACATGGGGACACTGAGACACTAGGGAACACATGGGGATACAGACACTAGGGGATACTGGGAGACCTGGGGACACTGGAAAACACAGGGACACAGAGAAAAAATGGGGACACAGACACATGGGGACACTGTGAGACATAGGGAGACACTGAGACATTGGGACATGGACACACTAGGGACACAGTGTCCCCTTGTCTCCCAGTGTCCGTGTCCCCATGTCTCAGTGTCCCTAGTGTCTCAGTGTCCCCTAGTCTCCTAGTGACTCAGTGTCTCCATGTGCCCCATGTCTCCCAGTGTCTCCAAGTGTCTGTGTCCCCGGGTCTCTCAGTAACATAGGGACACTGAGAGAAATGGGAACACTGTGACACTGGGAGACTAGGGGACTGGGTGACATGGGGACACTGACACTGTGATACTGAGTCACTCCTTGTGATTTACATCATGTGATTTCACGCATAACTAACTAATTATTCAAATGTATAAGGCTGGTATTTTTTTTCCAAGAAAGGTGGCAACCCTAACTACTCGTCACATACTCTTGCTTAAAGGAACACTAGAGGGTCAGGAACCCAATCATGTATTTCTGACCTTATTATGATAAAACTACAATTTAGCCCCCCTGGCCTCCTCTTGCCTCCCTTAATATAGTAAACTCTTACTTGTATTGACATCATCAGAAGTGGTGGTCTGCGCAAATTACAATGCTTCCCCATAGGATTGGCTGAGACTGTCAACAAGGCAGATCAGGGGCAGAGCCAGCACAAGTCAAACATAGCCCTGGCCAATCAGCATCTCCTCATGAAGATAAACTGATTCAATGCATCTCTATGAGGAAAGTTCAGTGTCTGCATGCAGAGGGTGGAGACACTGAATGGCAGTGCTGCACACTAGGCAGCACTGCCCCAGGAGGCACCACTAGCAGCCATCTAAGGAATGGCCATCAGAGTTATTTTCTCGGAAAAGACAGTGTTTACTGCAAAAAGCCTGGAGGGAATGATTGTACTTACCAGAACAAATACAAGTGAGCTGTAGTTGTTCTGGTGACTATAGTGTCCCTTTAAGTTTGGAAGCTTAAGAGGGATGCATGAGAACAAAACCTGTGTGGACTGGCTGACAAAATAAGTTTAGATAATGCAGACTTTGGTCTCTCTAACACTGTGGCATGTCCCCTTTCTTCTACACTCACTACATACACATTTTCTCTGTCTCAGACTATATACCAGGAACTTCTGCCTGCTAGTAAGATAAGGAGAAAAGTTGACATGTGAGTGCGAGGGGACCGTCCTTAGAAAGCGTGGAGTAGGCACATCATTTGATGTCTTTATGTCAAGCTCAGGGTGCTGCCTGCATAGTATGCCCTTAGTTGGACAGCCTGCAGGATTGGCAGGCAGCCTGACATGCATTCATGCCAGGCTGTCCTTCCAATTCTTTGGACAAACATTCCCCCTTTTTGGGCATATTCACCCCTTTTGGCAGGTCTGGTCACGTGATTTGCACCAGTGGCACACCCTTTTACCCCGCTCATTGACTTCCTGCTTCACTGGACACTGCTGTTAGGGGGTATGGATTTACTTGAAAGATGAAAGCATAAATTAGAGAGAGATTAGCATAGAGTATGTGCTTTCTTATAGCTGCATCCTTTGAGTTTCCCTCCAACACCATCTCCATCAGATACATGATGCTTGGGAGGTAAGATTGTTTTAGTGTTTTTGGTCGATACGATTCTGTAAATAGGCCCATCATAATTGTCAGCACCAGGCCCGCTGGGCTCTTAATCTGGCCCTGGCCCCAGCAACCTCCATGCAGCCCCCAGCATCTCTCTCCAGCCCCCAGCACCTCCATCCTGTTACAGTCCAAGGGAAAAAAATAAAAGCACATGCTCCCGGGAGAGTTAATTGGCCAGGACAGAATCCAGCTTCCCGGGACTGTCCTGGCAAAAATGGGACGGTGGCAACCATTTTTATGCCTTGATAAGAACAAGTGTCTGCGTGGACTTTGTCTGGTTTTTAATCCCATGTCCCAGACATTTCAATCAGTCACCAAGGGAAACTTTCTCTTACTGTGGGAATTAAACTCTGCTCTGTATATAGGCAGACTTTTTTCCTGCCAGGATATCCATTATCAGCACTCTTGTAGAATGCATCATTGAACATATAAACTTACCTAATTGCTCACCACAAACCTCATAAATGTGAAAGATTTGTTGGAAGGAAGCTAGATATAAGCAGCGGGGGGGAACTGCAAACACAGAAACACAGGTACTTATACCAGTCTTTAATATTAATTACTAATGTACTTACCTCAGGTGGGAAAACATCCATAAGGACAAATGAACTGCTGCAGGCCTGTATTTCAGTGGCAAATGGGGATTTGACCATCTCACAGTTTATAGGCTTCCATATGCACCCCAAATGCCATTCGTCATCACCAGTGGGAGAAGGTCTAAAACAGACCTGGACATGGCTGTATACATAACAGAGGCGTAACCTGGTAGTCACCTTATGGAAGTGCTGTTTACTAGGGCTTTGAGGAAATAGGTCATTTATGCAATGGAACACGATCAGACCCCTGGTCACTAAAGGGGGTACACAGGGAGGCAACTCTTACATCTGTGCTGTTTGCTAGGTCTTCAGGGATTAGAGGCTTGACCTACACAGTGCCATCTTAAGAGCATTATAGGCCCCCGGGCAAAGCGGTGTGCTGGGGTTCTGCCTACATAACCACTAATAGGAATAAAAATCTAAATTATTGATAAAATTAAGTTTATGTTTATCGGTACCTCTAACAAATGCAATGCATACACACATTTCTTTTTTTTTTATAATTCTTTATTTTTACTCAATAGAATCAGCAAGTGTACATCAACTTTCAGGCTTACGCAGAAGCCAACATGTTCAACATTGTGGGAACATTGCAAAGTTTGCCGAGAAAATAAAACACAAAGAGTAAACAACAAAGACAAGGCATGGACAATGTGTGCTCCGCCATTTACTGAATCTACTGGCACCTGCCGTCTATCGAGGTGTTTTTAAATTTTTTAATTACCCCCTTCTAGGATATACATCAATGATCGGGTAATTCGACAGTTATACGGTCACTTTCGAGCTAATATAGAGGCCTATTAAATTACAATTTAATATAAGAAAAAGGTAATCGTTGTGGTTGTCGTTTGCCTGTAATTGTAACTTAGTATTGGCTCTCTCCGTTTGTCGGGGAAACTTATGGTAGATAAAGGTACAGGCTAATCTGCAAAAGTTAAGTAGCCATCATATTTGCTGATCAACTTCCTAAGTGTGTTACCTTGTTCCTCCAATCATTGGTCTAGCCTGAAAAAACAAATCACAGGAAACGATGAAATAAAAGAGAAAAAGGAAGAAAAAGGAAGAAAAAGAGGAAGTAAAAAGGATTAGAGAGAGAACGAGTAGTGCCTAGTCCAGGCTGAAAAGGAAAAGGAGGGAAATGGGGGGGAAACGGCGGGCCCACCATCTCTCCGCTGGCGGCAGCACCCCAACCGGCGGTATATCGTCGCGGTCAGCACCAGTTGGGGTATGCCTTCAATCTCCGCTCGATCCAAATACGCTATTGTCCCATGGTTCCCAGAGTTTTTGGAATGTTGCGGTGGTCCCCCTCACCCTTGCTGTCAAATCATCCATAATTCTACATTCTTTAATTCTGGAGATTACCCCTGCGAAATCCGGGCCCTCTGAAGTGAGCCATGCTGTCGCTATCGCTCGACGCGCGCACAAAGTAATCTTGTGTACTAATTTCTGTTCCCGAGTGGACCACCCATCCACAGATCTATTTAATAAGTAGGTCCAGGGGTCTAACCTCAGAGGCTTATCAAATATCTGCTTCAATAAATCCTCCACAGACTTCCAGAATCCGCGTATCTTTGAGCATTGCCACCACATGTGTAAATACGTTCCTTGGTCTCCGCAACCCCTCCAGCAATCATCTGTGTCTAGTTTGTGCATCCTATGTAATTGAATTGGGGTGGTGTACCATCGGAACATAGTTTTCCACGCCTGCTCCTGTAGGGTTACACATATTGAAACCTTAGCATTTGCCTCCCAAATCTCTTGCCACTCCAGCCCCTCCAAGGTCTCACCGAGGTCATTCTCCCATTGGACAGTATACGTTAGTCTTCCCCATTCTCCATTTTCTTCACTGAGGTGTGCGTACAATAATGTGATCATCCCCTTGGGGGTTGCCCCGTCCGAACATATTCTCTCGTAGAAAGTGTGAGTCTCCATTGCAGCCTTTTTAATGGTTGGTTTTTGGGCGAAGTCTCGTATTTGGATGTACCGGAAAAAATCCGCTGGAGTCAGGTGATTACCCAATTGAAGGTCCGCGAACTGAACGATCTCTCCATTATGAAACAGCTGATGCAACCGTTGCAGTCCAGCACGTTCGATGTTGCGGAAGTGCCTGGGGGTCATACCAGGGGGGAATTCTCTGTTCCTAAGAAGTGGGGTCATAGGAGAAGGGGATGATGCCAGCTTATATTTGGCGTTACACATGTCCCATATGCGTATCGAATTGAGGATCGCTGGGCATGTTATCAGTATTTCCGGTCTGTATTCTCTGGGGACCCACATTGTGAACTGGGGGACATCCACCCCCACCATCATAGATTCGATATCCACCCACCGCCTCTCCTCAGGAGCGGAATGCCACATGGCTATCTGCGTTAGTTGTGCCGCTAGGTAATAAAAGAAGAGGTTCGGAAGGCCCAAGCCCCCTCTATCTTTTCGCCTATACAGTACCTGTTTGGAAATTCTATGTCTCTTGTTCTGCCATATAAAGTTCCCTATTGATCTTTGCAAGGGAAGCAATTGTGTCTTCGTGATTCGGATGGGTAGCGCCTGAAAAAGAAACAGTAAGCGCGGGAGGATGTTCATTTTTACAGAATGTATCCTACCGATCCAGGAAATGGGTTTGTCCACCCATTTGTCTAGGTCCTCCGTCAGCGCTCTAAGCATGGGGGCGTAATTAGTTGCATATAGACGTTCTGGGTCAGCCGTTATGTTGATCCCTAGGTACCTTAGGGAGTCTGTTTCCATACGGATTTGGTATACCTCCTGCAACCTAGTTGTTTCATCTTGTGTCAGGCATATCGGGAGCGCACTGGACTTTTGGATGTTTGCTTTATAACCGGATAGTCCTCCGTATTCTAGAATGACTCCCTTAAGTGCGGTCATCGATTCTAACGGAGTCGTGATGGTTAAGAGAACGTTGTCCGCGTAGGCTGATACCTTGAAATCTTTATCCCCCACTCTTACACCCTTAATGTTTGGATGTTGACGTATCGCGTGAAGTAGAGGCTCCAACGCCAACACGAAAAGGAGGGGCGAGAGCGGGCAACCCTGTCTCGTGCCATTGTATAGCCGAAATGGGTGGAACGGGGCACCCGTTATCTGTACTTGTGCCCGCACGTTATCATACATTGCTTTCGTTGTAGTTAAGTATTCCTCTGGGAAGCCCATGCACTTCAGAACTGGAAAAAGAAATTGCCACCGAACTCTGTCGAACGCCTTTTCAGCGTCTAAGGATACCACTAACGTGGGGGTCCTTGATGTCCTTTGTTTCCAGATCAGATCCACGTTCCTCCTAGTATTTTCAAACAATTGTCTATTTGGGATAAACCCAACCTGATCTGCATGGATGAGAGAAACCAGCAACGGGTTAAGTCTGTCGGCCTGTATTTTCGCCAAAATCTTCAGATCATGATTGATCAATGAGATGGGCCTGTAGTTCTCTGGGTATAGAGGGTCCTTTCCGGGCTTAGGCAAGAGAACTATAGTCGCCAGTGTCATATCAGATGCCAGTTGTCCGCCCTGCCATAAGCTGTCAAAAAGTCGGACCAATTGTGGTGTGAGTTCTTCTCTAAATGTTTTGTAGTATGAGCCGTCGAAACCATCTGGTCCCGGTGCCTTGTTGCCATTTAGATTCGAGATGGCCTTGTCAACTTCATCTTCCGATATGTCCGCTGCCAGAGAACGTGTTGCCTCACCACTCAATTTAGCTAACCCTAAGCCTTCTAGGTATCGTATGATATATTCCTCCTCGCGTATCCCGTGCGGACTTCCATCCGGAGTGTGGTTATACAACTTTCCGTAGAAGTCTTCGAAAATCTTAGCAATCTCCACAGGTCCCGTTCTTGTCGTGCCATCAGGATGTTTGATCGCCGTTATGTGAGTCCTTCCTTGCCTTGGCCTAAGCGTTCTTGCTAAAAGGGTGTCCATTTTGTTCGCCTTTTCGAAAAAAGTCCGTTTCGACCAGGTCATGGCTTTTGCCGTGTCATCTAATAGTAAAGTGCGGATGTTCCTACGTGCTGCTTCCAATTGCGCGAAGATGTTTGCTGATGGCGCCGTTTGGTGCTTATGTTCCAGGGTGCTGAGTTGGCCCAGCAAAGATTCCAGTTGCTGGTGTTTCAGTTTCTTTTGTCTGGTGGCCAGTTTGATCAAAGTCCCCCTAATGACCACTTTATGGGCCGCCCAGATTGTGCTTGCGCTCACGTCAGGGGGCATACACACATTTCTGAATACACACAGACAGACTGCTGAGTACACACAAACTGCAGTGAGGGGTCTGAAGGTGTGTGTGAGAGTGCAGCATGTGAGGGGGTATAGAGTGTGCTTGAGGGGGTGCAGTATGTAAGGTGGTTGTGTGTGCGCAGTGTGGGAGTAGGTGTAAAAAGTTGGAGTAGGGCTGCGCCAACAAAAAATTTAATAAAATAAAGTAATATAGTCCCAAAAGTCTCACTAGAGCAGCAATGGATGGGCAGGGATACTTGATAAAGTGAAGTTGAGTAGACTCTTCAATGGGGATAGATACGTCAGAATGTCTCAGGATGTTCGTTATATGGAAAACAGAGAGAGGCAACCAATAGTGCAATAAGTCTAAACTGTAAGGGGGAAGTGTGTGTGAGGGAGTGCAGCATGTAATGGGGTGGTGTGTGTGAGGCGGTGTAGTGTTTGAGGGAGTGTAGTGTGAGGAGTGCAGTGTGTCTTTGTCCATGGAGTATGTAACGGAGCTCCCTGTAGCCCGACTGGGTACCTCCTAGCTGGAACAGGGACAAACCACAGCCCTTCTGCCCACAGTTGCGGTGGCTTGACTGGGGTCCTGGAACCGCTCCCTCCTGGAGCCGAATGGGGAATTTGCTCTACCCACCCCTAGGCAGTGAACAACACACAGTCCTGGGAGCTCTAGTCCTTACAAGGACTTTCCCCGTTGAATCCTCCACACTGGAACAGTGATTAAAGAATAGCCATTTCCCCTCCCAGTAACCAGATGACACATAGTGCTGGGAGTACAAGTTGGAATAAGTTTATTGGCAGACACAACTGGCCTTATATGCAGGTCCCCAAGCAAGGGGCTCTCCCCCTTGGACCTGAAAGTAGACTACAGTAAAAACATACACACAATTACATTGGCTCTCAGGTCCAGGAAACTCCCATACAAAACGGGTCAATCCCTCCTCTGTGCCTGGTAGATAATTGAGTTAGCACTGTATTAAACTCCGTTATCTCCAGGCACAGAAAACATACATTAAATACCTTTAAACACACAAAATCCCCACAAAAGTTACATCTCCTGATAGACCCGATCTAGGTGACCAATATGTCTAAAAATCACCCAGATTGGTTCAGGGGTTCGGAATTTTCATGGAAGTCATAATTTTGACCGACCGTGCACATGGTCCTATGCCCAAAACAGTTCCATGAAATCAGTGCCAACGGTCGGTTTGGTAGTCTTTTACAGGTTTCCATGCAGGGCCCATAGTCTGTGGGCAGGAGGCTGGCAAGCAGGCTCCTCCAGGAGCTCATGGCAAACTCACATGGGATGGGGAGTTTGTCACATATCTTCCCCCTTTCGTGGAGACTATCCAGACCCCAAACCTCCAATCGGTCTGGGTCTGTGATAGTCTGGTTTTCCAAAAGGAGTAGTTGTCTATCCGTGCTTGGTGGGCACAGGTCAGCAGTGCTCTGCCCTGTAGCCAGCACTTGAGCTGGGTTAGCTTGTTCGCGGTCAGGCTCAAGAAGAAGGAAAATGGGAGGGCAGAGACCAACTGTGCCTGCTCTTTTGCTGGGAGTGTGTCAGTGGAGACCGCAGTCCCATCCACTACACCTGGCAACTTGAGGACCCAGTCTATTAGGTCTCCGACTGCTGGAGAGGCAGGTTCAGCAGAAGCAAGCTGTGCTCTGCCCTGATGTCAGCTCTTCCGCTGGGGTTGCATGCTGTCGCTGGGTCAGTTGGTTTAGGTAGGCACTAGCCTTGTGCGGTGCGGAGGTAACTTATGGATAGATTTGAGCTAACATCTACTCCTTTTTTAGGTTTACCTAGATATTATCTGGTTTACAATGAGCTCTATGTAGGGCTCTAGCTTTTCTGCTGTAATACTATAGATTTTCAGATACTAAGGTCACCTAGAGACAGATCCGAGTCTGTACCCCTCTACCTGTGTGTTATACCTCTAGGATTTACCTGACTCTCATTGGGTTTATGAAGAGCTCTTGCTTCCTACAGAGGTACCATAGTGATTACTGGCTCTCTTCTGTTATAGCCCTGCATCTATCTTCCTGAACCACTCTTTTTCTAAGAGGAGGATATCAGGGACATACCCAATTGTAATTTTCCATTGCTTTGCTTTACACCACATTTCTGGTGTTTATCCTCTCCCCTAGTGTTTATACACAATTTCTCCCCCTTTTTAACCTAGTTTCATTAAAGGTAGGGTTCTCCCCTGTACCATTCCCCCTTGTACATTCTTTATCCTCTTTACTGCGCTCTCCCTCGTTGAGTTCCCTTTCCTATTGAGGAACTCACTGAGATCTATTGCTGTTTCTGTATATATACTTTTAAGGATTATGCCCTAAACTCTAGAGAACACAGTTTAGGTGACCACTCTCCAGTTTGGAGACCTGATATTGTGTATTCCTCTCTTCCCTAGTTGGAATTAGAGGTCACCACATTTTCATTGTGACCCCTATATTGGCCCTCCCCTTTTACGCCAAACCATGGCACGAGAACAATCTCACACATTTGTATAATTTTTATTCACAAACCCAGTTAAAAGGTTTCCCTTATCTTATGTCAACATATGGTTTACCCTTGACATCACAGTTTTCATATAGGCAATTGCAATTTTTCCTTCAAAGCAATAAGACTCCGGACCTCTCACATCAGGCAGAAGCAATAACTCCCACTATTTGGGAAAAAAAATTGTATAAATAAAAAACTGCCATCTTTACGTAAGTCAATTTCCATGTGTTACCAAATACTCTTGGACTACTCCCCAGCCGATAAGTTTAACTGGTTAAAGGACACCAACCTTTTTGGTCGGAAACTCACTCTGAGTGCATTACATAAAAAAAAAAAAAAAAAAGGGAAAAAATAATGGCTAAAGAAATATGAGTCTCACCCGAGGACTACCAACATGTTAAAACATTAGTTACACTACTTGAGGATCAGGAAATAGATCCACCCTTAACCGATTTGAAACCATTAAGCTGGTATACACCTAATTTCAAAGACATAATAAATGTGAATTATTTTGTACAAATAACCACTGAAAAAATTGAACAACTGAATGTCAGACAAACACCCCTGACCAGCAATCTGTCCTATGCTGAAAACCAAGCCCTAAAGGAATAAAACTCTGATAAAAGCATAATTATCAAACCCTCAGACAAGGGGGGGATATTGTCATCCTGGAAAAAGATAAATACATAGACATATGTATGACCCATCTCAATGACATATCCAGTTATAAAAAACTCCAAGGGGACCCCACTACAAAGTATCTACAGGTGTTTAAACAACTAATTACTAAGGCTAGAGACAGTGAGATAATAACCCAAGTTGAATTTA
>OW240913.1:61223930-61532720 GCA_933207985.1 Pelobates cultripes | reverse complement strand
CTCCTTCTCACATCACCCCCCCTTCCTCCTTCTCACATCACCCCCCCATACACACAACACACTTCAAGCAGCTACCCCATACACATACGTCTCAGACAAAAACGCAAACATGCTCACAGAGACACACTCTCAGTTAGTGGGGCCTCATGTTTGAGTTTCGCCTAAGGCCTCATAAAGTCTAGAGCCGCCTCTGCTCCCTTCTGTTACTTTTTGCTACACATTTTGTAGCAACTGTTATATTATGATTTATCAAGTATCTTTTTTCACTGCCACTCTCTCTGCGATATTTGCTATTTGAGAGTTCAGTGTTAGCTCTAGCTAGACAACAGGACATAATGTAGCCTTGTGCTTTCTGTTTTTACTATTATTCTTCTTTGTGTCTATTTTAGTATACTTATTAAAAGCGACGTTTTAAAGTTTATTTCTACTGTGACAATATTGATTATGATTCTATGTTGAGACACCTATTGGTAGATTTTTTATTTTTTATTTATACTAACTGGACTACTCCCCATTATCGAAAACTACATCAACAAAAAATTGGTCTAAAGATTTAGAAAACTAACTCACTCAGAAGCAGGGGGAAGTGATATTTGCTACAACTTAGAGATGTATAAAATCTGCTGCCCTATATATCGCTGGTATATGGTGCCTGAGAGAATCCATAAAATATTTCCAGACAGCACATCAACTTGTTGGAGATGTAATTTAGCTACAGGTTCAGTATTGCATATATGGTGGCAATGTGTACGGATTCAACCCTTCTGGGACTCTATACAAGTTTTTACATAAAAATTATTAGATATAACGCTACATTACAGCCCCTCTACGTATCTCCTATTACATATGCCACCAGAGATCCTGGCACATATACGGAAATTGATATATCATATCGCCCTCACAGCTCAACACTTAATAGCACGAGTGTGGAAAACTCAACGTACACCCTCTGTGTTGACTTTGCAAGCTGAGCTGCATAACCAGAGGATATACAGGGAGTGCAGAATTATTAGGCAAGTTGTATTTTTGAGGATTAATTTTATTATTGAACAACAACCATGTTCTCAATGAACCCAAAAAACTCATTAATATCAAAGCTGAATATTTTTGGAAGTAGTTTTTAGTTTGTTTTTAGTTTTAGCTATGTTAGGGGGATATCTGTGTGTGCAGGTGACTATTACTGTGCATAATTATTAGGCAACTTAACAAAAAACAAATATATACCCATTTCAATTATTTATTATTACCAGTGAAACCAATATAACATCTCAACATTCACAAATATACATTTCTGACATTCAAAAACAAAACAAAACAAATCAGTGACCAATATAGCCACCTTTCTTTGCAAGGACACTCAAAAGCCTGCCATCCATGGATTCTGTCAGTGTTTTGATCTGTTCACCATCAACATTGCGTGCAGCAGCAACCACAGCAGCCTCCCAGACACTGTTCAGAGAGGTGTACTGTTTTCCCTCCTTGTAAATCTCACATTTGATGATGGACCACAGGTTCTCAATGGGGTTCAGATCAGGTGAACAAGGAGGCCATGTCATTAGATTTTCTTCTTTATACCCTTTCTTGCCAGCCACGCTGTGGAGTACTTGGACGCGTGTGATGGAGCATTGTCCTGCATGAAAATCATGTTTTTCTTGAAGGATGCAGACTTCTTCCTGTACCACTGCTTGAAGAAGGTGTCTTCCAGGAACTGGCAGTAGGACTGGGAGTTGAGCTTGACTCCATCCTCAACCCGAAAAGGCCCCACAAGCTCATCTTTGATGATACCAGCCCAAACCAGTACTCCACCTCCACCTTGCTGGCGTCTGAGTCGGACTGGAGCTCTCTGCCCTTTACCAATCCAGCCACGGGCCCATCCATCTGGCCCATCAAGACTCACTCTTATTTCATCAGTCCATAAAACCTTAGAAAAATCAGTCTTGAGATATTTCTTGGCCCAGTCTTCACGTTTCAGCTTGCGAGTCTTGTTCAGTGGTGGTCGTCTTTCAGCCTTTCTTACCTTGGCCATGTCTCTGAGTATTGCACACCTTGTGCTTTTGGGCACTCCAGTGATGTTGCAGCTCTGAAATATGGCCAAACTGGTGGCAAGTGGCATCGTGGCAGCTGCACGCTTGACTTTTCTCAGTTCATGGGCAGTTATTTTGCGCCTTGGTTTTTCCACACGCTTCTTGCGACCCTGTTGACTATTTTGAATGAAACGCTTGATTGTTCGATGATCACGCTTCAGAAGCTTTGCAATTTTAAGAGTGCTGCATCCCTCTGCAAGATATCTCACCATTTTTGACTTTTCTGAGCCTGTCAAGTCCTTCTTTTGACCCATTTTGCCAAAGGAAAGGAAGTTGCCTAATAATTATGCACACCTGATATAGGGTGTTGATGTCATTAGACCACACCCCTTCTCATTACAGAGATGCACATCACCTAATATGCTTAATTGGTAGTAGGCTTTCGAGCCTATACAGCTTGGAGTAAGACAACATGCATAAAGAGGATGATGTGGTCAAAATACTCATTTGCCTAATAATTCTGCACTCCCTGTACAAAGGCTGTTTTAATAGTACTTCCTACCCCTCTGAGGTGACACAAAAGACCTAGAGGATGTGGGACACATGGAAATTGGTCCACCCTAAAAAGGGAACTTTTGTTTCACAATGTAACAGGCTGAGTTTATAGTTACACTATATAGGGATTGCCATATGTTAATGTATGCTGACACATCATATGATCTCTGATTTACTGATATTCACCATAATCTTTGAAACATTTGACTTAGCTTGTTAAATAGTTATACCACAATTAAATAACAATGATCAAGTAGGATTCATACCAGGGGGTCCTCAATCAAAAATCTCAGAAAATTAATAAACATATTTGAAGAAACAGATAACAATGGAACCCCTCTAATGTTACGGTCAACAGACACAGAGAAAGCGTTTGACAGGGTTGGTTGGGGTTTCATGTTCGCTACCTTAAAACAATTTGGAATTACTGGTTCAATACTACAAGCTATAGCCACTCTCTATAACTCTCCATCAGCAAATGTCACAGGGTCAGGATTTACATCACAAAACTTCAATATTAAAAATGGAACAAGACAAGGGTGCCCTTTCCCCTTTATTGTAACTAATCGTGTTTTCAATAAGACAAAACAAAAAATTAAAGGTTTCACAAACTCGTCAGGACAAACAAAACTAAATATCTATGCAGACGACATTTTATTAATATTAGAAGAACCAAACATTTCGGTCCCAGAGTTACTGAAGGAGATAAATAAATATACAAAAGTCTCAGGATATAAAATGAACCTAGAGAAATCAATATTCATCACAAAATATGAACAAAAGATTAATTAACTTTCTTGTACAAAATATCGGCTCCCTGAAAATAAGGACAGGCTAAATTATTTAGGCATAACCATAACCTCATATCTAAAAGACCTAATAGAAGCCAACTGCTTAGTGCTTACCCTTATTAAAACAAACCAATAAAAATCTAAAGGGACTGGAAAGGATTGGGCTTTTCTTGGTCGGGTAGAATCAATATCCTAAAAGCATATATTTTACCAAAATGGCTGTATTTATGGAGAATGATCCCTCTCAACTGTCCAGAAAACTGGTTATCTTTACTATACTCATCCTTTTTAAATTTCATATGGGGTGGCAAGAAAACAAGGGCTAAAATTTAAATTTTGGCTAGGTCAAGGCAAGATGGAGGTTTGGGGTGTCCAAAAATTTTGCAATGTTATCTGGCTAGTAGACTTTTACACATATTGCTCTCTCAAAACAAAGCGGCAACTCAAGAAATATGGTACAAAATGGAAAAAGCTAAAACTGGGGTAGTTAAATCTATCCTCACTATTTTGGGTCTTAGACTTGAATAAAAAATGTAATAAAGAGGCAGGAACTAAATCACAGATACTTAAAGAATTAACGAGCTGGTGATCTAAATTCTTAATTAACATAGGACTCAGAAATAGAATAATAGATGTGCTTCCATTTTCTACCATTTTAGATATGCTAGATATTATAAAAACAGACACCTCGAAGATTGGGGGGGATAAGCGAATTTAAAAACATATTAGTGGAACATAAAATTAAGTCCTTCAATCAAATTTTATATCCTTCCCTAAAGAAACTTAATTATCTGCGAATCAAAGGTTTTATGGCAGATTATCGCCTTAAAAACAAGAGGGAGAAAATCATAAATCTCATACACCTTCTCAAACTAAAGAACTATAAACACTTACTGGCAAAATGTGCTAAAGTTATGTATAGATGGAGACATGACAAACCTATAAGACTGATTAATAAATGGGAAAAAGAGCTACTAGTACATATAGAAGAAGTGTGGATAAGCTCTCTAAATAAACTATACAAACAAATATACACTACCTAAACCTTACGGAAACACAATTCAAACTTTCAAACAGATGGTACCTAACACTGAAACGTTTAAAAAAAATTCTTTCCAGAGTCATCTGATAGGTGTTGGAAATGTAATTTTTAACTGGTTGTAGCCAGGTTTGGGCCATTGCCCTTCTGGCCGCTAAGGTTATTTTATTGAACAGTTGTTGGTCTGGTTTGGGCCAATTGTCTTGGGGTCTGGCTAGCAGGAATGACCATGGGTTTAGTTCTACTGGTTTGTCCATAATTTGAGCTAGTAGTGCTTGAATTGCCGTCCAGAAAATCTTAATCTTAGGGCAGTACGACCACATGTGGGCGTATGTCCCTTTCTCTCCGCAGCTAGCAGAGGTCTGTTGACATCTTTTTTGTGTGGTATAATTGAACCGGGGTGGTATACCACCTGAACATCGTTTTGTATGACTGTTCCTGCATTGTGACGTAGATGGAGGTTTTAGTGTTTGCCTCCCATATGTCCTGCCAGTCTATGCCATCTAAAGCTTCCCCTAGGTCGGTTTCCCATTTGTCAGTGTAGTGGAGGGCGCCCCATTCCCGTGTGGTGGAGCAGAGGTGGGAGTAAAGGAGGGAAATCATGCCCTTTTGGTAGCGTTCTGCTTGGCATATTTTTTCAAAGAATGTCAGTTTAGTTTTGGCGGCTATTTTCACAGACTCTTGGATAGCATCGTTTCTTAGCTGGAGGTACCTGAAAAAATCTGCGGGGGTCAGGGTTGTTCTACTTTGTAATTTCGTGAAAGGAATTATTGTGTCGCCTATGTACAGTTGGTGGACTCATTGAAGGTCAGCCCTTTCTAGGCCTTTAAAATCCCTAGGTATCATGCCTGGAGTAAAAGCCCTGTTTCGGTATATGGGAGTGAGGGGGGAGGTTGCTGTTAGTTCGTATTTTATGGCCTATTTGTCCCATACTTGGATCGAGTTAGTGATGGCTGGGCATGTGGTTCTCAGGAGTGCTCTGTGCTCTTTCGGGGTCCATATGTAGAACTGTGGGAGATCTGATTTCATGATCAGAGATTCCAAGTCGACCTACCTTCTGGTTTCTGGGGTGGTATGCCACATTTCTATTGGTGTCATTGTGGGCTACTCTATATCTCTTGTTGTGCCAAATGAAGCGATCAATTGTCCGCTGTAATGGCATTAGGTCGTGCTTCGTTATGGGGATGGGTAGGGCCTGAAACAAGAACTGGATGCAGGGTAGGACATTCATCTTGACCAAATGAATCCTCCCGATCCATGATATTGGTTTGTCCGCCCAGGTCTCCATGTCCGCTATAAGTTTGGTGATTATGGTGGTATAATTTAGTTTGTGAAGTGCCGTGAGGTCAGCTGGTAATTTAATACCGAGGTAAGAAAGATAGGTGGGTGATATGCGTATGTGGTAATCTGAGGTGATTCAGGTGATCTCAGTTTGTGTGAGGAGGAGCGGGAGGGCGCTGGATTTCTCCATATTAACATTGTATCCTGATAGTGCGCTAAATGTCCGCAGAAAGAGCATTAGTGCTTGCATGGAAGTGGTGGGGTTAGTCAAAGTGAGGAGGATGTCGTCCGCATATCCTGATACCAGGAACTCTTGGTCTGCTATCTTAGCTCCTGTAATTTCGGGGTGTTCCCTGATTGCCTGAAGGATGGGTTCGAGAGTTAATACAAAGAGTAGCGGGGAGAGGGGGTATCCTTGTCGGGTACCGTTATGTATGTTGAATTGTGGGCTGCTTGACCCCGTCATCTTTATTTGTGCTGTCACATTGGTATACAGTGCATGTACTGCCGTGATGAAGGAAAAGGGTATGTTTAAGTGTTCCAATAGTGTGAACATGTAGGGCCAGTTCACATGGTCAAACCCTTTTTGAGCGTCGAGTGAGAAGGCTAGCGCTGGTGTTTTGGTTGTAGTGAGCGTCCAGAGTGTGTCAATGTTTCGTCTTGTATTTTCAAATAACTGTCTGCCGGGGATGAGCCCCACATGGTCTGCGTGAATGAGGTGAGTTAGGTGTTGGTTAAGTCGTGTTGCAAGTATTTTGCCAGAATATTGCTGTCATGATGTATGAGTGAGATGGGTCGGTATGCCTCTGGTTGAGCATGGTCTTTGTCTGGTTTGGGTAGAAGTATAATGTGTGCTTGCGTCATATCTTTAGTAGGTGGGGTCCCTTCCATTAGATCTTGGAATAGGGTTTCCATGTGTGGGAGCAGTTCCTCGTGAAAAGCTTTGTAGTAGCTTCCTGTGGCAAAACTAGCCACTGGGACTATCTTGGACAATATGTGGGGAAAAGTTGCCTGTGTCTTTATTGTGCTATAATATGTGCCTGGCTGCAATTGACTTCCTTCACTGTATGTTTCATTGATCTTGTCAGCTATCTGCCGAAAGCAGATAGCCTTACTGTATTTCGTTTCACAAACAGCGCCTTTGCGGGCTGTTCGTGAACCGAATGAACTATCGTTTAATAGCCCACACACTAAGGGACGTGTGGCGCTTGTTAACCGATGTGGCTCTCCTAGGTGGCCGTCGTTCGGCTACCGACCACGCGGCGGTCGGCCATCTTGGATCCTTTGTCTCCCCAGCGGTGTTTGGTCGTCGAGCGCATGGAACTGAAAACGGCTACTCGACAGCGCGAACATTGCTGGACTTCCAGGCCATTCGAGAGCTCCGGTCTTTCGACATTAGGGTTCCCCCATCGGTGTTCGGTACTTTGGGGCGAAATCAATGGCAAAGTGTATTTCATGCGGCGTTCGGTTGTTTTAGCTGGGATCTGAGCGGTATTCTCACAAACTGTGCACTCAGACCCCAGCTATCTACCGAACGTCCATTCGTTTAAATAGACTAAGTATTACAAAAGTTATGTATTTAAAAGTGAATTGTCGGTTCTGCTGCACGGAGGGATAATCCACTTAACGGTATATTCCAGTGGGAGTATCCCTCTCGTGCAGCAGTGCCTGATGGGAGAAATGCCCAGAATGTTAAGTCCCCCATGTAGTCCCCTACTGTATTACCCCTGCAATGTCAGTAGGGAAACCCCTTGCATGGGGACTTGCATAAATACTGGAGCTGTGAATAAAGCCTTCAGTTGACTCCCAGAACTGTGTTTCGTCCGGTTACTGGGGGATTTGGGATATTGCCTTACTTTTCAGCGCTTGACTGTGGATTACCTTCTCTACCAGCGGAGTTCGTGGGATTTAATATTGCCGCTCCGCTACACTTCCCTTGTAGCCATCAGGGCCTGGGGCGTTATTGCTTTTTTTTTTTTTTTTTTGTTAATCAAGTTTTTATTAGCAATTAGGTACGATAAATTTCAGGGCTCGCAGGCCCACATCAGTCAAACAGTGAAGGTAGCATTTTTGAAGTATAACATATACATGCAGGGATATTCCCTGTTCCAATATACAACCAATGATAGGGTACAATTCTGTTTATTTTCTAAAGCGTGAATTGAAAAATATTATCGTCACGGTATATCCTGGAGTCAGGGGCTTCCATATAGAGCTAGAGCTACGTGGGTGTGGTAGCGCTCATATGTGCTCTAAGGATGCGGTTCCTTGATTGGGGTGAAGCCAGAGTAATTGTCGATGAATGTATGTTGTGTGTTTCGGTGTGAAGGATAATATCCTAACTAGTGGTCATGTGTAAGAGTGTATGGTGTCTGTCCGATACGAGATCCACAATGCAGGGATATGGGGAGTAGTGAGAAGAGATCCGTACGTACCCAGGGCTTAGTGTAGTCAGTCTACCCCTTTGTAATCCATCTGCAACCGACAGTGACCCTATCCATATGACAATCGAGTTGTTTCTGTGGAAATGGGCTTGTTTGGTCGGTTGTGCGAGATTTGCGTCCTTTTCCCGTGTGTCAGAACCCATCCGGGTTGGGCGCGGTAGTTATTAACCTGGTTGAGGTTCTTGCTAATCATCATGTTGTCGTGTTGCGGTATGTCAAAGTGAGGTCAGCTGTGAGGGCCCTTGCTTGGGTCTGTGTGGGTGCGGAGTATGTGTTTTCTAGGGTTCATCAGGAGAGGTATAGTGTCGTGGTGTATGTGTGTGTTGTTATATCTCGGGGCTGCTGCGCACGTCCGTTAATCTGATTGTCAGCGTTGTCTTATAGAGGTGATATGCGTGCCATGTCCAGATGTGCTCAAGATGCCCCCCCTTGTGGTTCTGTGGGGATATGGGTCATGCCCTAAGATGTCCCCCTTTGACCTATAGAGTTACTGCGGATCAGGGTTATCCGTCGTATCGGATGAGATCTTGTGTTCGTATTGAAGTGGCGGGGATGTGTTTATCCCCCAAATGTTGTGGATGGAGTGCGAGGTGTATCGGTTGAATCTGCGATCGTCAGGTGATCGATACTGAGTGTGGGTCATGTCGCATGGGTCTAGTGAGCTCCATATCGTCTCCCTGTCCTAGTCCCCCTCCCGGACCCCCCTAAGGTTGCGAGCGGTATGTATACCACGGTGTCCATGCTTCAGCGTGTTGAGCTTCCCTGCCCGTCATCTCCGCCCTCAGAGCTTCCGCTGCCCTGATATCCTCAACCCGGTGGATCCATTCCTCCCTTGTCGGGATGTCTGGTTTCTTCCAGTATACCGGTATGAGCGATTTGGCCGCATTCAATAGGTGACGCATGATAGATTTTTTGTATGTGGATAGTGGTCGCTTGGATATGTGTAGCAAGGCTAGTTCCTCTGACCATTCAAGGTCATCTCCCAGGATCAGTTGAATGTCTGATTTGATCCGGTCCCAGTATGGGGCAATGTGTTTACATTCCCACCATATGTGGTGCATGTTCCCCCTATCCTCCTGGCATCTCCAACACGTTGGTGGTGTAGTGGGGAAGATCCTATGTAACAGTACAGGTGTTCGATACCACATAGAAAGCAACTTGTAGTTCACCTCTTGATAGTGAGAGCTGGAGGAGCTTTTGTGCTGCCAGAGCAAGGCCTTGTCCCATTGTGCTGTTGTGAAGGACTTAGCCATGGCTCGTTCCCAGTGTCGTTTGAAGAGGTTGTTTTCCGAGGTGGGGCTGGTCAGTATGTATTGGTAGAGGTTCGAGATTGCTTTCCCTAATGACGTGCCCCTGGAGCAGAGTTGCTCGTACCATGTGAGGTCTCTTTGCAGCTTTTCTTTGTGCGGGAGTGTGTTGAAATAATGTTTCAGTTGCATGTAGCGAAAAACCGCCATATGTGAGCGCGGTCTTGATTCCAGTAGCGCGTCCAGAGTCCGCAGGGCGCCATCCCGAATGACCTTATGTATTGGGATGTATCCTGCTTCACCCAAGAATGACCAGGCGTCTGGCGGCAGACCGCCTCCTATACTGGGGTTATGAGCGATCGGCAACAATGGGCAGGGAGTTGGGGAGATTTGTGATGTTTCCCTGAGTTGTTCCCATGTGAGGAGTGTTTGTGTAACTGGGTCATCGTCTCCTCTTCTGTTGCCTCTCGTTGCCTGCCTTTTCCAAATTGCAGCCTTCAGTTTTGCACTGTCTCCTTCTTGGTCTAGGATCACCCATTGTTTGGTCGTCTCTAATTCGTGCCACTCCAAAATCCGTTGTAGCGTCGCTGCTTGGTGGTATTTTTTAAAATCGGGTAGGGCTAAACCCCCCCTATGTCTGGGCATGCACAGTATTTCATGACGTATCCTGGATCTTTCTCCCCTCCATACATACCTGATCACTTCTGATTTCAGAGTTGAGAAGAATTTTGCCGGCGGCGCCATCGGTATAGTCTGGAATAAGTATAGCGCTCTCGGGAGAACGTTCATTTTAAGGACCGCTATCCGGCCGTGCCATGTGATATGTGGATAGGACCATCTTTTCAGGTCGGATTCAATGCCGTGCAGTAGGGTTGTGAAGTTGCGTTGGTATATGTCCTGTGGATTTGTGGTGATCCATATGCCGAGGTATTTCATTGCTCCCGTACACCATCAAAATGGGAAGAGTGGGCCGAGGGATGCGTATTCCGCTACGGGTATGGTGAGATTTAGTGCCTCACATTTTGCTAGATTGAGTTTAACCCCTTAAGGACACATGACATGTGTGACATGTCATGATTCCCTTTTATTCCAGAAGTTTGGTCCTTAAGGGGTTAAACCCAGAGATTCGGCCGAATCTATCCATCTCAGAGAGTATACATGGCAGTGTGATCCGAGGCTGGGAGACAAAGAACAAAAGATCGTCCGCATAAGCAGCTACCTTATGTTCCGTGTCCTGCCAGGTGTAACCGTGTATGTCCTGACGGTCTCGAATCGCTTGCAGAAGTGGCTCCAGAGAGAGTGCGAAAAGAAGCGGGGATAAGGGGCAGCCCTGCCTGGTTCCATTCGCAATTCCAAAACTCGTGGTCAGCGCTCCATTGACGCGTACCGTCGCCCTTGGTGTGCTATATAGTGCAGTAATCCACGCCATGGTTCTCTGGCCAAGACCTATAAACCGGAGGGTTTGAAACATGTATTCCCAGTTGACCCGGTCGAATGCCTTTTCGGCGTCTGTGGACAGTAGTAAGAGTTGTTTTCGAAACTTCCGTGCATGATGTTGTATAGAAAATAGGCGTAATGTGCTGTCTCGTGCCTCTCGACCTGGGATAAATCCAGTCTGATCCGCGTGGACAAGGTTTGGTAACGTCCTTTGAAGTCTAGTTGCCAATACTTTCGTCAGGAGTTTCGTGTCCACATTCAGCAGAGAGATCGGGCGATAGCTGCCACATTGTTCCGGGTCCTTCCCGGGTTTGAGCAGGACCGCGATTGTTGCCGTCAGGGACTCCGTGCCAAAGTGTCCCCCCTCCGCAACTTTGTTTACTGCTTTCGTTAGCCATGGTAGGAGTGTCGTAGCAAAGTGTTTGTAGTACCCTGTGGAGAACCCATCTGGTCCAGGGGCTCGTCCAGTTTTCGTGCCCTTCAACGCTGCGGCTAAGTCCTCCGTGCTAATCGGTTCGTCAAGTATATCTGCCGTCTCAGGATTCATCCATTTCCGCACGTTGTCTTGCAGGTATGTTTGTATGAGTGAGGATGATTCCCGTCTATGGGCTGTGTCCTCTGGTGGGTAGAGGTTATAGAGGGAGTTGTAATATTCCCGGAATTCACCTGCTATTTCTTCAGGATATGGTGATAGACTGCCCGTTGATAAGCGAAGTTTCCTCACTTGCGTGCGTGGTGTGTCTCCTCTCAAGAGGCGGGCAAGGAATTTCCCACCTTTATTTGCATGGGTGTAAAAGAAGGACCTCGATCTTTGGAGTGAGCGGTGGTGTCTTTGCGTGAGTAGGGTCTGCAAAGTTCGTCTGGCTTCCATCAGTTCACCATATGTTGAGGTTAGTTGGGAACGTTTGTGTAGGGATTCCAGGCGTGTGATGGATTTATACGCGTCTGCCATCGCCCTGGTGGACTCCTTCCTTTTGCGGGATGCAATGCCGATGAGGGTACCACGTATAACACTTTTATGTGCTTCCCACACCGACACCGGAGATATCTCATCTGTTCCGTTCTCGGCAAAGTAGTTTTCCAGTGCCTGTGTGATCTCCCCTCTTACCCCAGGGTCCTGGAGCAGGGATTTATTCAGGCGCCACGTCCATGTTGCGGTCTTAAACAGCGGGGATTCCAATTCGACCCTGACTGAACCGTGGTCTGACCAGGTGGCCGGTTCTATAGAGGCTGTGCGCAAACGGGAGAGCCCTTCTTGCTTGATGAACACATAATCTATGCGGGAATAACGTTTGTGGATCACCGAGTAATGCGTGTAGTCCTTGGTAGAGGGGTGAAGCGTCCTCCAGCAGTCCACCAATGTTAGTTCACCTAGCGTTTTGCGGATGGATCTAATGCGAGATTGTGAGAGGCAACTATGGCCAGTGGATGAATCCATGAGAGGGTCTAATGGAACATTAAAGTCTCCCCCCACTATCAGTGCTCCCTCCGAGAATCCATGCAGTTTGTGTAGTGTCCCGCGAAGGAATTGTGCTTGCTTGGAATTGGGAACGTATATGGTCGCGAGAGTGTACATTCTGTCGGCTATCGTTCCTTTCAGGAAAAGGAAGCGCCCTTGATCATCAGCCAATCTGTCCAGTTCTTGGAAATCTAGGTTTGCAGCAAGCAGTATCGCAACCCCCGCCCGACGAGCGGTCGGGTGATTGATGCAGTAGTGTAATGGGTGATGGGCGCTGCGGAGTTTTGGAGCAGCGTTCTCCCGAAAGTGAGTTTCTTGTAGCATCGCTATCGATATGTGTTTCTGTCGTAGGATTCTTAATAGGTGAGAGCGGCGTTCCGGTATATTCAAGCCTCTGCAGTTGAGGGTCATGACGGACAGGGGAGCGTGATTATACGCCATAACTTCCTTTGCGGCCGTATGCTCCGGCTCCCAGGGGGGGTATCCAGGCGGGGTGATCGGCCAGGGAGACAATGCCAGCTAGTGTAGGCGTACGTGTGACTATGAGGTGTAGTGTCCTATGCGTCCGTTGCAGTGCTAGTTATGGGTGGATATGCAAGCGTCCCGTGAGCTATGGGTCTCGTTCAGGAGGTGTCCCCCCTCGTTATCTGTGTCAGGCCGGAACGTGTGCCGCAGCCGTGAGGGTTGGTGTGGATGTGGGTGAGTGCGTGTAGGTGTATTTAAGGGTAGTATGCGATTGGTATCGGTAGTAGGAGAATGTTGATTGTGTGGGTAAAAAATAGAGTGGAATATATATAATAAAATAGGGGGTGATCCGAGTGGATCCCTCCCTTGGGGTATGTCCCCAGCGGGGTAAAAGGTGGGTGTAACCCCGAGATCTCCAAAAAGAGGAGAGTCACTTGCGTCTCAATAGGAGTGGCCAGGTGTCACTCCGATAACCAGATCGGTGGGTGAGCAAGCCTGTGGCTCCTTTGAGGATTCTGCGCAAGTGAGAGTATAGAGCAGTGGGCGGAGTCCAAGCCCGAGTGGGCGTGGTCTGTGTGTCGTGGGTAAGTCGGGTTCTCGTCTATCTCGTTCCAACCAGTGTCCAGCCCAAGTGTGTATAGTCGTGGGAGGCGCAAACAATCAGGGGATCAAACAGAAATATAGCAGGTTAAACGTTGTGATCGTAAACAATAACAGTATGAGTATCAACAACAATTGGCGGTAACATTTATCCACCTTCCCCCCCAGCACTCCCCGCCGGGAAGTCTAACCACCCGCTCCGCCCCGGGGCAAGCCCCCCATAACAATTGTGTCTCCCACTTATCTTCCAAGATGTGTCATGAGAGATATAGCGATCCTAGATCTCCCGGGCACCTATTGTCTGATCGATGAGGATATCTAGCCATAGTGTCTCTATCCTTCCTGTTGTGTGCTATGTTCGGGGTGAGGTATGGTAAATCCCAGGGCATCTTCCCCATGGTTCTTATTAAAAGTAGTTAACTCCCTAATGTTCCCGTGGGGGTGTTCCATTTGGCTGGCCCCCTCTAGCCCTCATGTTCCAGGTAATTTCCCACACACCCGTCTGTCCCTCTGTTACAGTCTACATATTCAGGAGACATAGCCAAAGCATCAGCAATATTTAGCACAATAAATAACAGGGGAGAGAAAGCAATTAAGCGGCATAACTTCAAGCAAAGATACTTAGCAGGTGCGAATAGTCCTGGATTCGCTGTTGATTTCGTGCATGTTGGTGATGTCACAGGTAAGTCCAGTCACGGCACTAATCCATGCATAGTCAAACCAAAGCAGCCGTGGTCGTGTCAGCGCAGGAACAGAGTATGCCCAGAGCTCCCCCCAAATCACCCCCCCACCCCAATGCCACATCAAAAGGCCCCCGAGAACGCTCCTGGGGGGTCATGAGACCGTGAGGGCAAGGAGAGGCACAACGGGGTCATTCTTATAAGTGCACAAGGGGGAGGTCAGTCCAGGTTGTAACATTGCCAGGTGTGCACTCAGTCTCGGGTAGTCGCTATTCCCGGCAGGTGAAGTTATGTTCGTGCATATTGTGGGGTAGGGTCAGTCACTACTCTTGCAGCGTTTCTCAAGTCCATCATGACCTTGTTCAGTACTGTCCAGTCTCGTGATGATATCAGGGCCGTTGTATGCGTATCGGCCGAGCCCCTTAGCTCGGGTCAGGCGGCTCTTTCCCCCCCCCCCCCTTTGCGTTATGGATGTGGGGTCCCCGGGGGCAGATAGGGCATCAGCGACCGGGCGGATCAGCGCAGTCTGGGTGGCGGTTGTCACTCTTGAGCCCCTCCTGCGTCTTGACGGCGGCGAGATGGGCCTTGTGGGGACCTTCCCCTGCGACGGCGGGGTGCGCGTTGCGGTCTCGGGCCGACGTCTAGTGGTCCCAGGACCCAATCAGGTATAGGTACAGGCGGTAGACCCAAGTCCTCTAGGAACTTGGGGACCTCTTCCGGCCAGCGGATTGATACCCAGCCGTTCTGGTGTCTCGCCAAGAGGGCGAACGGAAAGCCCCATTTGTAGGTGATGTTGTGGTCCCTTAGGAGCGTCGTGATGGGCCGCAGCGCTCTCCTAGCTTCGAGAGTGACTGGGGATAGGTCATTAAATAACGAGATACGTGCCCCCTTGTGTTCCCAGGTGGGACGGGATCTGGCCGCCTTCATGATGGCGTCTTTCACAGCAAATGAATGTAGGCAGCATATTATGTCCCTTGGACCCTCCTCTAGGGAGCGAGGTCTGAGATCTATGTGCCCTGTCATACCTGATCTCCATTGGGGTGTCACCGGGCAGAATCAGGCGGAAAAGGGCCGTCAGCTCTGTTTCAACATCTTCCTCACCGTCAGCTTCTGGCATTATGGCCTTGTGTGCTGCCTATATCACTGTGATTGGGGCATCTGGTGTCAGGTTTTCTGTGAAGTATATATTTAGCTGTTTTTGTATGTCTGCTACGACTTGTGGGTCTTTTAGGAGGGATGTGTTGAGTCTCCATGTCCACGGGGTGGGGCTGTGTAGGCTGTCTAAATAAATTGCGATGTCTGCCCGTTTGGTTAGTCAGGAAGAGGTCAATGCGTGAGTAGGTGTCGTGGGGGGGATGTTGTGCTCTCCATGCGTCGATGAGTCCCGTTTTACGGATGAAGTTGTGTAGTTGTTTATCTTGTGCACCCATACCGTGGGATCTAGCTAGTCCCAGGCGTGTGCTCCTGTCGACTGCTGGGGTGGGGGTGGCGTTAAAATCACTTCCCCAGCTTCGAGAGTGACTGGGGATAGGTCATTAAATAACGAGATACGTGCCCCCTTGTGTTCCCAGGTGGGACGGGATCTGGCCGCCTTCATGATGGCGTCTTTCACAGCAAATGAATGTAGGCAGCATATTATGTCCCTTGGACCCTCCTCTAGGGAGCGAGGTCTGAGATCTATGTGCCCTGTCATACCTGATCTCCATTGGGGTGTCACCGGGCAGAATCAGGCGGAAAAGGGCCGTCAGCTCTGTTTCAACATCTTCCTCACCGTCAGCTTCTGGCATACCGCGCACGCGGATGTTGCAGCGGCGCCCGCGGTTATCGAGGTCTTCTACCGTTCTCCTGAGCTGTAGGAGCATGTCCCCTTGCCTAGCAACGGCCGTGTCGGTTGAAGTCAGTCTGGCTTGGTGGGCCTCGTGGGAGCGTTCCAGGGTAAGGACTCGGGTACCTCCGTCCGAATTCCGGCCATTTCAGCTCGCAGGGCATCCTGTATAGTGGTGGTAAGTACCAGTAGGTCGGCCTTGGTGGCCATGGAGGCCGCGATAGTGCGGAGTTCTTCCCCGATACCGTCCAGCGTGGAGGCAGAGGGGGCTCTGGGTGCGGAGGAGGTAGACGCCATTTTGGAGCCTCTGGCCTCGCCGAGTGTGTCCACCGGCGTCTGAATAAATTCGTCCATCGGGCCCGAGTGGTGCGGTTGTGATCCCCTGGGGGTCCCTGGAGGTTCACCCCTTCGGCTCCGACCCATTAGTGCTGGTGATTGCTGTTTAATAGGGCGGTGTAAGGACCGGTGGAGCGGAGCTCGCAGCTTACACGTCCATCTCGGTCGGCATCCAAGCCACGCCGCGTTATTGCTTTTTAAGGATGAGATGGCCAAATTGATTTTGTCCTTGGTGATGGGAGCGGATAGCTCAGCAATGGCTGTGGTATGGAGTTTGGGTAGATTGAGGCATGTTAGGAATTCTAAGGTTCTCTGGCAGGCAGCCATGGTGGGGGTGTGGTTGTATAGGGCTTCGTAAAAGGATGTAAAGAGTTGCACTCTCTCTGTCGGCGAGGTTTTCATGGAGCCATCGGGGGCTCGTATGGACATAATGTGGGGGCGTTATGTTCTGCGACGTAGCGTGTAGGCCAATAGGGTGTCCATTTTATTTGATTTGTCATAGTACGTCCGCTTGGTCCATGTCAGTGCACGTGCTGTGTCGTTTATCAGCAGTTGCCTAATGGATAGGCGTGTGTCGTGTAGGTGTTGAAGTGTTGAAGTGTGTGGGTCCATTTTGTGGCATTGTTCTGCTGTGCGGAGGGAGTCTAGTAGCTGTGTGAGTTTTGGGGTTTCGCTATTTTGATGAGGTGGCCTCGGATTATGGCCTTGTGTGCTGCCTATATCACTGTGATTGGGGCATCTGGTGTCAGGTTTTCTGTGAAGTATATATTTAGCTGTTTTTGTATGTCTGCTACGACTTGTGGGTCTTTTAGGAGGGATGTGTTGAGTCTCCATGTCCACGGGGTGGGGCTGTGTAGGCTGTCTAAATAAATTGCGATGTCTGCCCGTTTGGTTAGTCAGGAAGAGGTCAATGCGTGAGTAGGTGTCGTGGGGGGGATGTTGTGCTCTCCATGCGTCGATGAGTCCCGTTTTACGGATGAAGTTGTGTAGTTGTTTATCTTGTGCACCCATACCGTGGGATCTAGCTAGTCCCAGGCGTGTGCTCCTGTCGACTGCTGGGGTGGGGGTGGCGTTAAAATCACTTCCCAGTAGTACCACTCCTGTAGGTAGTGACAAGACTGTGTCTGGCCTATGGTTCCGAACGGTGGTGATGGGGTGTTGGGAGCGTATATGTTGATCAGGTGTATGGTTCGTGTGTGGATTCAGCCTGTTGCTATTATGTATCTGCCCTCAGGATCTATTGTCACTTGGGTGAGATGTATAGGGCATCTTTTGTGGACGAGGATAGCTACCCCATTTAGTTTTTGGAAGGCTCGTGCCTATGCGGCTACGCGATAGGTATGGTCGCGGTGGTAGAACTGAGCGGACCTAGGCAGATGCGTCTCTTGTAGGAATGCAATGTCCGGGTTTAGTCTTTTCAGTTCCCTAAAAAGTGTCGCTTGCGAGGGGTGTTAAGGCCCTTAACATTAAGTGAAGATAATTTTACGGTCATGGTATTGGGGTGAAGGGGTCTCTAATGAAGTAGTGATGTAAGGACATGGTGCAGGGCGGAGCCCTCACCCACCTCTGCTCCCCAAGCCATCTGCATTGGTGGGATTCCTGTCTGGGTGTGCTTGTTGTATCAGTCAATGACCAGAATATGATTAGGGTAGGGGTTGGGGTGAACTATGGAGACTGGGGCGGGGGATAGAGGGATGGGGGGTGCAGGTGGGGTACAAGTGTACCTGTCTGGTCTTATGCCTTGCCAGACCACGGGGGGTGTACCTGGACCCCATCAAGTTTTTTTGCCATCTGGGGGTCTGGGTCATGAACCTTGTCATCAGGGGTGTCCCCTATACCAATAAACTTTTGTTGGGATGATAAGTCAAGTGCAGCTATTGTCCGGGAATTGTTGTGGGTATTAAATTCCCTTTTTAAAGGACCGGGCTGCTATGGTTGTGTGGCTGAGGGGTTGGAAGTCCTCAGAGTTTTGCTGCCTTATGGTACTGTTCTACAGTTCACAAATTGGGGAGGGGGGGGGGAGAAGGGAGAGGGGGGCGGAGAGAGATGCCCTCCCCTGTTGGACGTCCAGAGTTAGGAAGGGATGATTGTATGTGTAGGCGGAGAAGGTGGAACCTGCTAGGTACGTTATCCTAGTGTAGAGGTGGTCTACTGAAGGGGAGGAGCGCTGAGAGCGCTGTGGTGTGCATGGGATTTAGAAGGGGGGGATACAGTAACATGTCAGCTTTACGTTCTGTGTATACTTATGTATGGCACGTAAGTGTAGTTTTAGGCACCGGTATTATCCTGTTTGGATTTACGTCCAGCCTGCCCCGTGCCACGCTCACACACCACCAATCTTGCCTAGTGTACTGCCAAGTTTTCAGGTGTGTTCCCTGAAGGTGGAGTAGCTTGTAGGTTAGGGTGGGTTATTGGGGGGACTTGGGAGGAGGGGGCATGTCGCTGAGTGTGAACTGAGGTCACCACCACACAGTTATCAATACAGTTATCTTGTATACATACATTTATACATCACATACGGTTACCCTGGTGCATTACTAGGCTATCTAAATGTAGTTTTTGTCTTACGTGGTTTCATGCTTGGTCGTGCTGCTAGTCTACCTTGTTTTGCGTTCATAAGCTGTCGGTCATGCTTAGTTGGTGGCCCTGGGGGTGCAAGTGTGAATGGCCCCGTTGCGTCTGACCCTGTTTTTCTTTTATGTGGTAGAGTCTGTAGTACTGTGGGTTCGCTTTCTTCGTGGTGATATAGTCTATCAAAGTGTAGGTGTTAGTGGGTGTACCATTGCTTTTCTTGTGCTCCCTCGTTTTGTTGGATGGTGTGAGTCAAGTGCGGACCTCTAAATAATTTGTTATTTTAGTTGGTTTTCATTGCAATGAATGCAATTTAATCCACATTTGGTGGCAATGCGTACCCATAAATAAATTTTGGAAATGTAATCAGGGCCGGATTAACATAGGGGCTGATGGAGCTGCAGCTCCAGGCCCAGGACCATGGAATAGGCCCATAAAAAAAAAATATAAAAAAAAATTTACTTTTTTTTTTTTTTTTTTTAACACTCTACTCTTAGGTTTGCCACCTGACTGGTATTTTACTGGCACAGATAGTATTTGAGGCTGCCTGGCTTTGTCGGTATTGCAGTAATACCGGCAATACAAATCTCAATATAAACAGAGATTACTCTGCAATACTAGCACCGGCCAGTAGGCCAGTGTGTGGAATAGGAAGTTACAGCATATCCCTCCCTGCCTCTCTCTACTCACTGATCTGTGGAGGAGCAGCTACACAGCACAGAGAGTTCAGACAGCAGCTCCCAACCTGCAGAGACAGCCTACAGCTTAGGGAAGTGAGGGATGAGAGGAAAGGCTGCAGTGAGACATTGGGACACTGAGACACTAAGGGACATTGGGATACCTGGGGACACAGACACTTGGAAACATGGGGACACAGACACTATGGGACACTGGGAGACCTGGGGACAGTAAGACACTAGGGGACGCTGTGAGACATAGGGACATTGAGAGACACATTGGGACATGGAGACACTAAAGACACAGTGTCTCCAAGTCCTCCAGTGTCCCATGTCTCCCAGCCAGTGTGCCTAGTGTCTCAGTGTCCCCATGGCTCCCAGTGTCTGTGTTCCCATGTCTCTCAGTGTCCCTAGTGTCTCAGTATCCCTAGTGTCCCCATGTCTCCCAGTGTCCCCAAATGTATCAGTGTCCCCTAGCATCCTAGTGAAACAGGACAAACACTGAGACATGGGGACACTGGGAGCAATGAGGACACAGACACTGGGAGACTAGTGGACTGGGTGACATGGGGACACTGACACTGTGATACATAGGGATACTGATGCCAGGCTGGCCTTCCAATTCTTTGGGCAGACATGCCTCCATCTTATTGAGAACCTTTGGAGCATCCTCAAGCAAAAGATCTATGAGGGGGGGAGGCAGTTTACATCCAAACAGCAGCTCTGGGAGGCTATTCTGACATCTTGCAAACAAATTCAAGCAGAAACTGTCCAAAAACTCACAAGTTCAATGGATGCAAGACTTGTGAAGCTGCTATCAAATAAGAGGTCCTATGTTAAAATGTAACGTGACCTGTTAAAATGTTTAAAAAGTTAAAATGTTGTTATAAGTTTGATTGAAATAGCTTTTCAGTTCTTTACAACCTATAAAGTGTTTTGAAACTCACTTCCAATAATTTGGAACCGTGCATTGTAAGTTTTTTACGTAAAAAAAAAAAAATACTGTTATCATTAGGAGGTTTGCTCAATAAAATTTGAATTGTACTTTTAATAGTTGATAACATGAGAATTATGTGGACTGTTATTTACATCAATTATTTAGGTAAATGAGAAAAATATAAATTTGCATGATAATTTGGAACAGGGTGTACTTTGCAACGCATTTCTACAAAAGGGATATCAATTTGCATCAAAGTTTTTGCATGGTTAACTCATTAATTTTTTGTTCCAGGTGACGTTCTCTCTCTAAATGACAATCCAACGCTGTTAGCCCAGGTTGCCCAGCAATACCCCTTGTCCCCACCACTCCCAAAGCCCTAAGGTCTGCACCTTTCTTAAATTTGGCAGTTAAACTAAATACACGGAGGTTGGATATACCCCGAACAAGCTCGTCATGCCCTAGAGTGGCTCACGCAAGTAATCCTGTTAACTCACTAAAAGTAATCAACAGCCTCACCACTTCGTACTTCATGGAACCATGGTGTCCGACCAGCCGCAGCTTATTTAAATGTTTGTTATGCAAAAACTGTTAGTGGACTCATCGAGGGCGAATTTCACTACTAGTACAAATTAAGCCTATTTCAGCCATTCATAGCATCCCAGCGATGCCACTTTCCACATACGGTATTAAGTGCTCAAGAGACCATATTGCCTTTTACCATACACAATTCTATTTAGTCCCCTACATGGATAGATGTCGCAACCAACTGTATAAATTTTATTTCAGGCTCAAACTTGGGCCTATACACATGGTTAAAAGACATTAATATTAACTGGTATAAACATTCACTGTACACATTCAAAGTAAGCCCCACATAGGGCATTTCTGCTAAATCAGGTTCTACTTTGTATTTGGTTATTGGTATTGCTTTACTTCCAACACATTTTTAACCATGTTTACAATACTGCTGAACCCATCTGTCCATGTTTCATGTTCCACGTAAACACTTTCATCATATGTTTTTGTTGACATCGTTTTTAATTACCTACAAAATTTCCATTTTCTTCAATATCACTACTCTCCCGGTTCTCAACCTATTCCACTCTCTGTTAAATTTTCATATACAAGTTGCCTTCGCAAGGTTCATTACTTGATACGTACATCACTTGTCTGCGGGCTATCCCAAATTTATATTAGGTCAACTTGGGCCTACGTCTCGGGCAATTACCTGCCAACAAGTATGTACACGTTACAGGTTCACAATTCACATACATTCTAGAGTTTCATCATGATTAGAATTTATATATATATATATATATATATATATATATATATATATATATATATATATATATATATATATATATATATATATAACATATTGCTGTAAGGTTTTAATTTCACATTATATGCAGTTAAGCGTATGCATGACACCTGGTTAATTCTAGTCACTTATACTAATCTTCCTTTTTTCACCAGTGTTACCCCAGTCGACTACTGTATTAACCCCTAAATTATTTACAAGATATTTGTTGGTTTGTCACTCATATGTTTACAACAATTTTACCTTAGGCCTCGTATGGCTCACGTGTTCGGCAGACATCAGCTTTTCTTTTTTTTAAACATTCTTTATTTATTGATTTCAGGTATGGAAAAAGAAAACATTAGGGTACAGAAATGAAAGAGGGAGGGGGTGATACAGCCACAATGGTACAGGAGCACAATATTTTACTTGTCTTTGCGCCTTAGGGTGTTGCGAACAAGTAGCTGTGTCTTGGTGCGGTCCATTGGTTAGGCGTTTATCGTGCAATAGTGCAGGGTTCAGGGATTTCTGTTTTGGACTTATTCCCTTTGCCCGATTCGTTTGGACCAGTCTGTATTGGTGGCCGTATGAGATTTGCGGCTCGTCTCGTTAACCGTTTTGTGGTAGGGTGGGATGCCCTCTATTGACTATTTTTATCGTCCTCGTTGCGTACTAATGGGCGCCCCTGTGTCTGGGTAGTCAGTTGGGGGGGGGTTGGAGTACCTATGTACAAGGGTGAGAGTACCATGGTGGGACACTGTTTCGGGAGTCCAGTAGACATCCAATGGTTAGGGTTGGGGTAATATTTGTACTGTGAGTTTCCGTGCGTTGGTATTTTGATCGCTATGTTGGAGTAGTGGGCCTGGTGGGTGAGGTGGAGGCTGTTCGTGTGCCCTTATTGTAGGTGGGGATCAGATAACCAGGGGTCCCAGATTCTGTGGAAGTGTTTAGAGGTCTCATGAATTATGGCTGATAGCCTATCCATGTGTATTGCTTCCTTGGTTTTGCGTATGATCGTGTGCAGTGTGGGGGTGTTTGGCGATCCCCATACTTCGGCTATTGCCCGTCTAGTCGCTAAGGCTATCCGGTTTGTCATTTTGTTTTGGGCTCTGGTCAGGTCCTCTCGTGGTCTGGAGAGGAGCCAGGTCCAGGGGTCTAATGGTATGGTGGTCTGGAGGAGTGTTGAGACTAGGGTAGCTACTTCCGCCCACAATGGGACCAGTTTAGGGCAATGCCACCATGTGTGTATGTATGTGCCTCTCTGCCCGCAGTTTTTCCAGCATAGGTCCGCGTCTGCTTTGCCCATATGGTACAAACGTACCGGGGTTAGGTACCATCGGAGCAGTGTTTTATACGCTTGCTCCTTATGGTTAACGCATATGGATATTGAGGCCGTTGCCTCCCAGATATCTTGCCAGTCAGTGGGGTCGTCCGGTGGCCCTAAGTCCCTCTCCCAAGCCGCCACATATGCCGAGGCCCCCTTGGGTTGGTTGGTGATAAGAAGTGTGTAGTTTTCCGTGATTTGACCTTTGTGGAGTGGATTATGTAGGCATGACCTCTCAAACCGTGTGAGCGTGGTGGTGGCTGCTTTGGCGTTGTCGGGTTGCTCTAAGAAGCTTCGTAGTTGTATGTAGCGAAAGAAATCGTGAGTGGTATATGTTGCCTGCGTGTTGGGAAGGTCGTTGTATGGGGTAATTTGCGTTCCCGTGTAGAAGTGGTGCAGTCTGGACAGGTCGTTTTGTTCGTAGTGTGCAAAGTCTTTGGGTGTTAACCCTGGGGGGAATGCTCTATTGCGTAGTATTGGCGTCAATGGTGTCGGGTTGTTTATGATGGGGAATTTCCGGGACGTTTTATCCCACAAGTCTATTGAGTTTGTGATTGCTGGGGGCAGTGGTGGTGGTAGGGGGCGTGATTTCTTTGGTACCCATATGTAGAGGGATGGGTGGTCGCATCCAAATAGGTCATGTTCCAGGTCCGCCCATCGTTTGATCCCCTGCGGGGTGTGCCAGTGTTGGATCTGTGTGAGCTGTGCGGCGTAATAGTAGTTTTGGAGATGGGGTAGTCCCAGTCCTCCCGTCCTATTGGGGATGTACATGGTGCTCCTTTTTATTCTGGGTCTTTTATTTGCCCAGATAAAGTTGTCTATTAATTTTTGGACATATTTTGCGTCTGTTGTGGGTAGTGGGATGGGGAGGGTTTGGAATAGGTAAAGGAAGCGGGGTAGGAGGTTTATCTTTACTGATGCAATGCGGCCTAACCATGAAAGTGATAGGTTTTGCCATCTTTTGAGATCGTCCGTTGCTTTCTGTATCATTGGGGTGTAGTTCAGGGCGTATGTGCGGTGTAGTGCTGCTGGTAGCTGTATACCTAGGTATGGGATGTGGGATGTGTTGTAGCGAAACCTGTATGTTTCCAGTAGTGTCTCCATCGTGTCTTGGTCGATATTTATGCTAAGTGTCTCTGTCTTGTCCAGGTTTAGTTTATATCCTGAGGCTGCTGAGTATTCTTTCACCAGTTGTAGGAGTGGTGGGAGGGCGGTGAGGGGTTCAGTTAGCGTTAGGAGCAGGTCATCGGCGTACGCCGCCACCTTGTAAGCTTGGGAGCGTACTGTAATGCCCGTGATGGTAGCGGTGGTGCGTATGAGGTGTAAAAGTGGTTCCAATGATAGGGCAAAAAGGATCGGGGACAGTGGGCAGCCCTGCCTCGTTCTGTTATGTATAGGGAAGTGGGGGTGTTGCGCGTTTGGGATGAGTAATTTTGCTTTTGGGGCTGAGTAGATCGTTTTGAGGGCTGTCATGAATGGTGTTGGGAATTGGAGTTTCTCTAAGGTGGCGAAGAGGAAGGGCCATAGTAGTCTATCAAATGCCTTCTCGGCGTCAAGGGATAGTAGGAGGGTGGGGATGTGATGGTGATTGGCTACCCATATGAGGTCTAAAGTCCGTCTGGTGTTGTCGCTCGCTTGTCTTGTGGGGACAAATCCGACCTGGTCGGGGTGAATTGTCGATGGGATGTAGGGGAGCAGTCTGTTGGCAAGGATTTTGGTGAAGATTTTGATGTCTACGTTTAATAGGGAAATGGGTCTGTAGTGACCTGGTTCTGTATGCGGTTTGCCAGGTTTGGGTAGTAGGCAAATGTTTGCCTCCAGCATGTCCTCGGGCAGCTGATCTCCAGTCATGAGCGAGTTATATAGCTTTGTCATGTAGGGTAGCAGGTTGTCTGTGAATGTTTTGTAGTAGATGCCCGAGTATCCGTCCTGGCCTGGGCTTTTGTTGGGTTTCATGGTGCCTATGACTCTCCTCACTTCCTCCTCTGTAATTTCTGTAGAGAGGTGTGCTTGAGCCTCCGTCGTGAGTGTCGGAATGTGGGCCTTTGCTAGGAGGGTTTGTATGTTATCGTGTAGGGGGCCGTCATCTTGGCGGTGTTGAGGGGAGTGGTCGTATAGGTCAGTGAAATACTTCTGGAAGGTCTCGGCTATTTTATTGGGTATGTCGGTTGGTTGGCCTGTGGGGGTATGGATGGTGGTGATTTGCTTGGCTTGCTGGCGTTTGCGTAGCCTTCGGGCCAGTAGTGTGTCTGCTTTATTTGATTTTTCGTAGAACATTTGTTTTGTCCATTGTAAAGCTTTAGTTGCGTCTTTCGCCATGGCCTGTTTAAGGGCCTGGCGCTGGTGGTGCAGTTGTGTTGTGAGATCTCGTGTGGGGGTTAGTTTGTGTTGTGCTTCGAGTTGTCTGATCTGATCCAGTAGGGATGTTATGTGGGCTATGTGGTTTTTTTTTTGCGCCGTGGCTATGCTGATCAGGGATCCCCTGAGCACTGTTTTGTGTGCTGCCCAAAGTACCGCGTGTGATTGCACCGAGTCTTCATTGGTGTCGAAGTATTGGGTGAGTTCTGTCTTCAGTTGGGCAACTATTTGGGGGTCATGGAGTAGTATAGGGTTGAGCCTCCAGGTCCAGGGTCGTGAGATTTGTGGTGGTTGGAGTTGTAGTGTGGTGTCTGCGTGGTCAGACCAGGTAATGTTGCCTATTGCAGATTTTGTGACGTAGGGGATTAGGGATGGTGAGATGAGAAAGAGGTCAATGCGGGAGTAGGTGTGATGGGGGTACGAGTAGAACGTGTAGTCATGGTCTGTTGGGTGTTGAGATCTCCATATGTCTATGAGGCCCGTTTGGGTTATGAAGTCGGCCAACATTTTGTCCGCTCTGGAGGGATGGGTGGGTTGCTGGGTGTGGGGGGAGTAGCGTTGTCTGTCTATAGATGGGGAGATTGTAGCATTGAAGTCCCCCCCTATTATTCTTTGGTAGTTAGGATATTGGCTAAGGTGAGCTTGTATTATCTGCCAAAATTGTGGGTCTGGAGTCGTCGGTGCATATATGGAGGTCAGAGCTATTTTTGTGGGTCCAATAGTGCCAAGTACTGTTATATATCATCCTTGTGGGTCTTTTTGGACGTCTTTAAGGTGTATAGGGCAATTTTTTTTCAGTAAAATTGCCACCCCATTATGTTTGCCTGTATGTGAGTTGGCGAGGTGACAGGTTTGGTAGTGGCGGCTTAGGAGAGGGAACGGGCGTGTATGAGCGTAGTGTGTCTCCTGGAGGAAGACCACGTCTGCCCCCGACCTGTTGGCCCAGCGCATAACCCGGTGGCGTTTCGAGGGGTGATTGAGCCCCTTGCAGTTAATGGATATGCATGTTACCTTAGCTATCATTGAGGTGTGAATGGTACTGCGGTGTCGATCGTGCCTTGGTCCTGCCCCCTGTGTTGTGGGTGGAGGTTTGGGGTTGTTGCGTCGGGTTTCTTCCCGTTTTGGATGTGGTTCTAAGGTCCTGTGTCCCGCCATGGTACTCGGTACTCTTCGGGGGTAAACTGTGGGTACAAAGAAAAATAACTGTGAACATATATACAACTTCCTGGACTTATGGTCTGTGCCAGGTTCAAGTTTAGTGGCGTGTTGGGAATGTCCCTTAGGTGGGACTCCAGTGCCCCGGTGTTGACGTGGGGCGTGGTGGGGGTAAGTCCTGAGGTGCGTCCCGGTCCAGGTGTGTGCGGATTTCCACTGGGCAGTCGTGGGTTGGGAGTGGGGGATGGTGTCTTTGGGTCTGTTAGTTACAGATCTGTCTGGGGGGGTTGGTGGCTCCCGTGGGTTAGGGGGCTCTTCTGGGGGAGGGGTGTCAGCATGGTCTCTTGGGCTGGGGTTCCTGGTGTCGAAGTCGGGGTTAAGGCGGTCCCGGCTTTCCTGAGTCCCTGGTGTTCGGTTATGGGGCGTTCTCCCCCCGTCTCCCCCAGGTTGTTCCAGTGGGGTGGCGTGTAGCCTATTGTCTGGGGGTCAGGTGGTTCAGTGTGGGTTTTCCCTATCGTCTCGGCCCGTTCCCACTTACTTCCTCCCCCCTCCCAACTCCCCCTAGTTTTACCCGCTGAAGTGGTGTGGCGTTCCCCCTGCTCCCCTACCCCCCGCTGTCTAGTCCCCTTGGTGCTGAGTGTGGTGCCTCTTTTCTAGTTTGAGCCGTGCACATTTGCAGGGCTCGCTAGCTGTTCACATGTATACAAGTAGACAAATAAACAATCGTGGCACGTATGACCAGCGTCTCTACATTTAAAAGTACGTAAAGGATATTTGATGGGTCGTTAGATAGGTGCAGTCTCTGTGTTGCGGCTTGCTCTTTATTGAAGCCGTCGTTTCGGTGCGCCTTGTCTGGGTTCAGGGTCGGTGCGATGGAGTCAGGTCATCTTCGGTCCGGTGCTTGGCGTAGCTTTTGGGCTGCTCCCGGCGTGGTGGTGTCTCTGCGGCGATGGTCTTTCCCACAGTGGTTGTAGTGCTGGGGGTCGTCTCCGTGCAGTGGTGGTAGTGGTGTCAGATCTTGCCACTGGTAGGCGCAGGCCCAGTTTGGAGGCAAAAGCTTGCTGTTTGGAGGGGTCTGTGAGGATGTGGGTCGTGTTGTCTCTGCGGACAAGGAGTTTGAAGGGGTGCCCCCACCTGTAGGCTAAGCCTGCTTGGGTTAGTGCCGTTGTGAGCGGTTTCAGCTCTCGACGTTTGGCTAACGTGGTGGGTGCTAGGTCTTGGTAGAATGCCAGCGTGGCGGTGTCCAGTTTTGGCGGGCTTTTTCTGGTCGCCGCCATAAGTGCTTCCTTGACGGAGTAGTAGTGAAGCCTCACTATCACATCTCTGGGGGCTGTGTGGTCTTGGCTAGGGGGCTTCAGGGCTGTGGGCTCTGTCCATGGATAGCTCTTGTGGGGTTTTGTCAGGTAAGAGGGTCAGAAATACCTCTTGCAGTGTGGAGTGGAGTAACTCTCCAGTGATGGTTTCTGGGAGGCCTCTGATCCTGATGTTGTTTCGTCTGGATCTATTGCTGAGGTCTTCCAGTCCGTTTTCCAGTGTTTCTATGCGTGCTTGCAGAGTTGAAATGGTGTCTGCCTGGCCGGTCACTGTATCCATAATGTCGTCCACTCTGTGCTCCACTTGCCCTGTCCGCTCCCCCAGATCAGTGATTTCTGCCTTCAGGCTCTGGAGCTGTTTCTCCAATTCTGCTGCCATGTGATATTTTATATCGGCTGCTGCCTCTTTAAGCAGCCGCTGGAGGTCGGCTTTCGTCAGCGGTGCTGACTCCGGAGCTGAGGGCTCACTGTGCTCCGAGTCAGAGTTTTCAGCGCCACGTGGGGAAGATGGCGCCGGGTCCCCCTGCACTCTGAAGTGCGAGGCGACCGATGGCTGTGTTTCCCGCTGTTTCCTGCTGCCGCCCATTGCTGTGGGGTACCCGGTAGGTGAGGGGGTTGGCTGGTGGGGGTTACTGCTCTGCCAGTGTGCTGTGGGTTGCTATGTTGTGCCTGGGTCTCGGGAGCTATCGGCTCACGCGGCCATCTTGGTTCCCGGCCACGCTCCGCCTCCCAGACATCAGCTTTTCAATGTATTCCTCCTGCATTTTATAATGTATTTCAAATTGGACCATTAGTGGTCTCCCATCAATTTGCTGTCGCCAAGTCTCACCGTTAAATACTAGTCGTTTTACAGGTAAGTGGTCCTTCATTGCATCTACGTTTATCCTGGCAGGTTAGTTTCAATCGATCAGGTATCACTTAGCCTTATCACGCCTATAGGATACGCACATAAAAACCAAAAGGTTTACTCACTAATTCACCCTTATTCATGGGACATCAAGAAGCTTGGCTCTTTATACTTGACCCATGCATGGTCCACCCCACGTCTACATTCAACCCTTTTCATCAATTTAGGATTCATGCTCATTCACGCCCTTTGTTTAAGTTTTCTGTCTAAGGGGATTTGGATTCTCTCACGTTGTCTGTTACGTTATGTAGAAGTACCTCACCTGTGCTCCCTAATCTTCACAGGTATACTGTATCCTTGCATGTTTTTCCTACGTTTATAGATATCAGATTTTACATATAAGATATTACTCATAGGTCACAGTCAGGCTCCTCCCTCACAATACGCGCACAATTTTTACAAATTAGCACAAAGCACCTACTTTTCCCAATACTACACCCTTTCTTTCCTCACAACTAATTACAACAATCTACAAAGGCAACACAAACAGACCATTCTCTTTCTCCTATTAGCCTACTCATAACCGCACATATATTCAGGAGCCTTTCCGATGTATTGGATCCCAAACCATTCGATAGTAAAGATAACGCAGTTATTTAAGTAGCAATTTACATTGCCTTCCTCTGTTTCTCGAGAAATCACAGTGCTACACCAATATGACATCAACTCCGACCTTGTCAAACACATCACCCCCAAATGCTCACCCTTAAAGATTTCCAAACTAACCAGGCCAACCATCCAACCACAATATCACTATTCCCGACAGACAGCAATTAAGACCCCAGTTAATACTAGATACATGCATACCCACACGCAACAGATTTCATCCAACTCTATTGCAGTCACTTCACGGGCATCCACTTATCCAATCCTCTTCATTAAATTGAATAGATGGTGTGACAAACTCCTCTTTTCACAAGCTCCTGGAGGAGGTTGCTTGCTAGTCTCCTGCCCAAAGACTATGGGCCCTGCACAAAACCTGTAAAAGACTACCGGTGGGGGAGACCTAAGGTGCATGCGCGGCAATGGCAGCGCGTGCGCATTAGACCTCCCCATAGGAAAGCATTATACAATGCTTTCCTATGGGGATTCTGGCGAACGCTGGAGGTCCTCATGCAGAGGGTGAGGACGTCCAGCGTAGTTTAAAACACTTTTCATGTTCTAAGAACACAGAAGTCCCTCTAGTGGCTGTCTGATAGAGGCCACTAGAGGCAGACTTAACCCTGCAAAGTAATTATTGCAGTTTATAAAAACTGCAATAATTACAGTTGCAGGGTTAAGGGTGGTGGGAGTTGGCACCAAGACCACTCCAATGGGCAGTAGTAGTCTGGGTGCCTGGAGTGTCCCTTTAACTCAATTATGCCTGTCTAAAGGGTATTTTTAAGGCAAGCGAGCATCCATGAGAAATGCTGTTTAAATGATCTGCAATGCACAAAGCATTACAATAGCTATTCCCAGGTTACTCATCACAGACTGTGCGTGTATATGGCCCAAAACCTAGCAGGAAATAGAATCTTCGAAGACAATGGCAATCTGGCACAAAGGTCAGAGTGAAAGAATGGAGGAAACTCTCCTTTGTCTCATTGGTTAATTTTTTTCTTTCCTGTTCTTTAAACAATACCATTAATTAAGTCTTGCAACGGATCTTAAACTTCATATTCCTAAAATACTCAGTTCGCACAGCTCATCATTTAAAGTGACTGTCACACACACAACAAAAACTCTCATCTGCTTTTACATAGCTCTCTGTGTCTGAATCTCTTTGTATTTATTTATTTTTATAAGTCATAAAATAAATACAAAGTAGGGACCACACTTCCCTATGTAAAGCAGTCAAGTTCACATTGAACGGAGCTTAGAGGGACACTCAAGACACCCAGACCACTTCTGCCCATTGGAGTGGTCTGGGTGCCAACTCCCACTAATCTTAAACTGCAATATTTACCTGGAAGGGTTAAGTCCTCCTCTAGTGGCTGTCTATTAGACAGCCACTAGAGGACACTTCCGTGTTCATAGAACACGAAAAGTGTGCTATAACGTCGCTGGACGTCCTCACGCTATGCGAGGACCTCCAGCATCGCTGAAATCCCCATAGGAAAGCATTGAAAGCATTATTCAATGCTTTCCTATGGGGACGTCTAATGCGCGTGCGCGGCATTGCCACGCATGCGCATTAGGTCTCCCCCGCGGCCGGCTGCGCATGCTCTATATGTCTCTCCCGCGGATGATGTCGGTGGGTGAGTAGTGTGGGCGGACCCTAACCCAGCGCCGAGGGACATCGGCGCTGGATACAGGTAAGTCACTGAAGGGGTTTTAACCCCTTCAGCAACTTGGGATGGGGAGTGGGAGGGAGAGAGGACCTGCCGTGCCAGGAAAACGGTTTGTTTTCCTGGCACTGGAGAGTCCTTTTAAGCAGGGTTCTATTTCAGTTGCAAATCGTATCAACCCACAATCCATTAATCAAAAGAATCCAATAGAAGGGCAGAAATTATAGGCAGAGAACAAAATGGCCAGTGACCACATAGTGAGATTTGGCTCAAGGAAGAAAACATGATAAAAAAGTAAGTGTCAAAGGGAAGTATAACCATTAAAGGGACACTATAGTTACCAGAACAACTACAGCTTAATGTAGTGGTTCTGCTGCCTATACCCTGTCTCTGCATGCATTATAATGTAATTTACATTTTTCATTCCTGCCTAGTAACACCTCTAGTGAGTCACCCAGATGGCCACTAGAGGTACTTTCTGGATCAGTTTGTGCAGCACGGACGTTCAATGTCAACATGCTCTGCATGGAAATACTGAACGCTCCTCATAGAGAGACATTGAAATTGAGATAGTCAATTTTGGTGATCTCAGCCATGGGAGCGAGGCCAGCTGCAAGGAAACCCACACAGTGCTAGAGAAAGGGCAGTACACTCACCTTTTACTCCAAATCCTGCGCTCAGACTCCCACCTGGCAGCAATGACCATACTACACATCTTAATGTTCCTTTAAGATGCAGAGTACATAAGGAAAACAAAAAGAATAAAATAACATGACCGTCAGTAATTCTGTTATACATTAAAGGGGCACTAAGACAGGATTAAGAGTACCTACAAGGGATTTTTAACTATTTAACAGTGAACAATTTCTAACTATGGGTATAGGTATTTTCCCAGCTCTAATGTTTTTGTGGGCATTTATTAAATAGGAACAAACATATACTATCTTTCCCTGCAGAGAGCACATGGTCCCCTAAAGCAGTGGCCTTCAACAGGTGGCCTGCAAGAATTTATTGCCGGTCCGCGAAAGCTTTCACCGGATTATACCGCTACAGTGTAGCGGTAGAGTTGGGTAAAAGCGGTCACAGACTGGCAATAAATTGCTGCAAAATATTTCCCCGGGGCTATGATCATAGCACCGGGAACTGTGCCTCCCTCTCCCCTGCAGGACCGGAAGGAAGATCAGAGATCTCCCTCACCAGCCTGCTAGCGGTGTAAAGCTGCAGTCGGTGGGGAGGGAGAGAGAGGACCCGGGTGAGCTATAACTTGCAGCTCCGTCGGGTTCTCCTCTCACGAGCTCTGAGCGTTGCTGTAGCTCCGAATCTAGTGAGAGTGAACTCTAGCCTGAGCTGCTAGAGTTCACTCTCACCACTCCGACCACTAGGGCTTCACCACGGACCACCAGGGATTACTACTGTCCCCCCTCCCAGGCAAAGATAAGCAGGGAGGGGGATATCAAAATAATTTTTATTAATTACATTTTTTTTTAAATAATTTATTAATCTACCCTCCAACCCCACAATAATTCTTCCCCAAACACACACACACACTGCCCCTCCTCACACACACTGCATCCCTCACACATACCATTGGTTTTTATTTTTGGCTGACGCCGGTCCGCAAAATCTCTCTCTTTTCGTTGTGCCGCGGGTATTGTAGAACACTGCCCTGAAGCACTTCAGTTTGCTTCAAGGGAAATCACCACTTTTATAAATGGCATATCACCCTCCCAGCTATCCGCATACAGCATCAATGTTAGCACTCCAGCCCTGTATAAAAATATCCTATATAATTTAACTCTGTAGCCAGCATCTTCTGACCTGTGACAAATGTCTTAACTTCTTATACTTAACTCATAATGGTAGTCCCTGTACAATGCAGTTACCCATACAATACTCGGTGCTAGGTATAATAAAGAGATATCCAGAGAATACTCGGTGCTAGGTATAAAATAAAGATAGCTATGCAATGCATCTAACAGAGTACAATGCAATACATGGAGCTGAGCAGAATACACCCATTCAATACACACTTATTGGCACAAGACAAAGATACATGTAAAAAAGCTCACGGGTCAATTAGAGATAACTATGCAACAGACAGAGCTGTGTAAAATACAGAGATCTAACAGCTGGGTACAATAAGGTATTAAGCATAACTATCTCACACAGACAGACACGGTGACTTATTACACAGAGCTGCAGTACAGTGATACCCACACTGTACAATATCTCTGTATAGCTCTCTAGCTCTCTCTTACTGATCTCATCTCCAGTAATGATCATGCGAAGGCAACTTAAGCTTTATAGTAATTGTAGCAACTGCTGCTAGGAAACTTGTCAGCTTTATTAAAGGTCAACAGTCACCTCAAACGTATTTTTAATATAATAATTCTTTCATTAAATGTTTTTAAAATGAAGTATATGGAAAATAAAAACACTTAAAAAAAAATAAAGGGGAAGAACGCACAAAGAATTCACAATTTTATTATATGAGCGGACCCTTCAGCCATATACATTCACCTTGGTCAAACAGTGTTTCCCTGCTTCTGTACATGGAATGATGCAGGGAATAATCACAGACACCAACTATTGCTTTTCAAACACTGTCCGACCAAAGGTCTTGCAATTGGCAGGGGTCAGATGCTGTGCTCCATACCTCCCAACATTTCTAATGGACAAAGAGTGACACGTTAATTTTAAGAGTGTGAGTGGGGAGAGGCCAGGGTCAGGTCTACTTTGACAAATTTTAGGTGACTTACTAAGAAAAATTCTATGCAAGAAAAATGAAATGTAGAACCAGAACAATGTATATTATAGAAATACTCATTTCGAAACAATTGTAATGTTGTTTAAAGACACATTGTTGTACATATTAATGCTGTAGAGCTCCGTTATACACTCAAGACACACCAACAATATGGAACATCTAGCTAATCGTAGAATTAGGAAAAGAAGGACAGAGGGATTTGGTGCCCCAAAAAGACACTGTCCCTCTTAAATAAAGGAAGTTGGGAGCAGGGCCGGTGCAAGGCAAGGCTATTTTGCACCCAAGGCAAGACCAGCTTCTTGTGCCTTTCCCCTCAAAAAACAATTGCCAGTTGTGTGTCTCTTTCTTCTCTTAGCCAATTTGTGTTGCTTTTTCTCCCCCAACTTCTTTGCGTCTTTTCCCCCTTCCTCAGCCCCTTTGTGTCTCTCTTTGCCCTCCCCCCAGCCCCTCTGTGTGTCTCTATATCCCCTTAGTGAACAGACAGTTTTTCAATTTTCTTACTGTTAAGGAACAGGGCTGTTTTAAAATTTCTGCAGTGTTTGTGTTCTTATGCTTTTTTTGCAAGTTATAGGGCTATAAGTACAAGTAGGACATTGCTTTTTCAAAATATAAAGTTGTAAAATGTATCAATAGTGACATTGTAACAACGTTATCTGTCATAAATCTCCGAATCACATTTCACATGTACATATTTTTTTCAAGTAGACAACCCAGGGTATTCAATATGGGGTATGTCCAATCTTTTTTAGGAGCCACTTAGTCACAATCACTGGCAACGTTAGCATTTATGTGTATGTTAAAAATGCAAAAAAACAATTATGAAGACTAACTTTGGCCAGTGTTTGTGACTAAGTAACTACTAAAAAAGACTGAACATACCCCATTTGCAATACTTTGGGTTGTCTTCTTTTGCCAGTGGAATGCCATCATGGGAGTAATTCTCATTTCTGGGCTACCACACGCTCTTAAATGCAACATAACCAATCTGGCAAATTTCAATGTGAAAATCAAGCGTTATATTTGACCCTGTAACTTTCAAAAACACTATAAAACCTGTACATGGGGGGTACTGTTCTAATCTGGAGACTTCGCTGAACACAAATATTAGTGTTTCAAAACAGTAAAAAACGTATTACAACAATGATATCAAGAGTGAAACTAGCATTTGTGTGTGAAAAATTAAAACTTTTACTGACAATATCATCGCTGTGATATGTTCTACTGTTTTGAAACCCTAATATTTGTGTTTAGTGAAATCTCCCAAATAAAACAGTACCCCCCATGTACAGGTTTTAGGATGTCTTGGAAAGTTGCCAGGTCAAATATAGTGTTGCATTAATTAAGCAGTAATCTGCCGGATGTATGTCAACTAAATAGCGACATAATGTGTATTTATGTTTTTATTACTGTTTGTTATGAATTGACTATTATAGCTTGCTTTTAATTGCTACTTGTGGCAATATTGTAATAAATTTTCATCCAGCCAATTTTTTATCCAGCTGATTCAATCCAGTATTTGTAGAATTTAGCAATACCTACTTAGTAATCCATACAGATCTGTTCTATGATCTTTTTTATATATTTTTTTCCTTACATGCCGAGCTTGAATTGGGACACTAATCAACAAGCAATATAAGTATATAATTTTTATCTCAATGCTCTTTTAGCTTGACTGCATGTGGGAAAGGGGGTTTTCTCTAGTTCTGATATTGCTCCACTTCTTAACACTGTAACTTCTAAATTTACTATTTTTACAATTATATATAAAACACACACACACACACACTAAAATGAAAATGAACAATGGATCTCAATGCTGTTCTCTCGCACATGCACGAAAGTAAAGCAGAGACGTCATCTCCTGGAAGCTGAAACACCAGTAGCTGTAGAGAACTAGCTGGAAGAGAATAGCCATCACGGGTCTTTGCAAATTATCCAGATGGTGAAAGATCCACTTTAAAGCTTTCTAACATGTCACCAGGAGTTTGAGAGAAATTCTTCTTCCACCTCCATTTACTCATTTCTATTTTTTTTATTTGAACTATAAATTTAAATGAATGTATAAAATGGATCTCTAAAAAAAAAAAAAAAAGAAGAAAGTAAAGAAAAGGAAAAAAAAAAAAAAAATCAGCCTAGAAATGACAAAGTCTTAAATCAGGTCAAGGAAAAAAAAAATAAGATTTTATTGAACAGAGAAAACCTGTATAGATTTTTTTTCCTTTTTTTTTTTTTACAAACAGTAAATATTTTGAACAACTCCTCACCACATTTCAATAGCACATACCTAACGTAGCCAACAAAGTTTTGATTAGGCAGGTTGCGCACAATGGTACTTGTACAATAAACAGACTACCAAGTACAAATCTAAGGCAGTGATGGACTTTCAGATAGTCCCTTCGATGCAATTCCATTGATACGAGTAGACTATCAAAGTCTGTTCTGCGATTTGGCTTCATTCCATTGGCCATGTGATACTTTGTAATCAATACGATCCCTCAACAGACACAACCTTTCCAATGTCAAAGAAAATTTTGATTTGGGCTGCTGAGTTTGTCCGAACATGGCCAGAACATGAGTTGACCAAGATTTTAACAACTCCATGCAGAGTTCAGCAACATTCCGATTATGATGGGATTTTACCCTGTATGAACTCCGCAGGGATTGATTTGTCAATACGAGTGAGTGCAGGAGAATACCCAAGAGTTTAAGTGTACTGGGATCTGTAAATACAACTTAGGGCTTTTCTATTTTTTATTTTGTGTTCGCTAAAATGATTAAAGAGTCTGATTGCTTCATTTTGGCTAATTTCACGGTTTACTAAGAATCTGTGAATAAGTGATTTAATTAAAACAAAAACCAAATTTCGCAAGATATAGGAAAGGATTGTTTGTTCGGCAAACAAAAAAGTTAAATAAAATAATTTTTATTGTTAGCATGCAAAAAAGTGGAATACGTGAACCTTCCACCATTTTTGAGATATTCTGTTTGGGTTTACATCTAACAGAAAAACAGGAAAAAAAAATAATCTGAGCATTTCTTATACTATTTGATTCTGGGATATCTTGGTACTTAGAAGAAGAAGAAAACGCAGAACATAAAATTGAGGTGTACAAAAAAAATATATATATATAAAAAAAAATAATATATTTATATATATCCATCTCAGTCTTTATAAGAACATGTTTTATTGCAGACTGGCTTAAACATTTCTAAACAAAGAAAAAAATAATTTTTTTTTCTTCCAGCTTCGGTTTGAAAGGTTCCTTCTGAGAGAGAACCTACTGCGCCAATGGCTTCCTTCGCAGTGTTTTGTGCACCGCTCCGGCATGCAAAAGGTTAATCACTAGCCTTTCAGCAAATTTCTATTTACGGAAAAAAACAAAAACATTTTCATAGAAACGAAAGCCTCTTAATTTAAACCTAGCAGGGCCAGAGTGATGGACAATACTACCCTGGCATTTAAAAAGCAGTATCTGTACTCAGTGCTGAAGCCTGCAAGTAGCAGAGTCCATAATAAATGGTAGCAGGCTTCATCCCTAAATAAGATTTTCCCGTATGCTCTGAATTCACTGAGCTGTTTCTAGTCTGTGAAAAGTTTGTAAGCTGGCAAAGGCAGTGAGCATACAAAAATCCAGCAGCGACAGAGTTAAAGCAGCATTTTTTTTTTTCACACTGGGAGGGGCAATTAAGTCTTCAAAAAACAAAGCTAAAACATAATTGTGGTCATCCGGTAACAGCCACGTGGCACAATGCCAACATGTAGGGCTGAGTTTGGCTTCTCTTGTAATTTTATACTTTACCAAGAAATAGATGCCACAAGACCCACCATAATCGCCACTCTTTCCAGTGAAGTCTTCAGGTCAATAGACTGCACTCCACGCACACACTCATCATATACACTCATGCACACACACTCTTCATGTAGGATGTTTTTATTCCAGGGAGGACGAATCATCTTCATCTTCCTCATCATCATCAAACGAGCACGGTGTCTCTCCTCGAGATTCTGTGTAGTGCGATGTTCCTGAACTGGAATGGTGACTGCCAGTAGTCAAAGAGATTTCGGAGTCAAAATACAATCCCGGGTTTTCACTGTGTGAATTAAAGTAAGATTGAGAGAGAAAAAGGAAAAAATACATTTAAAAAAAAGGACACATGAGGTGAGAAAACATGGACCAAAATTAATAAATAAACCTAAAATGTTAACTAGCAGATGTGTTAGATTTGTTTTATGCACAGCAAAAAGTATACATGAAGCATACAATGTGCTAAGCGAAATTTACATCACAAAATGTTTTAAAGAAACATTCCAAGCACCATAACCACTGAAAAAAATAAACTATTGTGCAAGGAGTCAAACCATTTCAAACCAGTTGACTTCTTATCTTATTCCCTCATCCAACTTCTCTTGTCAAAGGTCTAATCCAAGCTAAATAGGTCCAATAAAGGTTGCCGCTCTTTGACGAAGAGCAATCAGCTGATGCTCTCAGCCCATGAGATTGGCCCTACTTAGCTTAATTTGCATGCAGGAAAATCCAGACGCAGGGCTGCGGCTGCAAACATTCTGATGGGCAGGGTCCAATAGTTCTAATATGGGAGGATCCCAGGGAACACCTGGCACCGCAACTACTACAGAAGGCAGTAGGGTTGACGGTGCTCAGAGAGTTCCTTTAATTCAAAGCTTTTGTTACATCTCGCACAAACTACATACTGATTACAGAAGTCAGAGAACATAATGCACTAACCCTAGCAGCAAACATTGTTGATATAAAAATAAGTGTTGATATGTTTTATGTGTGATAATATACTGTACCTCTAGCTCTAGACTAGAGCATGAATTAAAATAGAAATTTCAACTTGTTCTCAGTGACATACATACTTTACAACTGTAAATCAAGTAAAAAGTACATGCCCTGAAGAGAGACCTATTCCAAATATGCAGTCATTTATGTTTACCAAAAAAAACAAAAAAAAAAAAAACACGTTTGGTTTCCGTAGGACATTGGAGTTTTGATATTTCATTTTTAGTAATTGTATGAATTTTTATCAGAATCCTCAGTTATGTCTCATTCCATTACTTACAATGTGTGTGTGTTTCAGTTTAGACCCTGGTTAAAGGGATACTCTAAGAATCATAACAACTAGATCTTATTTTAGTGACAAGGAACAACCAGTCCTTGAGTGACGTTCCAGTTTCTATGCATTAAGTCAGATTGTTTGAACCGTGTGACAAACTGGGGCCTTAATAGCACTCACTCAATCTAAACCCTCTGCTGCTACCAATATATTGTGAAAGATATCCTAACTTGGACACAAACTGCAGGCTATGAGTGTTGAGTCTCTCATTTCTGTCCAAGGTTCAGATAATCTGGACGTTACATTTAAACATTATCTAAGTGGCTGCTAAGAGTCTAGTTGGGCAAAAAAAAAAAAAAAAATATAGTGTAAAAAGAGCTCATGATATAATTTCTCAATGTAATCATTCCTAATTCCATGGTAACGGCTCCCTCTTGGTTCTGATCCACCTGATGACAAATGTGGTTGTACCTGGACTGAGTGTAAGTTGTAGTGGAGGCTGCATTCACGGCAGAGACCGTTTGGGATGTACTGAAATTAAGACCTTGATCTGTCCATGAAGACCCCGTTGCCATGTCTGATAGATAAAAAATAAAAATAAATGTATAAACATACACTTACAATAAAAATTAACACGAGATGCCTTAGACACTTAAAGGCTAGAAATGACCCCTACTTCTTAAACTATGGCGATAATGATAAAATCTAAAAATTAGACACTCACATGAATACTCACTGCTTGTTGCAAATACACGGTTTGGCTAGGTTTTTCCATTGTTTTCAATAAAAATGTTAGCTTTTATTTTTATTTTTTATCTCCGATAAACTACATATTTATTCCACATGAGATATGTAAATAGTCAGTCGGTTGTTTCATTTATTATTTTTTTTTTTCATGGCTGCTCTACAAGCTCTTTCAGAGAAAGTGTACAAGTTTTTCTTGTACTGCCCACTTCACACAAACTGTTTTATGGTACAGGAGACCTATTTTCCACCTTTGTTGTTACAGTGGGAGAGGGACAGTGCAGATGACTTTCCTGTGCCTGTCCCTTTAAAGTTATACACCATAAATTAGACAGGGCTTTTCCACTGCCTACTGCTTCTAAAACATTAGAATGTAATGCCTCTCCTAATTTGCCCCATCCTGCCCTTATGTAGCCTCTCTCTAATCCTGTACTTTGTCTGCCCACAGATTCTGAACATATTTCTTTAGATAGTCTTAAACAGCTTTCCCTTCAATTGATTTACCTTTTCCAGTAATAACCGAAGAGACTATTTTAAGGTGTTCTTAAATATTGTCATACATCATGTACAAAAGCTGAGTGTGACTTGAGTTAAAGTCCAACATCAACTTCAGAGCTGCTGTTGCCTGGGACTGCTTTACATAAATGCCCCCCAAATTCGAGACAACTATTACCCCTCGTATTTTATATATATAACGAAAGCAGGTGGCAAATTGTTCTTTGTGAGAATTTACTTTATTTGGTGGAGCCGATTATGGCAATGTTCAAGAGCTTAAACTTCAGCGGGTCTTTCCAGACCCACAATAGGAAATATTGTTAATCGGGTATACTCAAAAATCCTGTGAAATGATGGTGTGTGAGAACTGCTTTTATCTGTTACTTCGCAATCTCCCACCAAGTCCGGAGACTTGCCAAGTGTTTTTGAGATCCCAGTGCCGCTTGCTGTGAGAAGGTACTGGTGACCTTGAAGCCTCCCTATTTCTGCACACACAATCAACTCCCAGAGGCCACAACAAAGAATGGGGCAGCAACAAACAACCACACATTAAAAAAAAGAAAAAAGAAAAAAAAAAAACACCAGTTTTTATAAAGGAATATTAACTATCCACAAAAAAATTAAAGGGGCACTGTAAGCATATGCCCACTACAGCTCGCTCTTAAAACAACATAACCACTACAGCTACCGATAACCCCATTGAATAATAAACTTTATAGAATTGATTTGTCATAATATCAAGGAATGCCAGGTACAGTGGGACCACTCTCTATTACACTGATAATGCAGAATTCACACTAGCACATTATCAATGTCAAACAACCTGGATGACACCGATTGGCTGAGAACGGTGTAACCCCTCCCAGCACTCTCTGTGCATTCCAAGTTGGGCACAACTGATAGTTAGTGTTTATGTGTTATGTAAATGCAAAAACAGTGATCTGAACTACAAAGCAACCTGCATTAGCAGGAGAAAACATATAGTGGGATTTATAGTCAGGGTACCACCTGTTTGTAGGTTTTATGACTGTCTACAGCCAGGTTGTGAATTAAAAACAGCTCACTCGGTACGGTCAGTGGCTGAGAATGTGTGCATACATTTAATAAGGAAGTATTTTACTAATACGAGGGGGCGTGGCTAGGGAGGCAGGCTTATGGTGCAGCATTATGCAAAAACTATACAGATTGGAGCATGCAATAACAGTATAATATAGGAGACCAAAACCAAATCAAATACAATAAAGTTGTAATAGTGCCCAGAGGATTCTAGAAGGCATTTTGCTGCTCATAAAGTGGAACTGGTAGGTCATTTTACTTGTGGATGATGCTTTTTTTATGCCGTTATAATATTCCTCCTCTTCCAATTCTGCAACCTCAAACGACACTCATGACCTGGTTCTAGTTTTTTAAAAATGTAAGACCCTACCCCTATGTCTTAGTCCCTTTAAAGTTATACACCATAAATTAGACAGGGCTTTTCCACTGCCTACTGCTTCTAAAACATTAGAATGTAATGCCTCTCCTAATTTGCCCCATCCTGCCCTTATGTAGCCTCTCTCTAATCCTGTACTTTGTCTGCCCACAGATTCTGAACATATTTCTTTAGATAGTCTTAAACAGCTTTCCCTTCAATTGATTTACCTTTTCCAGTAATAACCGAAGAGACTATTTTAAGGTGTTCTTAAATATTGTCATACATCATGTACAAAAGCTGAGTGTGACTTGAGTTAAAGTCCAACATCAACTTCAGAGCTGCTGTTGCCTGGGACTGCTTTACATAAATGCCCCCCAAATTCGAGACAACTATTACCCCTCGTATTTTATATATATAACGAAAGCAGGTGGCAAATTGTTCTTTGTGAGAATTTACTTTATTTGGTGGAGCCGATTATGGCAATGTTCAAGAGCTTAAACTTCAGCGGGTCTTTCCAGACCCACAATAGGAAATATTGTTAATCGGGTATACTCAAAAATCCTGTGAAATGATGGTGTGTGAGAACTGCTTTTATCTGTTACTTCGCAATCTCCCACCAAGTCCGGAGACTTGCCAAGTGTTTTTGAGATCCCAGTGCCGCTTGCTGTGAGAAGGTACTGGTGACCTTGAAGCCTCCCTATTTCTGCACACACAATCAACTCCCAGAGGCCACAACAAAGAATGGGGCAGCAACAAACAACCACACATTAAAAAAAAGAAAAAAGAAAAAAAAAAAACACCAGTTTTTATAAAGGAATATTAACTATCCACAAAAAAATTAAAGGGGCACTGTAAGCATATGCCCACTACAGCTCGCTCTTAAAACAACATAACCACTACAGCTACCGATAACCCCATTGAATAATAAACTTTATAGAATTGATTTGTCATAATATCAAGGAATGCCAGGTACAGTGGGACCACTCTCTATTACACTGATAATGCAGAATTCACACTAGCACATTATCAATGTCAAACAACCTGGATGACACCGATTGGCTGAGAACGGTGTAACCCCTCCCAGCACTCTCTGTGCATTCCAAGTTGGGCACAACTGATAGTTAGTGTTTATGTGTTATGTAAATGCAAAAACAGTGATCTGAACTACAAAGCAACCTGCATTAGCAGGAGAAAACATATAGTGGGATTTATAGTCAGGGTACCACCTGTTTGTAGGTTTTATGACTGTCTACAGCCAGGTTGTGAATTAAAAACAGCTCACTCGGTACGGTCAGTGGCTGAGAATGTGTGCATACATTTAATAAGGAAGTATTTTACTAATACGAGGGGGCGTGGCTAGGGAGGCAGGCTTATGGTGCAGCATTATGCAAAAACTATACAGATTGGAGCATGCAATAACAGTATAATATAGGAGACCAAAACCAAATCAAATACAATAAAGTTGTAATAGTGCCCAGAGGATTCTAGAAGGCATTTTGCTGCTCATAAAGTGGAACTGGTAGGTCATTTTACTTGTGGATGATGCTTTTTTTATGCCGTTATAATATTCCTCCTCTTCCAATTCTGCAACCTCAAACGACACTCATGACCTGGTTCTAGTTTTTTAAAAATGTAAGACCCTACCCCTATGTCTTAGTTCATAAAAAGGAGATTAGAGTGGGGAAACAACCCATGCAGTAACATGTGATGGTATTGTAAATTCATGGAGTGTATCTCTGTTTTTATCAGGAAAGATAAAAAAAATAAAATATATATATATATTGCTGGGACTCTGCTATTTACCTCATTCCACATGCAATTAAAAATACAATCTGTTTTTTTTTTTTTAAATAAATATTACTATTTTACAGGGGTCGTCCGCACATAAATTTTAGTTAGAGTTTTTTACTGCAATGCTAAACAATTTAACCCTTTGACAAAGACTGAGGTTAATGAGTAATCAAGCTAAAAGAACACTGTGCTGAATGGGATTTCCCTCCTGTGCACTTTATAAGCAACAGGAAATCCCTTCCAGGAATCAGAGATGTCGCCAAGGCGGCAATGAATGGCCGGTTCTGTGCTTAATATGCACAGCAAGTTTACAGCCAGCTCAGTTCTCCTGCATAGACAATGTCCTAAACTGCAGCATTCTCCCCCACCTCCCAGGGATTTTATATTCACAATTCCCAAACTCTGCCCCATTCAATGCCAGACATTTCAACTTCAGATGTCTACAGGATAGGGACATTTTTACAATCGTGAATATACACAGCCCCCCCAAAAAAGCCATAAAATGATAATGTTACATAATGAATCAAATTGTAATGAATTGATGAATGATCAGTTTGGTGAATGACTGGAACTTTAGACATGATGTATACAGTGTAACAATGCGTGTGTTTCGGGGATCTGAGTTCTGAAAGGTTTACAGCTCTATCATTCGAAATGACCCATGGGACGTCTATTCATCAACCCCATCCCCCATAACAGAGCTTGCAAGTCCTTCAGGCTAGCTTCAATTTTTGGCACAATAGCCTGCATGTGTAGGCTATTCGAAAAAAATCTACTGAAATTTGCCCCTAGTTTCTTCCTGAGCTTTGGAACATCAGAAAGCAGAGAACAGTTCTGAAAAGATGAATAGATTTCTTGATAAAAAAACGAGTACAGTATGTAATAAAGACAGGATGTTTTATAAAGTTGCAGTAAAGTTATGAGTATTTGTGTGTGAACTTATTTTGATGTGATAAACGGGGACATTACATCCAGATTGCTAACTGTCTACAGGTTATTATACGTCTGCTTCTTTCTCACCAGCAACAAACTTTGTGGTCTATCAATGATTTATACGTGAATTCTGAATTAATTTATATCATCGTGCTCTGCGATTACAGTACAACCTGAACACTGAACCTGCTGGCACGCACGGAGGGACCTGACTGGCTAATGTTCCACACTGACATTACATCATATTCCATGCCTGCTATGCAGAATAGGTGAATTGTCACTTACCTGTCACATATCCTTCCAAAGCTCTGGGTACATAGGACTTGGCAAGTTTCAGGTTCTCTGATGAGCATACACCAGACTCCAGTCCAAATGACATGCCCATTCTTTTCAGGACCTCAATGTCATCATGGATTTCAAAAGTATTATCAAAATTAAATAAGTATTCGAACCTGGAAACAATAGAGACAGTCTCAGATGGCACAAAGTAGGTTCGTGATAATAAAATATACACCTGTATCCATTAAAATCAGCCTTGATATTAGGACCATTTAAAGTAACTGAAACATCAACAGCACTATCTGCACTCTTTCAGTTAACCTGTTTAGATCACAGCTAGTAAAAATGCTCTTCAACATGCATGGCGTATGGTTACTGTAGGGACGTCACAGAGTGCGACCGAGAGATATGGAATCTTTATATTGATTTAGTGTATGCAGTCATTGGGAGACCCGCTTAATTCCCATAGAATCTGCTGTATTTTTAATCAGCACAAACCAGACTGGTTATAGATCTATTCGCAAAGACAGCTATAAACAAATGTATAACTCTGCACACGGTGTGTCTGATCTACTCACTTGTCACTGGATATACTGCAGTCTATAACAGTTCTCTTGCTAGTGTTAACAATAATAAACGGAAGTTTGATAGTAGAGTTTGCCGCAGGTGGACTGTGACTCTGCTGCTCCAGCTGTCTGTTCCTCTGAACAAGGTGTTTGAAGGCAATTTGCTAGTAAGAAAAGAAAAAAAATAGAATGTTACAGCCACCTACAAGTGTATGGTGCATTGCAACCTGTGTGTGTGTATATATCTATCTCTCTCTCTCTCTCACTTTGTCCTGAGGAAGGTCCCTGTGTGGACCAAAACGTTGATTTTTGTTATTAGATTAAATAAAAGAATTTTTGCATGAGAAGACCGTGAGTGCAGCCCATGCTTCTCCTATTTAGGTGAATATCAACATCCCCATTGGACTGGCACCCGGCAAGTAAATTTAACATTTTACTATGAACATTCAGCGTGAGTGCAAGGAATCTAATTATTTTTGTGTGTGTGTACACACAGATTGGTACAAAATATCAGGAAAATTACTTTTTAGGATAAAGACTCAAAGACATTAAAATCTGGGAATTTTCTGCAAACTTATTTTTTAAAAACAAATTTTAATGGCAATTAGCAACTACAGAAAATCTACTACAGTTGGAACGACGTAGATGATATACAGGTTGGGGATTGCGGTTTATAGTCCATTTAACCCTGACCCACAGGGATCTGCTGATCTAAAAGGAATAGTTAATCAAGGAATGGGCCATGTGAGCCTGTGCGATATATTTTTTTCTGTCATATCTGATGGGAAATAACAAAGCCCTTCATTGTCCTGTGTCTTGCTCCCGTTAAAACTCTAGGAGTTATTGTTTAGAGCCCTGACCCTCTGTGACTGCTTGCTCACATAATCTACAATTGTACTATAAGGGGGGCAGGCCACTGACACTGGAGACGCAGTGCTAAAATATGTAATTTAGTGATAATATCTACTTTTCATTAAAAAAAAAAAAAAGCAACAAACTGTAAAGATAAAAATACATTAGAAAAAGATCTTCACTGCATGTTCAAACCGAAAGGAAAAACCTCAGAACATTGTGAAAAAGCAAAATGAAAAAAAATAAAATAAAAATATGGCAGCCCCTTCTCCAAAGCATGTGATTGTTCATGTATGCTTGTTGTATGCTCGTGTAAGTAGGCACTAGAGTCTCACTAATCAGACCCTCAAAGAGCAGAAATACTTCACAAACTAATCCCATAGGATGCAAATTCAGGTGACTATTAGTGCAAGGCATGTATAATATTTTTAAAAATAAATAAATAAATAAAAAGCTTCCTTTTTTAGATGGTAACCTGTACACTTGTAGGTTTTGGGTCTCTCTAGTGAAGAATTAAAGCATCTGCCACAATCACAGATGTAATGACTTTATAAATGTTTTAGGTGATCTAAGTATTTGTAGCAGAATATGAAACCTAATGCATCATACATTTAAGACGTCATTGGGAGAAGTTGGATAATGCTCCTTAGTGTATTTGATGTACATTTCACGTTTTTTAGGATATGGTTTCAGCACAGTTAAAATATATTTGTCAAATACAAGACATTTGTTAAAAAATAGAGAACATACAAATCCAAATAATTTTAATAAAGGACTTAAAAGGGAAGATGGAGCTTAACAAAAAACAGTGCATTCATGTGATGAGAACAAATAGAAGAAACTGATCACAGGGGAGATTAAATCACACCGTATATACCAATGGCCAGACTAGGAGAATTGTTTCATTTCAGGTGTATTGCCTTAAAGACTTATCTGGCCCCACATAGCCATAATGCTTTGGGGTAGTTGTAGATATCCACAACTCCAATGCCAACTTTGTACATGAGCCAGCACCCGAAATCCACTGATCCAGCTACTCTTGGAGCCCAAAACGAATTCCGGGGGAAAATTCCACAAAGTTCCTAATCACTGAGCATCAACATCATCCAGGAACGTCCGTGTGTGGACTATGCACAGAGGGAATCTATCAACTTATGGATCTTGGGCCTGGGTAAGCGGTGAGGGGAGACTTCGCAACGATCATAATATTTTACTGCAACATCAGTATCTAACTAACTAGATTCAGCACCCAGAGTCCCAGAAAAGAAGAAGTATCTGCAAGGGGACCAGAATAACCTGGACCAGTGGTCCAAAAAGCAGGGGAAAATGGGATCTTCAGAAATACGATCAGTGACAGTAAATATAATTACGTCCCTGTGTGGTGGATGAAATGTCAGGTATGGCAGATTTTTTTATTCTGACTAACTTTTGAATAAAGGGGCACGTGGAAACCTGACATCTGTGTAGTTTCCCCAATTCAAACAAGCTGATTATATGCCCCAGTTTATCTTCAAGTTGTTGACCCCAGCCAGGGATCAAATAATTTAAATTGAAAATGTGCCAAAAATTTGCTCGGCATGGTAGCCAGGACCAGGCTAGCCCCCATACCAATATTGTTGATTCAAAGAGTAGAACAAGAATACGGTCTTTAGTGGTTTGGCACTGACATTATGTATATGTCACAATCAGACTTCCTTCTTGATGCAATGATTTTATGACCAGGAGTTACATTATAGAACATTGAAAAAGTATACTCTAACTATATAATGTAGCAAGGTGGTGTATGCTTTTATCTGACAGACTTATAGACTACAATTTTATTTCACGCAACCACTTTTTGTTATGTACCCCAATGTTACATTTTCACCTTCCCCCATAAACAACCCTAAAAAGCAAAACAGAGGGATTTTACCTGCAGGAGAAGCTCCTGTAACTGAGCACTCTTTTGTTTAATGCGTTCTATTCTCTTCTGTTTCTCCTTCTGTAGCAAAACAAACCACATTTTCATCATCAAACAATTACACACACATATATATATATATCAGCACTCCCGGGTAACTTTCTTAGGAACTTCTTTTACTAAAAAGTGTAAAATTTAACGTTTCAGTTCCATTCAGGAACTTTCATCAGGACAACCATCAGGCTTAGTAAAAAGTTCCTAAGAAAGTTTCCTGGGAGTGCTGATTTTTTTTTTATTTCATACATTTAGTGCAATCAAGCACCGGGTCAAATAAAGTACGAGTGCAAGGCTTTTTTTCATTATTTATTTATATATTATTTATTTTCATTCGAGAGGCTATACTGGGAGGAATACAAAATATATCAAGAACCTTTTCTGTAGAAATGAATAGCTTAATATAACTGCTAGAGTGGTCTGCTCACTGCTACACTTTGCACCCAATGGCTCTTAAAACTCTAAAAGAAAAAGCTAAAGGATAGGTTTCTACAAGCTTCCTGATATATGGGGAACAAACTTCTACAGTGGAAGGAAGTATTTCCATTAAAAGGACCACTCTAGGCACCCAGACCACTTCAGCTTAATGAAGTGGTCTGGGTGCCAGGTCCAGCTAGGGTTAACCCATTGTTTTATAAACATAGCAGTTTCAGAGAAACTGCTATGTTTATGAATGGGTTAAGCCTTCCCCCTAATCCTCTAGTGGCTGTCTCAATGACAGCCGCTAGAGGCGCTTGCGTGCTTCTCACTGTGATTTTCACAGTGAGAGCACGCCAGCGTCCATAGGAATGCATTGATAATGCAGGTACTCCAAAGCAAGATATATATTTATCACAGATCGCTCTTTTAAAAAGATCATTTTTGCTACCTATACATATTCAACAGACAAAGCTAAAGAATTTTTTTTAAAAAGTAATATTTATTTTAAGGATTAAAAATGTCCTGTACTTTGATATGATTGCCATTTTATCATAATCAGGGAACCTTTATCGTTCCGCTATAACGAGTAAATCCTTAAATATAGAATCTGAAGAGAGGGCCCTTAACATGGTTCCCTGTACTTATCTCGTAACATAAAATTAATGATACTCCCTGCTGTAACAGTAAGATAGCTTCTCTACAGGACCGTCCACTTTGACAGAGAGCTGCTGCTGATTGTATGAAGAGCATAAAGATGCAGTCAGTGACATCTGAAGCCTTATCCGTCAGCCAGCATAAAAGGATCGCTCTAAGTACCATAATGTTTCATCATTGTGACGGTTAAAGTGCAGAGAGTTCTAGGCTACCGTTTCCCCTATGCAGACTGACTTAGACCTGCTGCATTTTGCAAGACACCAAAAACAAAATACATTTTGCTCTTAGGGTCTCAACGTACCTTTCACCACAGCAGCCTAAACAAGAACAATAATTCCTCACAAGTGGATACAAAACACCAACAATTCACTCTACTGATATTGTGAATGAAAGCAAGCATTCTGAAATGTGTTCTCACCAAAATCGAGCCGTGTCAAACTAATAAAATATACAAATTGTCATTTTAAAAACCAAAATATTAACTTACTTCTAAGTTCTCACATTCCTGGACAGAGTTGGAGGGTAAACCGATCCACTTAATTTCTTTCTTCTCTTTAGAGATAATATTCATAGCCATAAGTACATTCAAAGCATCATAAACTCTTCGTCTAATATTTTTCTGATCATATGCCTGAAAAACCGAGATAAACCAAATTAGTATAAATTCAAGCAAAATAAATGTATGGCAATACAGACAAGAACAAATGTAAACAACGAAGATTGCACCTTCACGAAGAATCTCATTGGCTGTCTGGCACCAGTTTTACACAGGTTTGATAATAGCTAGCCCTGTACGCAAGTTCCAGGCTGGCTAATGATGCTACCAGAGGTGAAGTTACACCGGCAGCTGAGGTGTTAATCTCTGTATGTGCAGCATTCCATAGCGAAATGCTGCACATACAGACTCCAGGCACCATGACCACTTCAAATCACTGACGTGGACATAGTGCTTGATGTAACCCGTTAACAATTCTTTAAAAAAAAAAAAAAAAAGTAAATATACAGATAAATAAATCCTCTAGTAGGCCATTTAAGAGAGGCAGGGAGGTGATGGGATCTTTGCTGCTGTGGACTTGACGAAAACAACAAGAAGGTTTCTTCTTAATTTAACATTTTTAATCTATTTTCTATGTAATCTATAGAAAAATTACAGTCCTTTTAAATGTTAGAGTTGCAACTGTAATTAAAGAATCACTTGGATTTAGCAGCATAATCTCTCTGGCTCTCCAGGTCGTATATCGGAATAGAGCATATACATTATACACAAGGAATACAATGGGATTTTCACTCACAGAGTCGGTAGCCAGGTGACCCGCAGAACCGGTGAACTCGGCCACCAGTTCATCAGCCACCTCGTTATAGGATGTGGTTCCTTTATTCTGAACTTTCTCACAGACCTTCATGGAGAAATGCCGCAAACCCTTTCCACTCTTTTCCCCTCGTTTGCTTCTTTTGCTGTGAAATAAAAATACAAACATTAGTAATTAAAGTGTATGTTCAGGAAGTGTAAAGGATGAACTTGTGTAGAGCCTTACATTGAACAATGTAAATTAATTTATCCAATTCAGCCAATGCTAGTTTCAGAGCATAAAAATCGTTATATGCCACTGGCTGTATAATGTTTAAATTATCATCATTAGCGTTTATATGACACCAACATACACCGCAGCGCATTACAATTGGAAAATGGGGAGATTTGACAAGAAGTAATTTACATATGGAATATAACAGACAAGTGGCGAAGAAGGCCCTGCTCAAAAGAGCTTACAATCTATGAAATAATTTTATCAGCAGTCATGCACAGTCTTATGAAGCATAATATATTCATGCTCGCTGGATAGATTTGCATCTTACACACCATGTTCAACTTCCTGCTCGTTAAAAACAGTCACCTAAAATTGGTCCAGGCATTCAGCGTTCATTGTTTTGGAATGAGAGAAACATTATGTAGCCAACAGGAATAGATAAAGATGTAGGATATGGAGAGAGAGAGGGGAAGTACAAGACACAGAGAGGAAGGTGCATGATATTGAAAGAGAGGAAGATGCGTTAAATGGGGAAGAGAGAGGGAAGTGAGATGCGGGAGTCTGGGAAAGGAGGATGCAAGAAATCAGGGGAAAAAGCAATGGGAAGAGAAATATAGGAGAGACGAAAGGCCAAAATTCAGAGTTGGATTTAACAGGTAAATAGCTTATTTTTTTATTGGTTACTTTTTTTGTGTCAGGTACATATTATAACAGAGTCTTGGAAGAGTCATCATGAGGAACAACGAGTACAAATAGTGGAATTTTATTTTCAAAATAACAGCTGTTCGGCGAGCGGATAATTTAAAGAAAATTCCAGATTAATTGTCCGCCACGTTCTCCTGGCCTTTCAACTCCCAATAACTTTCTGTGGAGATATCTGAAGGAGCGAGTGTACATGAACAAACCGCGTACACTCCAGGGGGATATCTGTGCAGAAACTACAGTACTAGAGCCTCAAACATTAACGAATGTTATGAACAATGCAATCACAAGAACCTAACTTTGCAAGGTAGCAAATGGAGCTCATTTAAAAGATGGTTCGTACCTGGTCAAACATTACAGTAAGCATTCGTTAGAAAAAGGAGAGCAAAATGGTCCTTGCTAGAGGGTAAAAGGTAATATTAAAACATAACTTTTATTAAATACAAAGGCTGAAAGAAGACTAAACTAAATAAACCAAAATGAGAAAAAAGGGAGAAAAAAGGGATAAAAAAGGTAGTGATAAGTCACTCAGTAAATACGATTTATATGCCGCACTGCAGGACACACCCCCTAAAAGAACCACAAGACTAACGCCAAACTCACCTGCCCACACCAGCTAGAGGTAGACCGACCTCAGACGCAATCACCACCGACCAAGTGACAACTAGAATAGCACAGGCCCCACCAAGGGAAACACAAAGCTAGTGTGGCACAATACGAGGCGGGGACCTGACTCCCACAAACAACCCTATACCTACTCCCAAGGACCCAACGACACACAGACCTCACCGCTACAACAACAATCCAACCCAATGTTGACGCTGTAATTATAATTGTATTTGATTCGCCTTTGTAAACCACTGCACTGAATGGACCCCCTGATCCCCCCATTTTTTCCTTCTGTACCCCCTCCTTGATTGCATAAAGCGAAAATACTACAAATAAAGATTTTTTTTTAATTTTTTTTTTTTTAAATACGATTTATATGTACTGGTGTTAGATATACAAGTAGTGGTAAGGATAATGTAGTAATATAGAGAAGAAAATAATAAGTACAGTAATCAATAGATACTATTTGTAACAATGAACGTTCTGCGAAGTTGCAAATGTGTACCAAAGTGTCAGCACAAGCCCTAAAGGAGAGCATGTAATGAGTAAACCAGTGAAAGAAACACGATTGCAACAATCACTGAACTGAAAATAGGCATATAAAGGGAGAAAGACGGATACTGCCTAAATGGTCATTCACAGAGTTTGCTGGGAAACTCGTGTAAAAAGTGTGCAGATGGCAATCCCCAATTGACTATACTGGAAAACAGTCTAATGCCTGAAAAATCATCTAGACACCATGAAACAAAGTAATACTGAGCCGACAATAGTAAAATAATAAAGGCTGGCTAGAAATACGTTGTAGAGGTGAGGAGTAAATCTGTGCTTTCAAGATAGTTTAAAATCACGTCTAGACTAGCTGCCTATCTAATCAGAATATGGTCTAGGCTGCAAATTCAGCGATAGGTATCAACAATACATCTGGGTCAGACCGGGCACCAATGCATCCGATTGTGGTAATTAGCCAGCATCCAGAACGAATATTAGGACAGGATACCTGAACCTACTGAATTTAAAAATACTTAATGGATCATAAAATCAATATATATAAATCTCGGAAGTATATGTGGGAAAATGGTCCAAATAAAAAGTGGATTTGAGCAGGGTAAGGTATCGGAGTGAGCCCCAATGTGAGTTTCGCTATTAAGAGGCTCTTCAAAGTTGTATGTAATATTAATAAAATACATTTTAAAAAGTTAGACTCCTCAAATCCTACTCAGACTTTTGGCCCATCCTGTAGATCAATGTTCCCCAACCCAGTCATCAGGGGCCACCAACAGTTCAGGTTTTGTAAATATCTCCATTGGAGTAAAACAGGGAAATACATAAATCATGGACTGTTGGTGGTCCTTGAGGACTGGGTTGGGTGAGCACTGCTGTAGATGATAAGGATACATCATGCAGGAGAGGACCATGAAGGTGATGGGGAAAAAGTAACAAAGTAGTATATAACGAAATGTAGAGAAAATGACAGGATGATGAAGACAAAAAAAAAAGAAGAATTAAGGTGTAGTCTGAAAACTAACCAAATTGCCTTAAACATACATGAATTTCCAGTGCTGTAGCCATTTGTGCTCAGACAAGCAGCAAGAGTTAAAAAAATAAAATAAAAAAAAAAAGAATCCCGATTTAAAATAATGGCACGTATAGAAACTGGCTGCAGCTGTGGGGTAGGATGAACATCCCAGATATTCAGCCTCACTATACATTGTAGCAACATCAGTGTCTAAAGGCCAAAGATGTGTCCCAGATGATATAAACGCTCTTTCACAAGTGGTTGCCACAGTGGCCAGCCAGTTACAGAAAGCATCCAGGGGAATTAGTTCCAGATTCCTAGTTAGGAATAGCAGGAGGAAGTGAATAGAAACGGTAGGGATACTGCCAGGAGAACGTTACAGATCCAAACTGCCCCAAATTCGCTGCTTTAAGTAGGGATTCAAATTACACAGTGAGTAGAAAAGGCACTGAGAAACAGGAAGTTGATAAATTGTAATGAAACAAACCATTTTCAGCACATGGACCAACTTGAAAAATATCTGAATATTCAGTGATATCTTAATGAAGAGATAAAAACATTACTTTATCTGCACATTTCTCAATATTTGGATTATCTTTCTGTCCATATGCATCATACTCCTTATCACATGTTTTTTGTCTTCCTGTCCAGCACCAGCTACACAAATTTTCTTAAAAGTAGACTGGCGTGTGTGGTGAAGATTATATGGCATTATTTTACGGGTAACATTTTCTCTGGTTATGTTATTGGCACATTAATCAGCTTCTGCTGTTATATAACTTGACTTTTGATGATCGCTGACTGTCAAGTTATACATTACTATTATTATATTTATATAGCGCCAGCAAATTCCGTAGCGCTGTACAATGGGTGGACTAACAGACACGTTATTGTAACCAGACAAATGGACGCACAGGAACAGAGGGATTGAGGGCCTTGCTCAATGAGCTTACATGCTAGAGGGAGTGGGGTAAAGTGACACAAAGGGTAAAAGTAGGGGTAATGAAGTAGGTTGACCAATGAAAAACCGTGCTGATTACAGGGATCCAAAATGCACAGAATAGACATTACAATAGTCAGCAAAGGGCTAAATCGATGTATGAGCAGCGTTTCAAACTAAACTAACTAAAGTGTTCGTGGTCCTTGGAGTTACCATTCAGGCAAAATATATTTATTTATCCAACTAAAGTAAACTATAACCTAACTTTCAAAATGTCCCTTTTATGTGGGTGCCGGACATGTCATTTGAAGTCAGCCAATAACATTTCTGGTCAATTCTCATGATCTCAGCCAAGGAGGCGGGCCGGGAGCCGGAACCAAACACCAATCCTCGCCAATCATCCTCTTAAATGGATATATACAACAAGCTGTAGTTGTTCTGGTAAGTATATTGTCCCTTTAAGCCTTTAATACGCTGCATTAAAACCCTGTCCCCCACAGCAATATCCCAACAATGTGCTGTACAACCAACTCCAAATATGGTACATTAAAGTGGCACTTTCACAAATGATGTAGTTGGATGTGTTATTTTTCCCTTTGCATTAAAGGGGATTCTGGGCTAACAATGACCCGGGGTTTTCAAGACCCCACTCAAGGCTCCATCTCCTCTGAGCCCATCCCCTAGCAGTGTCTTCTGTAAGAAGGGTCAGAAGATAAAGTTGCCCCTTTCTTACATTTGCAAAAACTGTAAAAGAGGTCATATTTGGGAGATACAAAAAAAAAAAGAGGGTCCCTTCTTTTAAACACTAATTTTCCATCGTTCTCTGTCCATCCTCCTTGCTTGCACTACCCAGACTTCTCCCTGATCCTCACTGTTTCCAGTATCTCCGGTTTATTCATTTTCTCTTTCTTCAGACTTACGTCTTTTTACATTAATGTTCTATTCACTCAAGTTTCCATGGTATCTCTCCACCTCACAAGTCCCCCTGTCTATTCATCATTGTCTCCATTCTGTAGGCATTGCAATGAAAGGTGGCCAAAAGGCCTGCAATACTGAAGTATATCAGAATGAAGTTTAATGACAAAGAAGAGAATTACAAAAGCAAATGTTGCTCTGAACCCACGCAAGAAGAACCAAAAGCAGTCCACAATCTGTTTCAATGTCGATGGGAAGAGTAAATTAGGTGGCTTTCATAGTGTTAGACATTGGTGTATTTTTCACCTAAAGAGCAAGATCATTGACCTTCAAAGAGAATACATGATGACAAGTATCTTATAACCCCAAAAAAAAAAAATATATAGTTTGGAAGGATTAGTGAGAGACTAGGAGCATAAATCGAAAATAATTCAATGGCTTGCTACAAATGATATTTGTAAATAGTACCAGTCTATGTATGTTTGTGCCTTTCTGGGTCTGTGTGTACCCATCTGTGCAAGTCGGTGTGTGTGCGCACGTGTATCTGTAAGTAACTATAAGTGTTTAAAGAGGCATACTAAAGAGTTGGAGAAGGGCAAAGGGTGGAGCTTTAGGAAGTGGTCATCAAAATTATTTTTGGCTAAAGCCTAGTAATGCCCCTACTCAACACACTGCAAAGCGATCAGCAGTGGCGTTTATGTTTCTGCAAGCAAGACATCTACTTACCTCTCTGAAAAGTCAGACTCTATGAAGTCCCGGGTACGCTTCCGGTCCCTGTATAGATAAAAATACAGATGCATTAATAATGTTGTTGGAACGGCAACGTATGTACTAACAAGGCTTATAATTTGTAGTCCTATACTACTAGCCAGGTCTTAAAAGTTACTCACCACTTCAAGCCATAGCATACCCTCAATTTCTACTCAAAAGGTCTTAACTGTCACTCACTCACCTACGGTTGTGGTTAGTGTAAATGTTGTGCCCTGCATACTACCATGCTAAACAAAAAAGTAAATGAAGAAAACAGAAAGACTTTATAGATGAGAGTTGAAGCGCTGGAAGAAGTGAGGAGTAGAAGATCACACAGAAATGTTTAAAAAAAAGAGACAGAAAAACAAGAATATATATAGGCAACCAACAGAGTATCAGAGTACTTACCCTGGGATCCAGCTGGTAGCTTCTGTGATGTGGCTCTGAGTAACCATAGTTGTGGTGGCTGCGGCAAATGGGTTTCCAATCAGAAGATCTCCTCCCGCGCTCAACCTCTGAGGAGTGCTTATAATCTGAAACCAACAAGACTATAGTCAATAACTGACACCATGGGGGCTGGTGCAGGAGATAAAATAACTTCATCTAAAACATCTTAACAGGATATCGTGGACCAACATTCCCCACCCTTCACTAACTCGCGGTACGGAAAACAAGATTGCTTGGGGAGGTGCACGGAAAACCTGTATCCCAGACCACTTTTTAGATAAAGTATTAACGAATTAATTTTTTTTTTTTTTTAATCCAGGTTTGTGATTGAAGTATCATTGTATCTTTTATATGTTCTCATTAACATATTTTTAAAAATGTTTTATGTAGAGGTCACTACAGATGGAGACTGTGCAACAGCTTATGTTCCTTTACTAGTGTTCACGGAGATCCCGTGCCCCCTGAGCTAATTATCCTATATTTATTTACAGTGACTCCCAAAACAAATATTGGGGCAGTATATGCATGTTCTCGAATCCATACCTTTTAAGACAGGCTCCTATATGGCTTACTGTACAATACTATGAATGCAGCTTCCTTTAGCTATGGCAAGAGTTCCATTTATCTAATCCAAGTATGATAGAGCTGCCAGGTGCTAAACTAAGAATCCTATAAACTTCTGCTGGACAGGCGTGCATGAGATATGCCCGCCTATATTGAAAATAATAGGAGCATGCCGATTGGCTGAGCAGTTTCCTGGTCTGAGCTCACTGTATATGCTGTAAAGTTTGTGGGAATAAAATGGAGGAATTATAGTAGGCTTTTTTTTATTTTGACTATAATGTAGGTTTCCCTCCTTTCTGCTTTCAACCCGAAATTTCAAAAACACAAAATCTATTTTGTGCTTCTCCCTAGCTAGCTGTGACGTCCACGGTTATTGCACCTAGATTATATGCTGTATGGTAGGATAGGGCACTGTCACAGATGTGATTTGATGCCACACTCCTCAAGTTCTGTATACCTGCATACAGATAGGATTTATAAAAACATTATCAGGAAAACATAACATATTGTTCCCAACAACGTTGAATCTTTGCAGACTCATGTTTAGTGTTTGAATAAGCTGTTTGACATACAACAGAGTTTTGGGAAATTAATTTTGCTTTACCGATACCAGGGGCACGATGGGCCGTTAAAATAAACAGTAAGTAAAAGGCCTTCATCTGTAGAGTGACATAGGGACCAGCACTGCATTAGTTACAATTTCAAACAGTATAATTTTATACGGTATATCCATTCTTGACACACACACAAAAAAAGTCTTTAGAATTCCATGAACATAGTTTCTATTAAGCAAAATACATATAAGGCAACCGGTGACAAGGAATTTACCACCATGGTGCTTAAATGGGATACTCCAAGCTACAAAACAACGTTAGCTTGATGAAGCAGTTTTGGTGTATAGAACATGCCCCTGCAGCCTCACTGCTTAAAGGGACACTATAGTCACCAGAACAACTACAGCTTATTGAATTTGTTCTGGTGAGTAGAATCATTACCTTCAGGCTTTTTGCTGTAAACACTGTCTTTTCAGAGAAAATGCAGTGTTTACATTACAGCCTAGTGATAACTTCACTGGCCACTCCTCAGATGGCTGTTAGAGATCCTTCCTGGGTTATGGCTGCCTAAAATGCATCCAAACATTCAGTGTCTCCACCCTCTGCATGCAGACACTGAACTTTCCTCATAGAAATTCATTGATTCAATTCATCTCTATGAGGAGATGCTGATTGGCCAGGGCTGTGTTTGAATCATGCTGGCTCTGCCCCTGATCTGCCTCCTTGTCAGTCTCAGCCAATCCTCTGGGGAAGCATTGTGATTGGATCAGGCTACCACTTCTGCTGATGTCAGCAGACTGTTTGGTTTTTTTGAGGCAAACAGCATGCAGAGTTACAGCTTCAGGCTTGAATACAGTAAGATTTTGCTATATTTATGGAGGCATGAGGGGCCCAGGGGAGCTAGATGGTGGTTTTAAACACTATAGGGTCAGGAATACATGTTTGTGTTCCTGACCCTATAGTGATCCTTTAATTCTCTGTCATTTGGGAGTTAAATCACGTTTGGTTCTGTTTATGCATTCACAGCCATACCTTACCTGGATGTGATCGACACAGTCAAGATGAAAAGATGGTTTCATTTTTAACCAGATGTGACAAAACAGTGTAATTTACTTTAGAAGTTTTATCTTTTTCTCGGTTAATTGAATTCTAAACAGGCTTTTAGAGCAAGAGATAAGAAATTCTCAATTAAACAGACTGTGCAATAAAGGAAGTTTAAATATTAGATCTCACATTACAGGAAATGTTTAGGAAGGCTGTGGAGGTCACATGCAGGGAGAAGTTACCTCCACGGCCTGTATAAACATCAAAAGGTCAGAGAGACTGCAGGAGCATGATCTATACACCAAAACTGCTTCATCAATAGACTAACCTCGTTTGCGGCGGGTCCTCTTCAACCCATCATTTCTGTAAGTTTACTTGTATTTGTCCTATTTAAAGTTAAACACCCCCCCCCCCCAATCCCCCTTTTATTGTAAAGCGCTATGGAATCTGTTGTCGCTATATAAACGGTAATAATAATAATAAAGCCAACAGTTTTCTAATGCTTATAGTGTCCCTTAACTGTGGATATCTTCCATCTACTTTCAGGTACTGAAATTTGATACTTGGCATAATATATATATAAATAATTTTTATTTTTTTTAATCCCTGCACACCAGCACCAACAGCAGAGATTCTTGAAGTATAAGCATGGATCTGAAAACAAATCTGATACAAAGGTATCAGTGTTTGCATTACATGAATTAATGCAAACCAAGTAATGTAATGGATTCAGTTTACAGCTCTTTTCTGAATGTATGATATATAAACAACATAAAAATAAAACTTGAAATCGTGACGGGAGGGTAGAAACCCAAATGTCATATTTGACATGTAAATACAACCTAAGATGTTACATTGTGTCATGATTCATTTAACAATAATAATGCCAAAATGGAGAAGTCTGTGTGAAGTACACCTTATGATTCAATAGCTTTATGAACAACCTTTAGCAGAAATAAATTAAAGCAATTGTTTTCTGTATGACTATCAGTCTTGCATCTTTTTGGAGGAATTTTGGCCCACTCTTCTTTACAAAGTTACTTCAGTTAATTGAGGTTTGCTGGCATTTGTTTATGCATGGCTCTCTTAAAGGACCACTATAGTGCCCTGAGGGTGCCCCCACCCTCAGAGCCCCCCTCTCGCCAGGCTCTAGGGGGTGAAAGGGGTTAAACTTACCTCTTTCTCCAGCGCCGGGCGGGGGTTTCTCCTCCTCCTCGGCTGAATGCGCGGCACGAGCCACGCGCGCATTCAGCCAGTCTCATAGGAAAGCATTCACAATGCTTTCCTATGGACGCTGGCATTTTCTCACTGTGAAAATCACAGTGAGAAGCGCGGAAGCGCCTCTAGCGTCTGTCAATGAGACAGCCACTAGAGGCTGGATTAACCCATAGGTAAACATAGCAGTTTTTCTGAAGCTGCTATGTTTATAGAAAAAAAAAAAAAGGGTTAAACCTAGCTGGACCAGGCACCCAGACCACTTCATTAAGCTGAAGTGGTCTGGGTGCCTATAGTGGTCCTTTAGGGTCCTGCCATAGCATTTTAATCAGGTTGATGTCTGGACTTTGACTGGACCTTTGCAACACCTTGATTATTTTCTCTTTCAGCCATACTGTTGTAAATTTGCTGGTGTGCTTCGGATCATTGTCCTGTTGCATAACCCAATTTCATCCAAGCTTTAGCTGCAGGATAGATGGCCCTTACAATTGACTCTAGAATATCTTTGTATACAGAGGAGTTCATGGTCGACTTAATGACCACAAGGCTCCCAGGACCTGCAAAACAAGCCAATATCATCAACCCTCAACCACTGTGCTTGACAGTTGATGTTTGGATTTCACCAAACGTGACGCTGTGCATAATGGCCAATCATCTCCATTTTCGTCTGCCCAAAGGACATTGTTACAGAAGTCTTGTGGTTAGTTCAAACTCAACTTTGCAATCCTAAGCTAGGCTACCATGTTCTTTTTAGAAAGCAGAAGCTTTTTCCTTGCAACCTTCCAAACAAACCATACTTGTTCAGTCTTTTTCTAATTGTACGGTGTTGAACTTAACTGAGGCCTGTAGAGTCTGAGATGTAGCTCTTGCATTTATTTTTGTAATTTCTCAGAGCTTTGCACGGTCTGACCTTGGGGTGAAATTGCTGGGACGTCCACTCCTGGGAAGATTGGCAACGCTCTTGAATGTTTTCCACTTTTGAATAATCTTTCTCACTGTAGAACTATGGACTTTAAATTGTTTGGAAATGGCCTTACAACCCTTCCCAGTTTGATGGGCAGCAACAATTGCTTCTCTAAGATCATTGCCGACGTCTTTCTTCATTAGCATTGAGTTTACATACATCTGTATGCTCCACACCGGCAAACTGCTAAAACTTCGGTTTGAATAGGAGGTGGTCCCACTTGCTGATGATCAAGTAATCAAGGGCAATTGATTAGCACCACCTGTCTACTATTTAGCCTCTTAATTCTCATGGAAACAGTAAGAGTTTAATTGGTTTTCCACACATGGCTTCTCCATTTTGGTTTTATTTGTGTTAAATAAATCATGACACTGTGTGAAAGGTCATGAGTTGTTGTTTATCTGAGGTTAGATTTTAAGACCTGCTAAGGAACAGATGACTGTTATATCCGGATATGTAAAATCATAGAATTCAAACAACGTGTACATTATTCTTCCCATGACTGTTAAAGGACCACTATAGGCACCCAGACCACTTCAGCTTAATGTGGTCTGGGTGCCAGGTCCAGCTAGGTATAGCCCTTTTTGCAGTAAACATAGCAGTTTCAGAGAAACTGCTATGTTTACCTATGGGTTAATCGAGTGTTTTCCTGGCACTATAGTGGTCTTTTAATGAAAAGATTAATGGATTCCTCAAATGATCCTGTATACATATGTCAGGAAATGTTTACAACTAATGTAAAAAAAAATAAAAGTTAAAGCAATGCCTGGTGAACAGATTTCAGCATATAGACCGTTTAAAAACACAACATTTCTGATGGCAGCGCTACTCTAATGTTTAACTTTACTAATTATTCTTTGGTTTATATTCTTGATACTGTTCCTCTTGGAGAATGATGGGGGGGGGGAATCAATGTAATGTGAAAGAATACTAGTATTTTATTACAGTGCGTAACCAAGAGGTTAAATTCTGTGAGCCAGAAGTACACAGCGGGTGCATTTAGACTAATGATGATCACATGAATAGATCCAAAAAAATGGTATAACCCCTCCCAGTCCAGCCGGTCACCCACTTCAGAGGCCCCCAGCAGACACGTCACTGCTGCTCTTGGCTGACCTGTGGTCCAACTCTCTGCTTTGATCTCCACCGGAAGCAAAGCTGGGACCCCAGGCCACAACCCTGCACCGTCACTTTACTGCAGGTCCCAGGGACCCGTGGAGAAAGACAGCCCAACACGGACAAACCTTCACACATCTCTCCTGGCTGCAAAAATATTTAAAGCCACATTTGCACCGTGTGATGGTCTCTTACTGGGAGGACCACAAATAGGTTTTTTTGTTATTAACAGGGCTTAGATTCCAAGGGTTGTTTCAGTACTGGTACCTTTGTAGGATAATTTCTTCTTGAGATCTGATAAAATTGTGGACTTGATTATGTTTTGTTGTTATTTTTTGTTTTTAAACTACAAGGAAAGTATACATGGCTGCAGTGTTTTAGAACAACTAAAAACAGAAAACAGGAATGCAAAAACTAAAATGTATCCCTGCCAATATACACTTCAGCTTCAAAAATACTTTAAGCAACAGCTGTGGAATGAGAAGGAGGACCATGTACCATAAATGTCAGAGAAAATAAATCATTTGGTACTATATAGTATTGATCTTTTAATGAATTATTGTGATGTTTTATTTGATGAATTCAAATTTACAATGATTGTTCTATAGTTGTAGCCTCAGCATTTTTTTATTTATTTTTTAATGCAGTTTACACCGAAAAATCCTACTTGTAGCAGCAGCAGGGCCCTCTTCATGTACTGTTCACATAGGTCATACATGTATTGATGAAATTAAAGGTTTGTCTTGTTTCCTATTGTATAGTGCTGCGGATATAAATAACTAATCATTTTGACAAAGTAAACTCTTAAAATGAGTCCATATTGAGGTTGATATTCATATCTACCCAACTTCGGAGACAACACTCAAAAAGAGCCAGCCATTAAAGACAGCCTGAAGTCCTGAAACCAAAAATCGATTTTCAGGAACAATGTGAAAACATAGGAACATGTAGATTTACAGTAAGAGAAATAATGTTTTATAGCTTAATGTAGTTGTTCTGGTGAGTATAAGCAGTCCCTGCAGGCTTTTTAATGTAAACGCTGTCTTGGAAGAGAAAAGGCAATGTTTACATTTTTGCCAAGGCACGAAAAAAAAATAAAACATTTTTTTTTTAAATTTTATTTTTTAAAAACCAACAGTATTAGCAAGCACTCACCCTGCTCCTCCGCCTGCTTGCTGCTCCATGCTCTCCTGCCGTAGGGCCGCCCACACAGAGTGTCAGAGCGCTTCTGCTCTGAAGACACCGTGAGGGTGGTGAAGACTCTGTGCACCGCCGCATTCCTCCTCATGCTGCCTGGCCGCACCTCTAAGTGGGTTGACCGCCCACTATTAGTACACCACTTTATGGGCTCCCTGCCTCCCTCTCTGTCCGGCAGCGTGGACGGCAACCAGGCCACACTGCTAGCGGTCCCGGCCTGCGGACACCTGTTGCCTGTCACTCAGCCACTGCCTTACTCATTTAACAATATTGGGACCCAAACTCAAAGATTGCAGTTTATTGATAAACCTATGTGTAACAGTGTCAAAAGCCTTACTGAAATCTATTTAAATAATGATGAGAGTGATAAACATGCACCATTATAAAAAAAAAAAAAACTCAGGATTCTTTTTCTTTTCTCAAATGTCACAGATAAACAGGTACCAAGAGTGAACAGCCAAGAAAAATGGATACTCTATCTCAGTTCTGTAGTTAAACACCAGACATGGGGCACTTCCCATGCATGACACTATTAGTACTTCCCTACCATCCTTTAAACGGTCCCCACTCATAACTGTCAACAGTGTGTACGTGTTATAACATGGAAACAAAATTATTACCAATCAGGTCCCTAATACGGTTAAAATAAATATCGCTACAGTCGTCTGGTCCTGTGAAAACTAATTAAACGGTTTGCTTATAGTACCTTGTGTCTCTCCTACTCAGCGGGTTTGTTAGAGGAATTATTTTCACATGTGCAGTCAGACATTCCAAAAACTTTCTGATAAGCAGAAAATAAACTTTACTTTTCAAAAGCTTAACCCCATGTAGCACAACCAAGGGTCATCACGGAGGGGAATAAAGCTGGTAAGGATGAAGAAATAACGGCAACAAAATTCAACTTGTAGACAAATGCATACACATACAGATAGTGCGATAGGGTTCTGTGAATTCAGAAGACCATGACATTGTTAAGTATATTTATACGTTTATATTGTACACATTTAGGGTATTAGAGCCCGCAATGTTTTTATACCAGCCATTTAGAGGTCTATTGGTGAGTAACGAACTCCTTGGAATCCATTAACGTATTCCTGTCTGCACCCTAAGTGGGTGAACATTGAAGTGTTTATCCAGAGACAGTTGGGTCTGTGAAACGGGCCGTTATCTCCGGTGTCGACGGACATGTTAAATCACAAACCCTTTGGCTTCCATTCTATTGTACACTATAAACAAAATATTTAAAGCTGTGTCTGGAGAGACAGGTCTATAGTAATGACAAACTGAGGCGACAGTAACAAGGCTCACTCTCATGTTCTTTATTACAAGACCACAGAACAGTTTTCCCATTTGTCTGTACAAATACACAGAAAAATACATGAAAATGTCACGATATCACAGTGGCTACAAATGAATGATTCTGGACATGATGTGCTGTCATCGACATCGAACGTAAGACAGCAGTGCCACCAAGTGGAGAGAAAAGGCTACTGAATCCACGAGGGTTATTGAAGTCACCACAGAATAGCGAGGGCTGCAGGCGGATGGTGGAGTATGTGACTGCAGGCCAAAAAGTAAAACTTTTATAAAAAAATTTAAAAAAATAAAAACACAGAAAAGAAACCTTATAGGAGTCAAAATGTAACCCATATATCTATTCGGAAGCTGAAATTCTTCCTTTTGCCCCCAGTTAGTATGCTGGATGTGGTGCATATTTAAAGGAACACTAGCATTACGAATACAAAACTGTATTCCCAATGCTATAGCGTCCCTCTGCTTATTTCTTTAGGTCGTAGAAGCCCCTTTTAACACTCTTAACATGAAGTCCCTCTGCACTAGATCGGTGTCTTCTTCCAGATACGTCACCACGATGGGGGAACCTTATGTGTATACACGACAAGTCCTGCAAGTGCATTAAATGTTTTTCCTATGGGAATTTTGAGGACGTTTGACATTCTAATGCAAAGCATGAGGACCTCCAATGTCGTTTCACAGAGTTAAAACCCAGTTAGGCACCAGGAAGCACCTCTAGTGGCTGTCTGGAAGAAAGCCACTAGAGGTTGTCTTAACTCTGTAATGTAAACATAGCAGTTTCACTGAAGTGTCCCTTTAAATTCTACACAATGGGCAAAGCTCGTCAGAGCTGCTGCTTCTTAAAGTAGCTCGCTACCAATTTTAACACGCCTCAGTTTGTTTCTATTCTTGAGGGAAAGGTGTAGACATCAAATTGCTAACACTCCCTACTTTCCTCAGAGAAAGGCTCTTTTTTTTTTTTTATACATGCAATTAGTTGAAAAAATAACTGTACTAATTTCATATCAAAACAAGGATTCCTCACTGAGCCAGCAGCGAAAAAACAGACAATTCACATACATACAAAGAGACAGGTTGGGATGAGTGCTGCCATTTCAAACATGCCTTTATGCCTGACCAGCTGCCAGACAACAGACCAAAAGGCAGAGTAAACTGCATAGCTGTGCAAAGATATGTTATCTTTTATATCACTCAAGTATATTGTTTATAAGACATGCTAAATGTTTAATAATGGTTACGGTTCCTTTAAAAGCAAACAGCATTGCTTGAAGAACACGCACCCTGGGGAGAGACGCGCAGGCCCTAACAGTTTTCAGTTGGTATATAATACAGAGGATATCTCTTTATGGCAGCTGTTAACAGCAGGTGTGTGAGTTATAGACAGGAACTTGTAACGTCTCTCGGCCTGTTTGATGTGTGCGGTCACAGAACCGGCAATTTACAAGCAATCTGCTAATACACATGATTTCTTTATGCATTCAGTAAGTAGAGAACAGCAGTTGATCATGCAAGGGGTGAGGACAGAAAAGCAAAAGTATGTGAATCCATATGGTCATCCATGGATTTTAACGAATACATTGCAATTAGATGCATTATGGTTTGTTTCAAAGAAGAGATCCTGCACAAACTCTCAGAACAGAGATTCTATTCGGAACCCTCCAGCAATATTTGGGCAGAAACAAGGGCCTTGTTAAAAGCACTTACTGCGACTGAATCTTGCGCTGAATCTCTTCTGTGCTTTGGTTACGTTTCTACCTGTATGGACATCCTGGTCCTGTGCACCACAAGGAATTTATCCCTGCTCATTTGGCGAGTGCTATCTCTCACACATTTGGCTTGTTGGCTCTCCCATTAGTCACATTCCACTGTGTAACCCTCTAGTGCTCCAAATTCACTTTCTTAATACTTGTGCTACAATTCCAAAAGTATTCCTGCTTAAACATTGTTGAAATGACCAGTAGTCCAATAACTTTTCTTTGAGACTCATTTCACTGCTCAAGGTATTCTAAAAAGGTGTTTGTGATAAAAGGTTTGAAGGGTAGTCCAGCATCCTATCTCACAGAACTGGCAGGCCGCCATCGCTTTGCACACCACTGGCAGGACGCCATCGCGTCGCACACCACTGGCAGGACGCCATCGCGTCGCACACTACCTTCTAGCGGTCATAACGTCACATACAACTCTTTCCTCAACTTCTTTCACTGCCTTATGTAAAGTAATGTTGGTTAATATTTTAGCACACAGGCCCTCCAATTATAGGTTCAACAAACTGGAGGATGAAACTATAGCATGGACTACACAACATACACTAAAAACTAAATTATGTAACCTGTGCTTCAGTTTATACAAGCATTCAACATAATAAAAGCCAGACAATTATTTCACCTGCAGACCCAGTGATGTTGAAACATAACAAGGTGAAAATAATTCAATTTCACATGTTTTGCATATGGTATGGTTTTAAATAACAGATTTACTTACATGCATCATCAGAAGGACACTGCTTATTTTATTGGTTAAGGCTAAAGTTCCTTTGGCTGTTGTCAAACCATTGTTTTGTACATGCGTGTGGTTTTGACAAAAGGCAGGGGGATTCCTAGAGTTAACCAACTCATTCCCTGATACCACAGTGAGACCATTCACTTCCTTTTTATCTGTACAGACACACGGCTTGTTCATTGCGTGCAATGACAGATTGCACATAGCTGGGCAGTAGCAGTATTTACAGAGATTCAGCAACACAGAGGCTGCAATCATGAGCCATTTTTGGTTTTCTCACAAAATGATGTACCCTGTGTAACATGCCATGTAGCGGCCATAAAACGGACCATCAAGTGAGTAATTATCCATGGCGAGATTTAGAAGTTCTTATATTGTGTTCATACAGAATGTCTTACAAAATATAAAAAAAAACGAGGGATCCCAAGACACAAAAGACCAAAACAAGTATAGAAATCTGTCCAGGTTTGTAGCACTTTTATAAACATAATGCTATATAAAAAGGCCCATAAGTTAAGATATAAATATTGTGATTACTCACTTTCTCTACCTTATGGACTGCAAGTCTATAGAAAATAGTAACTTTAATATAAATAAAATATTTTGATGACATGAAAAAAAATACGGTCAAAATCCTAACTTAATCCAGGTAAACTATTGGCTCTCTAAATATATGACAATACTGTGCATGCAAACTGCAGAGCCGACATGCATAAATCCCAGCCCCCTGTTAGTCAGACATGGAGCAGAGGGAGCACTTGCCAGCCTTTTTTTCACTTTTTTGTTAGTGGGGCCTCATGTTTGAGTTTCGCCTAAGGCCTCATAAAGTCTAGAGCCGCCTCTGCAGAAGGAGCCTCAGAAGAAAAAGAAGACTGTGTCAAATGAAGGAGAAGAAAATGAGATTGGAGCACTTCATTCTGGACACCACATCATAAGGCTTTGGTACCTGGGCCTGGCAGGGAAACTTTGGACCTCGTCATCTCCCCAGGTAAAAAAAAAAAAATATATATATCAGTGTTAATGTGTTCACTTTAATTTACTGAGTGTCCTGAAACACAGATGGCCGCTGGGTAAGGGTGCCGCTGATTGGCTAGAGGGTCAGCTGGCACTCAAAGCCAATCAGTAGCTCCCCATTCATGAAAACGTAAAACATTTTTATGAATCGGGAACTAGCGATTGGCTTAGAGCGTCAGCTGACCACTCTAGCCAATCAGCGGCACCCATGCCTGATGTCAATCTGCACTTCCTGACACTCCGTTTAAGAAGCTGAATACCACTGAGCGACCTGGAGATCTGGAGCTGGAGGAAGCCTTTGGGGGGTAAACCATTTGAGAGTGGTTTCACTCCTTAAAGGAAAGAGAGCGCCCAGGGGCCTCCTTGCATGATAGCATTTTCATTTAGTTGAAGTTGTTATGGTGACCAGAATGTTCCTTTAATTTGATTAAAGGAACACTATAGTGTCAGGAATACAAACATATATTCCAGACACCATAGTTGTAAAAAAGCTATTCCCTGGCTTTATGTGAAAATGACTATGCTCCTTCCCTTTCATGACACTGTCAAAAAGGGGCCAAGCATGGATGTCATTACAATTATGCCCACACCCCCCATGGAAAAATTCCTGCGGACCACCATGGCTGCATACTGACCTGTTTGCCACTATACATAAATAAACCAATCTATTTCTCAGCAGAGAAACCTGCAGATCAGAAGATAGAATCTATATATATCAAATCTTAGCTTGGACGTCAGATACAGCTCTGCAAGACACCCACACAGTGGCTCAGAGAGATCTGCACAAGAGAACATTAAAACACATCACAGAATGCACAAATCACACTAAAATACACACATGATTATTCAATAAACCACAAATCTTAGGCTAAAGTTGCAATCATAAAAAAATTAAAAATAATATTCTTCAACTGAGCTATTTTTTCAGGTTTAACGGTTTTCGCCTAAAATGTGAAATTTCCTGGTGAATTCCCAATTTAGTCAATAACCCTGACTGTGCTCAAATTCGCAAAAAAGTATTTCATGAGATTTCGAGAAAAATCACATTGTTCTGGACTGCTATTCAAGGTTCCACTGGGACTGCAGCAACCAAAACAAAACACTGAAGGGAATTCAAAGGAAGTCCATATCACCATAGTTCCTCACACTACAGGGAACAGACATACATTTGAAAGAGACATTTAGGGGGCGGAGCCTAGCTTCCTAGCAGAGTGGACGTGCTGCATGATAGCTCCCGCAAGCCAGCCACTAAAACGGGGGATATACCCCAAATCATCGCACTCACACCGCTGGGAAGGTGACTATAGAGTGGGGGAGACCCGGGAAAACGTTTTGATACCAAACTTGTACCCGCAACTTACCGGGTCCCACGATTCCAGCTTGAGGCCTAACTGCAATCGAGCCTGGGAGAGGCGGCCGCTCTCTTGGATGGTAACCTTGCAGATGGCAACCTCACCGTACTCACCTCTAAACCCCCCGGACCGGCAGGGGTTATGCCGGTCCTCGCTGGGTGCCACAGGCAGCCGGCCACCATTGCTTCCAATCACCATGAGGCAGCAAGGTACACCCAAGATGGCAGAGGATGGCGGCCGGCACAAGTGAACGCAGACCCTATGCACCAAGCATCCCTAACACAGCTTGCGGCGCCTGGATGCTCACTGCAGCCAACACAGGGCCAAACAACGAACTAAACAGCAAGCAGCCCAGCCGCCAAGGTATGCAGAGGCCCGCACGGGTGAACAGTGCCGAAAGCGAGCAGACGGCCACACACTGAGCCCTCCAAACCAGAGTGAACTCATACCTTATACTGAAGCACATGCCTAATAGTACTCTGCATCTGTGTCTTGTACTTTCCTTTTCGAGCCATACCACGCATAGCTTCACTATATCTGCACCCAGCGATACCGTAACCTAGCTTTGAATCACTAATTTGTCAAACCTACTTTATCAATATGCTGCCAGTTTCATAGCCTGCTGTAAAACATTTACCTAAAGCCTGGCTAGTCAAACGTTTATCTGTTGCTCCACTCTATGCTTAACTCTCTTTTGGAATGTCTCTTCTTAAATGTGGCATAGAGGGATGTAACCGCTGTTTTCCTTATGTTCTCTATATTAAAAAATTGTGCATGTCAAATCTACAGTAAAGCTCAGCCAGAGGACTGCCTTTGGGGCACCTCAGGACTGTATGTCATTCTATATTGCACTGCAAAAAAAAAGATTTAATAACCACTTTAGCTCTCTAAATTTCAAGGCACTGCTCCCCAGTAAGTAGCCATAAAATTTTTGGATGTTTTCACAACTTACCTGGGTCCTGCTAGATACCCATGGCCACTGCGGCTGGAGTGTTTCTTTATAAACAGAATTGCATTGCTAAATAAAATGCCAAGCAATTTAAAGGAACACGCCACAGCCCAAATGGGGAAAAAAATATAAAAGGAGAAATTGCTAGCTATTTAGTAGATATACCCGCAATTAACTCATACATATATTTTTCATGCATGTATTCATTGGGGATATCTTAAAAGTGCTTGCAAAAGCTGCAATTCTTATGAACTCCTCATCCATAAGCAAGCTGAAGTGCTTTATAGATGCAGAGTGGTCCTTTAAGAGAAGACAAACTACCATGAACACATACAGTATTGAGGACATCCAAGAGTGGCATCAGGATTTGAGATTATATATATATATATATATATATATATATATATATATATATATATATACACACACACACACACATACATACACACACACACACACACACAAATTTGGGGTTTTCATGTGGACTATGTGTTTTTAGATTTGTTCCATATAACTTTCAGGTTTGGAGAGAACAAAAAGTCTACCTATATACATATAATACAGTTCGTTCACACACTTTATTATATTTATAGCACGGTTCAACAGAGACTCTGATTGGTCTCTTAGGGTTTCTTGATTACATGCACATAGGACCTTATTTTCTCAACTAGCTAAACTAATTGCCAATAAGGTGGGAACAAATACATATTTTCCTAAACGATTTCCTGAAATTTCCAATACCATTTCAAATTGCCCACAATTCACAGTTTAGCAAATAAACTCCAAACTTTGCAAGATGTATTAGTTCTGGCAAACAGAATGATTAACATTCTAATATCCCGGGTATTGCTTGCACACCTGCTGTTAACAGCTGCTAAACAGACATCGACTGTATTTATACCAACTGAACATCTAATGGAGCCTCCCTATTTGGGCTACACATGACAGCAGGATACCAGCAACCACATGTGTTCATACAACATCCGGCAACCTTACTTATATGTGCATGTGCGCAATGCGCACAACTATAGCCAAGGGGTGAAATAACAGTATTAGGAAAGCTCTTGTTCACATTTAACAAGACTGTGAAGGGATTCATTTCTGCTCACTCTACAACAACACTTATGAGAACTTTAGATTTTATAGAGCAGTGCATTAAGCCAGATAAATGTGGATTTACTATGAAACTCAGACGCGGTACACTTCATCTACAGTTCAAACATTATTATAAAGTTTACCTACAAATCAACAGACATATTCTTCAGCCTGCTACAAACATTAACACGACATACTCAGTTTGCTGACATTTTTAACTGTGACAAAAAAAAAAAAATTGTATCAAAATGGTCTTACTAAAGACAAACAAATGTCCACATTTAAAGGGTTATTTACCAAAGTGAAAATTGTTAGGAATTTCAAAGAGTAAATTTCAAATGTAAGGCCAAAATAACTGTTAGCATCAAAGCAATAATTTGGAGAGAATTTCTTCAGCGATACAATTACCTTTAACTCTGGCCAATTAACATTCACTTAAACGCACATTGCGTGGTATAGTTACCAATCTTTGTGCTGTAAACCGATAAAGCATTAACAGTAATCAGTAAAAAGCTACACGCAAACAGTCTCTCTTTTGCAGGTTCTCAGTGAGCATGATCTACCTTAATTTGCACTGAAAATAAAAAATGACTGCAATTTCTCTGTCATATTGACACAATCCCTGATTCCCCCCAAATGTTTGCTATGCAGAAATTCAAGTGCGCCGTCACAAGTACAACATCACATTTACACCCCAACAAAATTTTTCATATAAACACTGCAAGGAAGGCATTGCCCACATTCATCCATTTACTTATAGGAGAGTTTCCAGTTCATTGCTTCCAATTATTGAAAGTTAAACCCCTGCCCTACTGGGTCCATTTCGGGATATGTATGTGGACAGCAAAATTGATAATTGGAATTAAAGGCCAACAAAATATCTCTTACTTGGTGGCAAACCACAACTTGATGTTGTGGTCAGAGTGAATAAAGTGATTTATCCATTGATTTGCAGGTGTAGGGGGAAAATAAAAACCTTTATGTTATAATGCTAAGTGCATGAATGAGCTGCCTATGTCCCTTTTCTGTCATTTGTTTTATTAGCTAATTAGTGATCAGAGATCCTTGCCTCTCTCAAGAAGTGTCAGTGCAGAAGGGTTACTTGGCAACGGAGTAACCAGGAAGTAAACAGTGAAGAGAATGCACACAGTGCGGCATGCATTGATTGAAGAGATAAATGAAGCAGAGGTCTTGAAAGGAGGAACACGATGGCCGCATGTCTCTTTTTAAGCTATGTAACATGGCAATAAATTAACCTGTAGTAGAATCAACCATTTATTTGGCAGTTTACATGCGAGAACCCCACATTTCAGTGTGTGCACTAACACCCCAACTTGCAGTCAGCGCTCAGACATTAAAAACAGTAAAACACATCAACAGCCTTCTTCATACTGACTGTGAACTACACAGGGCAGCCCGCAACCCATAAAATATGTTCACGGATATCTTGCCTCCCAGCTCCACAAAAAAAACGCAACACAATGACGCTGTGTAGACTACATATACACAAACACAATATGTTTTCAAATGATACACCGCACAGACAGAGCAGTAACGAAAAGAGAAGTATGCACAAATCACCACTTTGAAGTCTAGGGGCCCAAATCATGGCAGCTGAAACAGTTGCTTCCTGGGACTGCAAGGCTCACTTATCTCAGACAGCAGGAGCATATGTAAACCCAGCATCGCCCTTGCAGTAAAGTCCCTCCCTTAAAAGGACCACTATAGGCACCCAGACCACTTCAGCTCAATGAAGTGGTCTGGGTGCCAGGTCCATTTAGGTTTAACCCTGCCTGCTGCAAAGATAGCAGTTGCAGATAAACTGCTATGTTTACATTTGGCTTAATCCAGCCTCTAGTGGCTGTCTCATTGAGAATGCTTTCCTATGGACTGACTGAATGCGCGCGCGCGGCTCTTGCCGCGCATGCACATTCAGCCGATGACGTTCGAAGGAGAATCCCCAGCGCCAAGGGAGCCCAGCGCTGGAGAAAGGTGAGTGTTTAACCCCTTCCTCCCCCTAGAGCCCGGCAGGAGGGGGGACCTATTAATACTATAGTGCCAGGAAAACTAGTTTGTTTTCCTGGCACTATAGTGGTCCTTTAACAACTGTACGAAACCAGTGGTTTCCAAACCAGTCCTCAAGACACACCTACCAGTCCAGAATTTAGGGATTTAGCAGTTGTGTCTAAGGTGGTTAATCCCTAAATTCTGGACTGGTAGGTGTGCCTTGAGGACTGGTTTGGAACCCACTGCTCGAAACATTGTTTTTCCTTAAAGATGGTCTGTTGAGAGTTGTTATGGGATGGTTATAAAACTGCCAATTTCTCTTGTAATTGGAACTTCTATAAAATAAAACTGCAGGGACGCGGTTAACCCCTAAAGCACTTCAGCTGCCACGGAGTGTAATGCAAAATGCATTGCTCCCAGTCAGTAACAAACCACAAAGTGTCTATACAACTTTAACAACATTTTGCAAGAAGCACAAAATAAACTTCTTCCTAAACTATCAATGTATAAAAAATAAATTAAAAAAAAAACAAAAAAAAAAAACACATCAACATTCCAAAGGGTCATTTTACTTACATTTCCAAAAATACTGCCATGCAGAATTACTTATTCATTCCTTACAAAACCTACAAACATTCTACTAACGAATGAATAGGGCAAGAAGGTAATGAGAGCTCAATACATAGCCAAACCTTGCATCAATTTGTACACAATGGCAAAATATTTGTGTTTTTCCAAGTTTGGGGGTTGTGTTTTTTTTTTTTTTTTGCAGAGATTAACAAACACCCCAAAATGTCTAACAGCTAACTCGTTTATATCCTAAACTAATAGATTTTTTTTTTAAGAAAAAACTGTTCAGAAGCCTAGTTAGTTTCTGATGCAGGATGTATGTGTGGTGCCTACACAGGAAACTTATAGATTAAACAGGCCAGCATTTCACAGATTGGGGTGAAACAAACATCATTTGGGTGTTTCCAGCTACTTTTTGGCACAAATTCATAAAAATGACTTACCATTTGGAGATCTTCATTCACGTTTAATGTATCAGAAGGAATCTGTTGTAGTTGGTTTCGTAGAAAACTGGAAGCCAGGCAATTCAATAGTCCATACCCTAAAATCATTACAGAAGGATCAGTCAATACCTTAAAATATGGAGGCAAATTGTCCTACAATGCAAGAGCAGTTACACAATGGTACAGGCACCATGTGCTTTTCAAGTAGGACTTTGTGTACTATACCTCCTTACCTCGCAAACTGCTAATGCAAATAACTCAGATGGAAACAGAATATCAACTATTCACAAAGATCACTGGGCTAATGGCATAATAGAATGGGAGTTAAATGACCCTCAACAGAATTTTATACCAGATTAGAAAGAATGTGAGTCTCTAGCGTGGGTGATCGAGTTCAAATTTCAAAGTTTCAAAATGAACAGATAGATTATTTGACTTTCATTTTCACTAATGAAGCACAAACAAGTTGAATGAGAACAGTCAGAGAAAAAGCAGCAGTTTCCAACTTAGTCTCAATTTATTCCTGACGTTAGTTAACCCGTCTTGCACTGAGGCATAAAAGCATACACGTTTATTTACGTAGGGTGCTCCTATCCAACAGGGATATCTGTAGTGACCCACCACTAAAATAGTTATGGGGAAAAAACAAAAATCAAGACAATATAACAAAATTTTTTACAATTTTGTTAGATACAGGATCATAACAGACTACATATACACAAACACAATATGTTTTCAAATGATACACCGCACAGACAGAGCAGTAACGAAAAGAGAAGTATGCACAAATCACCACTTTGAAGTCTAGGGGCCCAAATCATGGCAGCTGAAACAGTTGCTTCCTGGGACTGCAAGGCTCACTTATCTCAGACAGCAGGAGCATATGTAAACCCAGCATCGCCCTTGCAGTAAAGTCCCTCCCTTAAAAGGACCACTATAGGCACCCAGACCACTTCAGCTCAATGAAGTGGTCTGGGTGCCAGGTCCCTCTAGTGTTAACCCTGCAGCTGTAAACATAGTTTCAGAGAAACCGCTATGTTTTCATTGAGGGTTAATCCAGCCAAAACAGGCCGCTTCCGAGATCCTTAATGCGAAAATCGCATTAAACTCACGCTGGACGCCCATAGAAAAGCATTGAGTAATGCTTTCCTATGGGCAGCTTGAATGCACGTGCGGCTCTTGCTGTGCATGCGCTTTAGGCGCTGACGTCTGCAGGAGAAGAAAAGGTCACCAGCGCCGAGGGAGCCCGGCGCTGGATTAAGGCAAGTGGCTGAAGTGGTTTTAACTCCTTCAGCCAGGGGGGAGGAGGACGACCGAATAACCTTATAGTGCCAGGAAAACGAGTTTGTTTTCCTGGCACTATAGTATTCCTTTAAATGAACACTATAGGCACCCAGACCACTTCAGCTCATTGAAATAATCTGGGTGCAATGTCCTTTTTCCCCTTAGCTCTGCAATGTTTATATTGCAGTGCCAAGACTAGTGACTGTCCACAAGACAGATCTGCTTCCTGCAGTTTCACCTTTTTTTAACTCTGTGAAATGACACTGGACATCCTTTTACTTTGCATGAGGACATCCTGCATCTTGAAAAAAAACTCAAAGGAAAGGGTTTAACCCCCTCACACCCTATTGCTGACTTGGGTGAGGCTGAGATGAAGCCAGCCCCAAGAGACCTCGGTGCTGGAAAAAGGTAAGTGTTACAAGGTTTTTTTTAACCCTTTCAATGTGGGGGGAGAGCTGGACAACCTTAGGGCAGAGGGACACTATAGTGATAGGAATACAGTTTTGGATTCCTAACGCTATAGTGTTCCTTTAGGGAAGCAGATGTGGTGTATAGATCATGCATGTCTCACTGCTCGATTGTGTGCCATCAAAAGTGCATATAGTATCCCTTTAACGCTGTTACGGCGTTCTATGCCGTCCCGCTTTAATTGGGCTTTAAAGCCCAGTATACTCACCTTACTGGCGCCCAGTATACACACACACACACACATACATATAATTACATAAAAGATTACATTAGTATACACGTAGAATTTAAGTACCTATAAATGCATATATATTAAAATTCTACATGTATATTTAAGTAATCTTTTAACAATTATGTGATTTGATTAATTCAAATTGATTGACATGCCTGACAACACAGGGAGAAAGTGCAGAGAATTTAATTTGCAAGCACTATATTTGACCCTGTAACTCTCCAAGACACCATAAAACCTGTACATAGGGGGTACTGTTTTACTCAGGAGACTTCGCTGAACTCAAATATTAGTGTTTCAAACTGGTAAATTGTATTACAACGATGATATTTTAAGTAAAAGTGACTTTTTTTGCATTTTTTACAAACGAACGGCACTTTTATGGACTATATTATTGTTGTAATACATTTTACTGTTTTGAAACACTAATATTTGTGTTTAGTGAAGTCTCCCGAGAATAGCAGTACCCCCCATGTACAGGTTTTATGGTGTTTTGGAAAGTTAGAGAGTCACATATAAGGCTTGCATTTCATTTTTTTGACATAGAAATTTGCCAGATTGTTTATGTTGCCTTTGAGAGCGTATGGTAGCTCAGGAATGAGAATTACCCCCATGATGGCATACCATTTGCAAAAGTAGACAACTCAAGGTATTGCAAGTCTTTCTTAGTAGCCACTTAGTCACAAACACTGGCCAAATATTCGATTTTTGCTTTTTTCACACAAAAACAAAATATGAACGCTAACTTTGGTCAGTGTTTGTGATTAAGTAGCTACTAAAAAAGAGTAAACATACACCACTTTCAATACCTTGGGTTATCTACTTTTTCAAATGGTATGCCATCATGGGGGTAATTTTCATTCCTGGGCTACCACACCGTATCAACGGTAACATTACTAATCTGTCAAATTTCAATTTGAAAATGGAACGTTCTATATTTGACCCTGTAACTTTCCAAAACACCATAAAACCGGTTAATGGGGGGGTACTGTTGTACTCGTGAGACATCGCTGATTACAAATATGTGCATTTTTTTGCAGTAAAACCGAACAGTATTATGACATTCACAGCTAAAATGTCAGACGGAAATAAAAATAAAAAAATGGAATGCCAATAAACTTGTTCCTAAGCCAAAAGTGGCAGCCCTACCTTTGATTTGAGAGAGATTGATTCCAGAAAGACAATTAATTTAGTAACTGTTTACTTTCAGTTATTACATATTGCATGGAATATCTCTTACATAATAACTCATTTAAAAATAAAAAAAATCTTACTATAATCTTTAGGTTATAATATACCATGCTTTAAAGGAACACAACTGCTTGTACTGCCATAACCACTATGGTACCCCACCCCCCATCTACCCAGAGCCATTCCCCACCTTTACTACTTCAGACAGAGTTGCAGCCCTCTGAGATTCGCCCGACAGTGCAGCTGATGCTCTAAGCCAATGAGTTAGCCTTACTTAGCAATTTCGGTCTTATCATTGATAGTTGAGGAGCCATGGAGCAACACCCACCAGACCACAGGTAAGACATCAAACCATTCTAAAACAGATTGACTACTTACAGTGAGGGGGAGCCAGATCACCATAGTCACTGCAGAGTACTACAGTGCATTGCAATGGATAATTGTCAGTTATTCCAGCCAATACTCCATATTTTGCAGTCTGAACCAAGATGCAAGTCAGAAATGGAAAAAAAAAATTTTTTTTACAAAGTCAATAAACTTGAATTAAAAAAAAAAAAAAAAACACAATAGGGCATGTTACATTATAACAGATTATATTAAGAGATTACATTTTTCTTTAATGACAGCTAGTCTAATAAAAATAGATACATTTTTTTAATTCCTTGAGACAAATATAAATTATACATGTAGCAAAACACACACACAAAAATAAATTGGCTCAAGTCTGGGGGTTCATAATGACTAATGAGTCACACTAATACAAGGTAATAGATTACACCCACACATGAGATTGTTTTACTGGTTCTCCCATTAATAAACATGATCCTTCCAGGAAAAACAATTCTGTCACGGAAAGCAGCGAATAATTGCATTTCATTGCTTCACTACCCAGGTATTTGAGTATAGAGCAGAATTTTGCATAGATTGCTCCTTGACTCACCCTGCTCCTTAATCAGCCTTCAGTCAACAGTGTACATGTATCATGTATTCAGAAAGCTATCAAAGCACACTAGTCCTATGTAGACACACAATTCTAGCCATATACGCTATGGGTTTATTGTAAAACGCCCTGTAGCACTGTAAAGTCCACTATCTTTTGTTTGAAGCACCAAAACAACCAGAAGTTTTGGGGTGTGTATGTATGTATGTATGTATGTATGTATGTATGTATGTATGTATGTATGTATATATATATATATATATATATATATATATATATATATATATATATATATATATATATATATATATATATATATATATATATATACACATACACATACTGTTGTTTCACTGCTCAATTATATGCTACTAAAGGACCACTCTAGGCACCCAGACCACTTCAGCTTAATGAAGTGGTCTGGGTGCCAGGTCCCTCTAGGATTAACCCTTTTTTAAATAAACCTAGCAGTTTCAGAGAAACTGCTATGTTTATGTTAGGGTTAATCCAGCCTCCAACTCCTCTAGTGGCTGTCTCACTGACAGCCGCTAGAGGCGCTTGCGTGATTCTCACTGTGCATTCAGCCGAAAGGGAGGAGAGGAGGAGGAGAGCTCCCCGCCTGGCGCTGGAGAAAGGCAAGTGTTTAACCCCTTCCTCTCCCCAGAGCCCGGCGGGAGGGGGACCCTGAGGGTGGGGGCACCCTCAGGGCACTATAGTGCCAGGAAAACGAGTATGTTTTCCTGGCACTATAGTGGTCCTTTAAGGTGTTAAATCACCTTGTTTACGCAGCCTTGGCCACACCTCCCCTGGCTGTGACTCACACTGCCTCCTTACGCGTCTTGAAAAAGGGTCTAAATTTGTTAACTTCTCATGTTGTCTCCTACTCTGTTAATTGCCTGCTAGAGCCTGCATGCTATTAACATTTTAAAGTAAACTCAATGTGCTGTAAGATCTGATTGATAATGAAACCATTTTTTCTTGGAGTCTGTGAGTCACAGCCATGTGAGGTGTGTCTAGGGCTCTCTTTTCAGAAACAAAAAGTGATGCAACTCCTAGATGGCACAGGCTTGAGCAGCGAGACTGCAAGGGTGTGATCTATAGAACAAAAAAAAAAACACTTAAAGGATCACTATAGGGTTAGTAACAAAAACATGTATTCCTGATCCTATAGTGTTAAAACCACCATCTAGCCCCCCTGGACCTCTCATGCCTCCCTAAATATAGCAAAATCTTACTTGTATTCAAGCCTGAAGCTGTAGCTCTGCATGCTGTTTGCCTCAGAATAGCAAGCTGTCTTCTGACATCATCAGAAGTGGTGGCCTGATTCAATCACAGTGCTTCTCCATAGGATTGGTGGCGACTGACAAAGAGGCAGATCAAGGGCAGAGCCAGCACAATTTAAACACAGCCCTGGCCAATCAGCATCTCCTCATAGAGATGAATTGAATCAATTAATCTCTATGAGGAAAGTTCAGTGTCTGCATGCAGAGGGAGGAAACACTGAATGTTTGGATGAATTTTAGGCAGCCATGACCCAGGAAGGATCTCCAACAGCCATCTGAAGAGTGGTCAGTGAAATTATCACTAGGCTGTAATGTAAACACTGCATTTTCTCTGAAAAGACAGTGCTTACAGCAAAAAGCCTGAAGGTAATGATTCTACTCACCAGAACAAATGCAATAAGCTGTAGTTGTTCTGGTCACTATAGTGTCCCTTTAATTAAGTTAATATGGCTTTGGTGTTTAGAGCATCCCTTAATGCAAACATGGAAAAAGGTTTATGAATTTACCGTTCTTTTAAGAGTATATATTACCAACAGATTTAATGCAAATCCAAATGTCCTACAAAATATTCACAGGTAATGTCAAGGTAATTGATAAGGCACATTTTGTCAACAGCGAGATACAGTCTTAAAAGTAGCCATCAGTGAGGCACGGTGTCTTAGGAAAGTCCCTAACTGCATTTGCTGTAAATGCAGTGGAATTCTATTGTTAGCATAGCTCACTAGAAGAAAGGTAGAACAAACATGTGCCACAGACACTCATATCCTTAAAGGAAATTATTTAATAAAAATTCCATCATAAACCATTATTGGCTAATAGCAACACAAATGGATAGTAAGGGTTATTGGGTTTTTCATTGGTATCACGCCAGAGGTGTTCTTGAAGCTAGCATCACCCTAGGAGGGAACAGTTTATGGAAAATATAATAAATGTATACAAATTGTTTTACTGAAATTGTCTTTTTTTTCCCTCCATCATGTAACTTTCAATGGTAGCGAGAACATTTAAAAGGAGTTAAAGGGACACTATAGTCACCAGAATGCTGGCGTCTAAAGTCTGTCCCTGCAGGCTTTTTAATATAAATGCTTCTTTTTCCCCAAAAAAATAAATAAATAAAAACCACCTCTTGATTCAATACATCTCTACTGATTGGCACAGCAAGTCGTTTTCACACTCATGCGCAATAGCCTCCCAATGCTTACCCATGGGAAAGCATTGGGTTGATTGGCTGAGATCACCAGGATTGATGATCTCAGCTATGGAGGAGGAGCCAGCCGCACAAGACCAGCATGAAAATGGAGGAAAGTTAAGTTTAAAAACCTTCTAACTTGACATTGAGGGGGCCAAACACCTAAACTGCTACTCTAGCACTATAGTGCAAGGAAAAAAGTTTGTCTTCCTAACACTATGTTGTTCCTTTAACCCTTTAAGGACACATGACATGTCCCTTTTATTCCTGAAGTTTGGTCCTTAAGGTTAAACTATACCAACATAAACACAAACACCCTCTAGAGGGCGATAATGAACCACAAGAAAACAGCTGTGGCATTGGTCAGACATACAATTGGCTAGGATTTAGAAGGAGCATACACTGTATGGGTTTGTCTGCTGTATATACTAAATACAGAAGAACACTTTAGAAAAAGAGTTCTCCAATGTATTAGTTTATATCAATCAAGTTATTAGCAATGGTTTACAATGTTCTGTTCTGCATGTTTGACAGAAGAATTGTGATGTATATTTTAGACTTCTCAGAGAATGCCATTTAAACAGCTTCCTTACCACAATCCCTCTTAGGTTGTATATGTTTCAAATGTTAATGTCAGTTTTATTGTAATGGATTCATTGGTTTCATCAAAAAAAAAAAAAATAATAATAATAATTAATCTATATAGCTCATTGGGGTTTATTCACTAAACACAGAATTTTTGTGAATTGTAAAATTAAAATGTTAGGCAAAAAAGTATAGCAGCTTCAACTCAGATTTTGTGCTTGTTTTATTTATACCATTGTACAGCGCTACGGAATCGGATGGCGCTATATAAATAAAATAATTGAATATGGGCCTAAATATGCAATTCAGTTTAGAATTCACCACAATTTGTTGTTTAGTGATTAAATCCTATAACTCTGATCTAGTGTTACTGCACTACCGTATCATTGAACCTGCTAACTCTTAGATCCAGAAATACCCTTCACCTTTCTTGCAAAAATCCTAAACACTTATATTGAAAGCCATGGCTTTACATCTCCAGTTTGTTCGCACACTTCCCAACATTGGGAGGAGATATTTTGAGATCCGCGATGGTGGCTCGTGGGAAACAATTTGTATTACTTTTGGTGCAGTTGGAGCAGGTCTGCTCAGAAAAGGGGGCATCAGGCTGGCTCACCGCTGCACTGGCTAGCCCACACACAGAGCACCATTGACATTTTCTTCCATGGGCTGAATGCCCCCAGTATACACAGCCTCAATGACATCTAATGATGCACTTAAACTGAATTTTCTTGAGTCTTACGAGAAGTAAGACACCAAAGCCATGCTTCCCTTATAAATTTCACAGTAGAGGGCCACATAGCTGCAAGTTTAGCATAGATAAGGGACCAGGAAGTTATTGGCATTGCTCTCAAAGGGAGCTCTGGTTATCCTATAAAACTCTGTTTAGCTGGAGATATGATTTGTAGCAAAGAGATGAATGAAACAACTTGGCAATCCAACAATCTACTATGCAGTTTATTTGAACTTGCCAAATAGCTTAATGACCCAATATTTTATTTTAAAGCATTCCAAAGCCAAACGCATAAAAAAATAAAAAAAATAAAATATAATAATATATATATATATATATATATATATATTCTATATTAAAACCACACACATGGTTTGATGGATCCACAAAATGCAATATGTAGCGGGTCTGGCAAATCAGGAGGTACATCTTTTCTCACAGAGTTTAGAGGCATCAAGGTTTATTGAATAAACAGTGAATTGACAATCAAATTGCAAAAACAATGCTAATAAGATTCAAATTGTAAATAGTTGAATAGGAGAATGTATCCAACTCAGTAGTTTGAGATTAGTTTCTGAATTTGGGCTAAATGGTTGAATTCGTGAACTCAGACTAAATAAACCCAAATCATGAACCAAACAGGTCATGCAATTGCAGAACATATTTGGTTTCATTAATGAGCTCCACCAATGGAGAGGAAAAAACTAATGAAAAACATTTGAAAACAAAATGATAGATGGGAAAAAAAACCAAAAAATTATATCAAGGAGGCAGTCACTAAATGTGTATTTTATTAGAATATGTATATATTTTACAGTACACAGATTGGGCCATTTTCATGATTAATTTCCAAACTATGTTTCAGTACAGAAATTCCACCAAGCCAAATAGACATATGGCCAAAATTCGGCCAAACCGAATTTTCTCACTGTCTGGGATCTAAATTTGGGGTTTAAAAAAAAAAAAAAACTGGGTTTTTAAATTCATTCTTTGGTGAATAAGCTCCATGAAAGCAGACCTGTGTTTCTTCCTGATGGCATGTCAGCTATGGAGAGAGAAGAGATTTTCTCCTGAAAACCGCCATTTTCCATGCCAACATATTTTACTGTTACAGTCCAACAGAAGTTTCTGCAAGAGCAGAGTCATGTTTGCCCAACTGTGCAAATTGGGTTTCAATGAAAGATCCAACTGGGTTCCACCGATCAGTTCATGTATGCAATACAGACATCACACTGCACGGATAGACGCCTTTTCCCATCAGCCATTTTCCAAGGAATACAAAACCAATATTTGGTCTTCCGCATACTGTTTGATTATGCTGGAATTTCAATAATTTTGTTAAAGGATCACTATAGGGTTAGTAACACAAACATGTATTCCTGACCCTATAGTGTTAAAACCACCATCTAGCTCCCCTGGGCCCCTCATGCCTCCATAAATATAGTAAAAATCTTACTGTATTCAAGCATGAAGCTGTAAATCTGCATGCTGTTAGACTCAGAAAAACAAGCTGTCTGCTGACATCATCAGAAGTGGTAGCCTGATCCAATCACAATGCTTCCCGACAGGATTGGCTGAGACTGACAAGGAGGCAGATCAGGGGCAGAGCCAGCATGATTCAAACACAGCCCTGTCCTCATACAGATGAATTGAATCAATGAATCTCTATGAGAACAATTCAGTGTCTGCATGCAGAGGGAGGAGATACTGAATCACAGGATACTGTGCACAGTGCTGCCCTGTGCTCTGCTGACAGCAGATCTGAGTGGATGGAGGCATATTATGCCTCCATCAACTCCGAAGTCCCTCTGGTTCACTCTGAGTGACTGCAACTGGAGGTGTTCCTAGCTTTCAATGTAAACACTGTATTTTCTCAGAAAATACAGTGTTTACATGAGAAAGGCTGCAGGGAGCTATAGTTCTCACCTGAACAACCTTATTAAGCTGAAGTTGTTCAGGTGACTATAGTGTCCCTTTAAGTCTGCTATAGCTCGTAAAATATATTAAATCTTTGAAAGTTAAACAACAAGATTCCTGTGACATTCATACTGCAGTTCTTTTCTTTTTTTGGTCGGTGGGGGGGGGAATTTAGTGAAATATTATTAAGAAATAATGTATATAAAGAAGAAAGAACACAATATAAGCCGCCACAGCTCTTACACAGAAAGGGTTACTGCAAAATGAAAAAAAATAATAATAATTGTAATGCAAAAAATAGCCTAACTGAAAACAGTGCTGACTTATGAATTTTTCCCAATCTGACTATTTTGGCCTACGCAGATTCCGTAGGGTTTCCCAGCAATTTCCACTAGTCAATAATGCAAACAGTAACTTTTCACGTGCCTCGTTTATAATTGTGGATAGAGTTACATGCAATTTACCACAATCTGGTTCTTCCCACGTGTGGAATGCAAATCTGTATTCTATTTAAACAAAATAGCATTTGTATTGCTTATTAACTAACAAATTGGGACAATGAGAACAATGATTCAATCAGATTTCTAACTCTGTAAATATTTTCAAAGAAACATACAACTCAGCCATTTCGGCCATAAATGTGCAATAACTATTTAAAACAGGTCCACAAATCCCTGTTTAATGAATAAATGCCTTTAGGTTTTTATTAATTCACTAATCACAAGGTTTGACAGCCCTGGTTTTTAACATTAACAAACACTGGGGGTATCGGCTCCTTAAACTTCCTCAAACAGGAACTGCACAGATTTATCCAGATTCACACCTACAGCTAACCACCTGTAACAGAAGAACGGGGCGTATTGTGACTTCAAACCATTGTGTGCCTCCTCAATAGGAAAGGCATGCAAGACGTTGGGCCTTATGTATAAAGAACACTTTAGGGACAAAGGGCTAAACGTGAAGCCATCACCTTGGAAATTTCTGAGTATTCTTTCAGATTTTTAAATAAATAAATAAATATATATATATATATATATATATACACACACACACACACATATACATACATACACACACACAGTGGCCTGGATTTGTGGGAGGGGTTACCTGGCTATTTATACGCAATCAACCCCCTTACCCTTCGCTCAATTCATCCCACTACCTTGGTGGGCTGTCTATTATTTAAAGGTCTACCTGAACGTTTGTTGCAGCACTCCACCTCCAACTTATTGCATTATTACAGCTTTTGTCCCCGACCACAAACACACACATATATATATATATTTATATTTTTTTTTATTATTAATTTATTTTTAAACAAAATGTAAAAAAAAATACACACACACCCACCCCCCCTATGGCTGATTGTTTCACATTTGGCAGGCAGGCTTTTCTGATGCAGAAAGGCCTATTTCAGGTGCAGATTTGCATATGCCATCATACAGCTGTCCACTGGTGGCTTGTGCAGCGTGGTAAGCTGTTGTGCACACTCCCCATGCTAGCAGATGTTCAGTACTCCACCCCCCCACAGCCATTACTATCACAGTGCAGCAGTGCTAAGAGTAGGACTGCTCCAGCAGACCAGTGGAATGTTCCCTCCCATTAAGGAACAGACAATGCTCTCTGCCTCATTAGCATACAGCTGACACTTGGGTCTTTTCAGAATAACTATCCCACTGAGCTGCATGTGGTCCCAAGAGAGACAGTCTGACCCAGGAACCAGGCTGCACAGAACAAATGGGTGCCCTGCCCCCAACTTAACCCTTTGACTGCCACACTTCTTGTTCCTCTGTGACCATGTTTGGGTTAACAGTTTATGTGACTTCTCAGAATGCATGCTCCAAGCACTCACTATCACTCTCCAATCAGTACTATTATAATAATGGATATAGCGCCTACATTTCACATAGCGTTGTACAAGCACATGAAAAACTATGACAAATAAAAATACAAAAATTAAGTGGGCCCTGATCAAAAGAGCCAACTCTAAACTGGGGGTTTGGTTTTTATATTTATGTGCAAGTTACAATGATGCAACACATTTCCTCCTATGTACAAAGTATACAGAGAACAAGCAAGCATGGGCACTAAAAAGTTTACATTTCAGAAGAATTGAAAGTCAAATTTTTTTCAAGGGTGGAAGTACAGATGAATGAATGACTAGAATATTAAGAGCAACAACTGGAGTGCATCTGGACCTCAGAGGGTTAAAATATATCAGGCATGCAATTTGGCTATAATAAAACTCTCTCACCTACAGAATTAAGAAATGGTACACAACAGTTTCAGTAAATCATTTGCAAACAGCACAAAAAGTGAAATATCCCACAAATGCATCTTGCAAAAATACCCATCAAATAAGGAACATTAGGTACTTTTTTTTTTTTTCTAAAAGTTGTTTGCAGTTTTGTTTTTTGACTATCAAAATACCCAACATAATGGAACACAAGCATGGTTTTACTTTGCAAAAAGATTTTTTTTTTTTTTTAAATTAAAAATAAAAACTTGCCTAACAACCAACACAAACTTGAAAACTGCAACAGCCATGCACAGAAACATGATAAAATCAGACACATAAACAATACAAAAACACTTTTTGCTAAATATTAGATTGCCTAACCATGCTCATTTAAGCAAAGTGGTTAAACCTAAAAGCAGACCCAGATTTTAATTCACTTCCCAATTTAGACTAAACACTTAAAGTGCACAAATGTTCAGAGAAAAGTATAAAATAATGTCCAGAAACCTAATTATAGGGAATTTTAATAAATAAACCAAAGATTTACCCTCCCCCTTCACTGGAGCATGCTGCAGGAAATAAGAACATTGTGCTGGAACTGAGCCTGGGAATAAACAGAACATGGGGGCAGAGGTGCAGGGGGGTGATCTGGGGAACACCATCGTGCAAAGCAACTCACCTGGATGCAGGACACGACTGGCTCACAATTCACAGCTCACTACTATACCCACTCTTTGTTACCATAGCCTGAAAACTTGAGAATGAGGCAGGCATCTATAGTCGATCGCCGAGCAATCCAGCCAGCTATCTCCTAGACTAGAATGAGCAAAACATTGACAGGGAGACAGGAATCTATTGGATTTCTGCTGATTAAAAGTTCAACTGTACATGGTGACTGCTGAGTTCTAATATTGCAGTTGCAATTATTCATATAACTGGGCTACATTGTATAAAGCAACTTCAGTGAAACACATTTATAGGGGCTGCATGGTAAATTGTAATTAGTTTTTTATTTATTTTTATTGTAATATTCATCCACTCTGTTTGAATCTATATCATTAAACAAAAAATAAATAAGAATAAAACATTTAAAAAATGCACCCCTATGCAGGAGTGAACTGTACAGATAGATAGAATATTTTTACTTGTGACAAACCAACTATGAAGTCTTATTCACAGAACTTCCAGTTTATGGCAAATACAATAATATCACCAATACATTTCAGCAATGACAATGGATGTTTTACATACAATTGGTAAGAGGCAAAATATGATAATTTACTTATATACTGGCCCTTAACATTTCTGAGTATTTTACATGGAATGCAATTGATGTGTATGATGGAATGTCTTCTCCCCCCCGCCCCGCCACTTACCTTTATATTTTTTGTTTATATATATTATGGTTTCTTTTTTCTTTGCACCAATCTCAATATCCAGTTGCCTTCTTATTATTTCCCTGTGTCCAGGAAGTCTGCAGTTTTCCCTTTTTTTTATGGCTTGCCAAGGATCACTCCGCCCAGTGCCAAAGATTGCCAAAGATCATACTTAGCATAAGAAAGACTAGTCTACTTTTTCTCATGCAAAAAGGTGAATTTTAAAACAAACGAGGTTAACAGAGGAAGAAAAAAAAAAGAAATAATTTATGCGAAAAGCCTGCAAGTGACAGTGCTGTTTGAAATTTTCACTTTGGTATTTCTACCTCATTACTGGGTCACTTGAAATGTGGACAGGACGTAGCACTATAATAGAGCTATTCAGGGGCTGATTAAAGAGATTGACAAAGTTCCCAATGTGTGATTGGATAGATTTTATGTCCGTACTACGTTGAGGTTTTCCTGGTGGTGTTTGTATGGGAAGATGGAGCTAGTTCTCTTCTGAGCTGAAACGAATGCTCCAAGCACATTGACCAGTACAGCTTGGGTTCTCAAGGCAGGAGTTACTTGGTACCTCCCATTGAAAGCAGTCAAACCAGTTCAGAATGTTTTTCCTTCCTTTCCACACCCGCAGTCGGAAGTTTAGTCTGAACTAAGCCCTGAGGTGCAAGGCCTAGATAATTAGCTTTGTGAGATCAGCTTATGCTCTTAAACAGTGAGCTAGTGGAGCTTAACTTAGGAGAGCTAAAGGAAACTCCTAAGCAGGAGCATTCTGGCTTTCTGACAGATATTGTGGAGGAGAGAGCGGTGCCCAGCAAACGCCACGTAAGAAGTTAAAACCCTTAAAAATTGGTTAACTCCTTAAAAGGGGGTGCAAGTGCAATCATGGCACTACAGCGTACTTGGAGTGTTCCGCTAGTCACCACTAAAGTGCTACTAATCCAGAAGTATTGTGGAAGAAGAATCACTGATTTAGGTCTAAGGTGGCACTTATATAAGTGCTGACATTATCGTGAGGGAGGTCCAGATTCTAAGCCTGGGCCCAGACACCTCTATTCTCACTACAATGTATATCTTGAAGTGTCTAATATTCTGGCTTGGTTCTAAGTAGATTTGCTTGACCTCTATGTTGTACACCAGGGGTGCCCAAACGGTAGATGTAGATGTTGTAGATCTACAGTTTCCATGATGCTTTGTCATTTTAAAACATTCCAAAGGCACGCAAAGCATAATGGGAGTTGTAGTTCTAAGAGATTTTGGGATCTACCTTTTGGACACCCCTGTTGTATCCCCATTTTTCAACCTCTGTAGTTAGGGTTGCCACATCCACCATGTTTTTCTACACACAAATCACTTTTACAAGCTGATGGGCAGCACATGAAAAATCCCGCTGAGCCGTAAGCATAATTCAGCATATGAATGCTGCATACAGCAAGGCAGCATATTACATGTTCATTAACCTTACAAGGTGGTGTTTCCAAAGAAATTGGCGGATTTGGCAACCTTAGCTATTTTACATCATAAAGAATTCTTTGTTCCTATATATGTAAAAAGATCAATTAGAAATGCACAGTCTAACCTCTAGAAAAATCCAGTTGTTTTTTATTTATTTTTTTGCGCTACGAAAATACAATGGTTCATTAAATGAACAGCATGCCTTAGTCAACTGAAAAACAAATTGCAAAATATAGACAAAAAAAGCTGATTAGGAAAATGAGATTCACAGAGTGGAAATTTTCGCTTAAATTTTATGATACAGTTTTCGGTTCACTGAAATTCACAGTTTAGTAAATAAGTATTAGAGAGTCAGAAGCTTCTGGGAATATCTACTTTACATGAGATTATGGAGAAACAAGCTGTCAATAAACACTGCTAGGACAGTAATTGTTTATTAAAAACATTATATAGTGGAAGTTCATTTAATATCTAGGATTAATATAAATATTAAATGTACTCCTGTTTAATTTATTTTGCAAAGCAAAACACCCTGTTTTCTCCCCGAACCATGTTAAAATATACACTAACAACTGTAAGTGCAGATAAGAACCTGTTGTTTAACCCAGGCTGGCCTTTTTGCCTGCTTCAAACCCAAGATATCAGCAATGACATGCCTTTGACACTTTAGTTACTCAAGGCTAATCAGTTCACTCCTGACGTAACTCTAAGGAAATTACAATAATTATTATTTATAAAGCACCAACAAATTCCGCAGCGCTGTACAATGGGTGGACTAAAAGACAAGTATTTGCAACAAGACAAGTTGGACGCACATGATCAGAGGGTGTAGAGGGCGCTGCTTAAACATGCTCACATTCTAGAGATCTCACAAACCAAGCTCTTTGAACCCCAAGTAATGAAGGGGACCACATCAACAGCCAGTCATAGATGCAGGGTAATTTTTATGCATGGGCACGCTGGACTGTTGCCCATTGGCCCCACAAGCATAGGGGCTCAACCGCGTTGCCCATGTGCCAAAGCTGACAGGGGAGATCATTTCATAATTTCTGTCGGCAAAAAGTTGGATCTGCCCCACTGGCATCTGGATTCTTCATGTAGAAGAAAGGAGGGAGGACCTGGGAGGCAGATCGTTCCTCCTGCGAGCAGGCTGTGTGGAGTATTTCCGCCCCCCCATGTGACATCACAATGCCCCACCCATATGATCTGCCATGTTAACTAACGCCAGTGGGGCAGTGCCGCCGTGTTTACATTAAAAGGCCTGCAGGGACAGGCTATAGACACCAGAACCACTACATTAAGCTGCAGTGGTTCTGGGGACTATAGTGTTTCTTTAATGTGAGGTAAATTAGAGATTAGTGCCACGAATAATATACTAGATTGCCTATTTACAACCAGTTGAGTATGATGATGGGCTGTAGCTGCAGTCTGGCTCCACTGGTCTGGTGTAGAACAGGCTCTCTGGAGGCTGTTTGTAACTGTGGTCACAAAAATCAATGTTCTGGGGGAACGGGAAGCAGCTCCATTTTGTGGGGGCCCTTTACACAGCTCAAGGTCTGGGTCCCAGGGTCCATCTTCATGTTCCACCAATGAGTTTGTTCACAGGGGGTGGAGTGTGTAGGGGATGTCCTGATATGTGTGTAAGGAATGCATTGTGTGAATCTGTGTTTGTATGTGTAAGGGCTGCAAAGTGTGTTTCTGTGTAGGTACCGGATGCAGTGTGTGCGTCTGTAAGGGGTGCATTGAGTGTGTGTAAGGAATGCATTGTGTGTTACTGTGTGTGTAAAGGATGCATTGTGTGTAAGGGTTGCATTGCTTGTGTGTGTGTCTGTGTGTGTAATACATTGTGTGTTTTTCTGTGTGCAAGGGGTGCATGAGGGGGGCCGGCGCTCCTCGTAGTGCCCCTTCCCAAGGGGCGCCCTAGGCGGCTGCCTAGTCCGCCTAACAGGTAGCGCCGGCCCTGCCCTCACACACACACACTGTACCCTCTCACACACACACTGCATCCTCATACACACTGCACCCCATCACACATACACACTGCACCCCCACACACACATACTTCACCCTCACACACACATTGCACCCCCTCGCACACACACTGCACCCCCTTAAAGACACACATTGCACCCCACCATATCACACACATTGCATCCTAACACACACACTACACCCGCTCACACACATATACTACACCCCCTCACACACACTACACCCCCTCACATACACTACACCCGCTCACACACACACTGCACCCCCTCACACACATCATCACTACACCCACTCACACACACACTGCACCCCCTCACACACAGCATCACTACACCCGCTCACATACACACTGCACCCCTTCACACACACACTGCACCCCTTCACACACACTGCACCCCTTCACACACACTCCACACTCTCACACACATTGCATCCTCACACACACTGCATCTCTCACTGTAGTCTGTGTATTTAGAAGTCTGTGTGTGAGTTTATTCAACTGTTTGTGTATATGTATTCAGCAGTCTGTGTATGTATTCAGCAGCCTGTCTGTGTGTGTACTCGGCAGTCTGTGTATTCTGCAGTCTGTAGGTGCGTACTCAGGAGTCTGTCTGTGTGTATTCAGAAGTCTATGTGTGTATGTATTCAGCAGGCTCTGTGTGTATGTATTATATGTAAGTATTGCATTTGTTGGATGTACCAATAAATATAAGCTTAATTTTATCGATAATTTTATTTTTGATTCCTATGAGTGGTTGTGTAGACAGGACCCTAGTGCCCCACTTTGCCAGGGGCCTATAATGCTGTTAAGATGGCACTGCAGAGATGTACAGCAGGAAATGCACTAGTAAGCAGCTCTCCGACATGCTTGTTGCCAGTGTGCTGTTGAAGCGTTCTTGCATGAGCTGATTGCCCTAATTGCAGTCTAATGACATGCTCATGTCGCACTTACAGGGGACATTACTTGTCTCCACAGAAGCAGGTCTCCAGGGAACAAATCCAGGATAGCAGGACATGAGCCACAAATCTGGACTGTTCTGACAAACTCAGGACTGTCGGTAAGTATGCAGCAGTGTTCCTATACTTCAGAAACATCTGGAAGCTTCATGGCCCCTAACCTAATGATTCCCCCTAGGGATTTAATTCAGTATCTCAAAGTAGCATCAAGCTCTAAATATGTCCATTAACTCGTCTTGCTTGAGGAAATTGGGTGATTTGTTTACAATAAGGCTAATAACGAATTGACGGCGGTTATTCTCATAGTAATTTGTTTTATTCGGGAACGATGAAATCATACAAATTAAGTGTGGAAAATACATGACACAAACCATCTACCTATTATTTTTTTACCACCCAGCATATTCAAATTTATTATTAAAGTTTCTAAATGTGTATCACACTGTGTTCTATCAACATATAATATCCCTCTGACAATAGTACAGCACAGCTCCGCAGGCAGAGCGTTCAAAGTACAGACTGGGCCAGTATTTGTTTGTAGCGACCGAGGCAAACTATGCCTTTACATTCTCATTCTTTGCTTATCTTCCTTATCTATATTATGATGTCACATTTGCTTTTAGTTTTTTATACAAGATGAAATATATCAATAAAATACAAGATTCTAAAAATGGCTATAATATTGCAGACATTGCAATATTATGGAAATACTAAACAATTTTATTAGGAAAATCATAAAATGTGAAAACTTGACTGTTATAACCCCATACTTGATTGGGTTCTACAGGATAGAGCCACCATTTTAAGTCACTGTGTTATGGATAGAAGTGAATGTAGGGGTTTAATAGCCACATACCAAAATGTGAACGATTTAGATCTATTTATTTTTAAATTATTTTACCAGGAAAGATACATTGAGATTTCTCTTGTTTTCAAGTATGCCCTGGGTCTACAAATCATTGCATTGTTACAATAGGGTACAATAAAATACAAAACCAATATTAATACATAATAAATACAAAATTTACCATAGAACAGGCTGGAAATATATAATCAACCATGACACGTGCATTCTGTTTTGAGGTATGTAGTGAGGGATCTCTTAAAGGACTTTAGGCTTGGGGAAGATTGGAAAGTGTGCGGGAGGTCGTTCCATAGTTGTGGTGCTCTATAGGAGAAGGAGGATCGGGCCGCTTTCTTTTTGTGTTGAGGTAGACTAAATAAAGTGCTGGTACTGGATCGGAGGATATAGGAGGTGTGAACAGTCGGGGAGAGCATTCTGCTCAGGTAGGGTGAGAGCTTCCCAAAAAAGCTCTACAGCATTACACATATTCGACATACACAGAAAAATATTCCTTTAAGCAATCTTAGCTTAACCAAGGCTGGAACTGCCTGGTAATGGGACAGACCAGTCTCAGTGGTGCATCAGTCCATTAAAATGAGGTCTGCTTCATTTGGTGGGTAAGCACACGGATACACACAGAGTTGTGTAGTAAAAAAAAAAAAAAAACTACAGCATTTATTCTTTTTTTTTCTATAGTTGAACTGCACAATGACCAGTGTAATAAGCGCTAGTGCAGTGGGAGTCTATTGGAACTCCATCCCACGGCTGTAGGGTTCTTTAGAACCTTGTCACTACCTTTTACCGGCCAGCAGCTACTTACTAAAATGCCTGTCGCTAATGTTAGAGTTTAGTGGCTAGTTACTGACTGTAAAATGGTAATTGTAATGCAGGGAGTTACTGGCAGCTTCTATGGAAAGCCAGTCTATATGAGGGGGCTAATAACTCTCATTATATTCTATGGGAGCCGCTTTCAGACTGGTTTCCAACCTTTTCGCTACTTATAACCAGCTGCCGCTAAGCCAAAATAATATATAGCACAAGCCTCTGCCCTGGCGTATAGTGACAGCTAAATTCCTATACATCCTACTGAAACAAAACGGTTTGTTCCAACCCTCTTGTTAAGTTTTATCGACCAGCTGCTACTTGACTGTTGTAACTGGTCACAAAAGGTGAAGTCACATTGCTCATGTCACCCTGTGTGTGTTTTCTGTGGTTTACCAGTAAGCCACTAATATGTGAGTGGTTAGTGTCTGTAGTGGCAGCCGTTATTAGTAACATTTAGCAATGGGGTTGTAAACCTGGAGGTAATTTGTATATGTGATAATCTAAAAGTGACCGTTTACAACAGCTATATTTGCTAACAAGGTAATAAACAGCTATATTGCCAGAGGGCTCTATGGGTTCCCAATGCACTAGAGACCTTTGGGTTTGTATTTCAAAAGACCTACATGTAACTGAATTGAAAATGCAAATTTAGGAACAATAGCCAAAATGTCAATTGAACCGAATTTGGTGCATTATCTAATTTGAGCAGAGAAGAAATACATCCAGCCCCACTATTGTATACAAATTTCCAACTGGCTGCGAAGTTTTGTGAATAACCCTAGGTTGTATAGTAAAAGGGATTATCATAAAAAAAGCAGTTATACCTTTTTATTGACCACTTGTGATGAATAATGTAGGACACAATATGCAGTTTTAGATTTTAGTCAATAAACATAAAATTTTGATTACGTAAAGGAACACTATAGTCACCTAAACAACTTTAGCTTAATGAAGCAGTTTTAGTGTATATATCAGTGATGGCGAACCTGTGGCACGCCGTGCCCTCTCTGTGGGCACGCAGCAATAGGTAGCCGGTGGGAGGGGGACACTAGCTGTCTGCAGAAATGCACAGTAGGCACCTGCCTGTCCAAAATGGCAGACGCCTACTCTGCTTCCGTGTTGGGAGGCAGGGGGAGGGATCGAGGAAGCAGCTCTCCTGTCCAATCTGTGTGGAGCGTTGCCGTGCGGGAGGACAGGAGAGCTGCTTCACAGAGCCATACTTACCACCACCGGACCACCAGGGCTGGTTGTGTCCCCCTCATTCACCAAAGGTAACACAGATTTAATATACAGCACCCCTAGCCCCCCACACAGCACCCCTAGCCCCCCACACACAGAACCCCTACCCACACACACACAGCACCCGTAGCCCTATTCAGCAGTCTGTGTGTGTGTGTATGTATTCAGCAGTCTGTGTGTACTCAGCAGTGTGTGTATTCAGCAGTGTGTGTGTGTATTCACCAGACTGCCTGTGTGTGTGTGTGTGTGTGTGTGTGTATATGTATTCAGCAGTCTGTGTGTACTCAGCAGTGTGTGTGTGTGTATTCAGCAGTGTGTGTTTATTCAGCGGACTGTATGTGTATATTCAGTGGACTGTGTGTGTGTATGTATTCAGCAGTCTGCGTGTGTGTGTGTATTCAGCAGTCTGCGTGTCTGTGTATTCAGCAGTCTGCATGTGTATAGACTCAGCAGTCTGTATGTATGTGTATTCAGCAGTGTATGTATTCAGCAGACTGTGTGTATGTATTCAGCAGTCTGTGTGTGTGTGTATTCAGCAGTGTGAGTATTCAGCGGACTGTTTATGTGTATTTGGAGGTCTGTGTGTGTATTTAGCGGTCTGTGTGTGTATGTATTAAGCAGTCGTGTGTGAATATGTTCAGGAGTCTGTGTGTATGTATTGCATTTGTTGGAGATACTAATAAATATAAGCTTCATTTAATCTATTTATATCATTATTTAAAATTTGTATAATTGAACTCTCTGTTGTGTTCTTCTTTTAAAACAAAAGTTGTTAATTAGTTCGGACAACTGTACGAGTTGTGTTTTCTAAACTTAAACCTCAGTATTCAGGTTTAATTGCCATGTTGGCACTTTGAGGGAAAAAAAGTTGGCATGTATTGCGGTTTGGGCACTCGGGCTCAAAAAGGTTCGCCATCACTGGTATAGATCATGCCTCTCAGGTTTTACTGCTCAATTCACTGCCATTTAGGAGTTAAATTACTTTGTTTCTGTCTATGCAGCCATTGTCACACCTCCCCTGGCTATGACTTTAGATGACTCTTTACATGAAGTGTTTAGGAAGGCTGTGCAAGTCACATGCAGGGAGGTGTGACTAGGGTTCATAAACAAAGGGATTTAACTCGTAAATGGCAGAGGATTGAGCAGTGAGGCTGCAGGGGCATGTTCTGTACACCAAAACTGCTTCATTAAGCTACAGTTGTTTGGATGACTATAGTGTCCCTTTAATAATAGAGTTATAAAAGTGCCCGCTTCCCCTGCCACTGCTTTTTCTATTAAGAATGCGCTGGTAAGAATTCTATTTGGAAGAATGGAATGTCGGGGAAAGGGTTTAATAGACAAGTATTGGTTTTACAATATATTTGTCAACGTACTACAATTCTGTTTTAGTGGATTTGTGGTCTTACAAATAACAAATACCAGGTAATATTGCATTGGCATCTTGGAAATAAGAAGAGATAGAGAATATAATAGAAACTTTGAGAACCATCACCTGTACTTTCACCTTTGGGGTATTTGCATTATTTGTAAAGACCCTGGCTCCAAAGTAACAGAGTAATGTTGCTTGCATGTTAGTGACCGGGGAGAGTGCAAAGGAAAATAGGCCCATGCACTAAACAGCAGGGTTCTCCTTACAATTGTTAGAACATGCGCAGTGATATGCCATAGTTGTGCATTAAAAGAAACCTGTTCCTGTCAGATGTCGCAGGCAAAAGCAGATTGAAGCTCCATCTTGTTGCTATAGTTTAAAGAAAAGTTTCTGTTTCGTCTGATGATATCCTTTAACTGTGCTGATATTACATTGAATTCCAACAAAGTATGTGAGCTTATCAGAAAGATTCTGAATTTAAATATGTCCTTAAAATCTGCATTAGACTTGTTTTACAAAAAGAGAACTTTTAGAAAAGTGCAAAAATACTTATTTATGTCACAAAGCATGCCAAATGTTACTTTATTTGTCTCAGCATGTGGGGACCATTTATATATGGATTAACAAGAGAAAACCAACAGAGAAGACATACAGAATAAACATTGTCAGTTGCAAACTAAGACAAGTACGTATGTTCTTTTTAGGGGACAGAGAAGAATAATAGAGAAAATGCAAGGTGGATGAAGAAAAATATATAAACAAAATGGAGGAACCTGTGTATACTACCATACAAGCAGGCCCGAGGGAAAGGTACCCCTGTTTGCAGGGAGGAAATGTACCACTGCATGTAGATTTATAGAATAGTAAAATCTAATGGATGAATGAACTGGTTCCATGAATGCAGGAATTAAAAGAATTTATTTATATGCAAATTTACCTTATACTTGTAAGTGTATTCTTTAAAACAACATTATACCTCCTTTTACTTCCTATACTAAGTAAATGAATTGGCATTGAAAGCGCTCCTTATGGGGTCTAATTAGCCATTTTAGTGGTAGCCTATCAGAAATGATGCCTTGCAGGTTAGAATTCCATCACCTCAAGCATTGATCCAGATGTCCATCTCTGTGCAATGTATGACATATATTATAGAACATAGTTAGCTGTGCCTGTCTTACATTGCAACCAGTTTGCTAAATTTGTGTACAATGTTTGAAATAAATTCATACTCCTTTCAGGTACTTGCATGCAAATTCAGTTTTTGTCCTCATATTTGCATATTCAATTCAGTTACATGCAGGTCACTTGAATAGAAAAAAAAAAAAAAAATTTCTTAGTGAAGTTTAGGAGTTTATCTATATACTATTATCAGCAGCAATATATGTAAAGTTATGCCTTCAAATGTATGGGGAGATTTTAGGTTTTTTTTTCATCACTCTTGAGATATCAAAGTAATTAAAGCTACTATGAATGTCCTGATGGATGCATAATTTGCCAGCTAAAAATAAATAGATATGCCCTTGTCCCTCATCAGTATGCAGTGGGTCGTACATTTTTAATAACTGGCAGGGATTACAAAACCCCCAAAGAAATAGGAGGGGGACAGATGATAATGACTTATTTGTAATAAAGTGAAAGTCCAATAAAGTGCTGTTAAAGTGGCCCTTTACCCCATCCTCTGTGGGGCATGACGAGGTTTAATGTAACCAAGCTCTGGAGATATGGTTGACTTCCCGATCTTTGGGGATCGTTGGGGAATGTCATCATACATTGGGGGATTACCTGGGCTTATTACATGTCTTCTAGTTAATATTTTTGGATAAGCTTTTAAAATGATTTCATTGGTAAATAGCGCTCAAGGATGCCTCCCCTGATAGTAGTTGGGGGCTAAAATCTTCCTCCAGTTGCTCTGAGGATATAAATGCAAAAACAGGACTCCCAGGATGGTAGGAAAAATTTAAAACTGCTTCAGCACTTCGGAACTAATTATCACCCAGCAATTAAAAAGTATATAATATATAAAATAGAGGAGGTCCTATGCATTTAGCTCGCAATGTGGAACTTCCTCAGGGACCAAAATAAAATCAAATACAGAACAATGACAGAATGTAAAAATGCAGCTACACTATGTATATATTTATTTTTTAATATTAAATTAAGGCCTAATGTAGGAAAAAAACAAACAGCCTTCAACTTTTTTTATTATAATAACATTTTTATTATCTAAAGGTTACTTAAAGGAACACTATAGCGTTAAGAATACATATTCCTAACACTATGTAACCGCTCAATGTTTAGGGTACAGCCCACCCACGTGAAGTGAAAAAGATAATTTAATTATTTTCTGCCACCTTGGCCCACCCAGATTAAGCATAGGGAAGCTAGTGCGCATGCGCGGCAAAACACTACTCTGCAGCAATCAAATGGTCTCTATGAGATCATCTGAATGAAACAGACAAAATTCAGTTTGACAGCCACTAGAAGCATGTTAACTCTGTAATGAACGGCGATGTTTTACAGGGTCATGGCACCCAAACCACTTCATTGAGATAACGTAGTCTGTGTTCCTATAGTGTCCCTTTAAGCTAAAGCAGAAGAGCACTGGCCTGGTGTTGTTTTAGACTAGGGTGTTTGGCAGAAGATATGTAGTGTTGAGGGCACCCCAACCAACCCTACAAACACTGCTGACTATTTTATTGACTTTATGTAGATAAATATGGTATCTCACCGAGCATGTTAAAAAAACAGACAATCCTGAACGTTCTGGAAGGAAAAGCATACAACTGTCTATCTTCTGCATATAAGGGAGCCATGGGGTCCATGCAAATAGTACACCTTTATCAAACAGCAAGGGGCCCATTATATTAAGTCACAGAGCAGAGAGTGAAGCTTCTGTTGACTCTTTTATGACTTGGAGAGAAATCTGATTCCCCTTCCCTTAATAAGTGAACATCTTTTTAGGCCAGATGATAGAGAACATAGCAGCCACAGGCCTTCTGTTGTTATATTAGATCTCACTCCACTGGTTGTGGGATGATGGCATATGCCATGATATTATAACACACCATATTATCTTTATAAGTACAAATCCACATAAATATTCTATGCATTCAGATACTAATTTATGGAAAGCCGTACACTATACCCAATAAAAAGAGTATGTAAGGAATTATTCTAAATTATAATCAGTCTTAATACACACATGCTGTAACAAATGTGCCCATAAATCCTTAAAAGGCCACTACAGGCACCCAGACCACTTCATCTCATTGAAGTGTTCTTTGCAAGAGGACATCCAGTGTCAAGCACATCCTATAGGAAAGCACGCCCCGTAGGAAAGCAATGAGTTAATTATTTCCTATGGTCTAATGCATGCACGGTGCTCGCCACACATGTGCATTAGGTTCCCCATTTGGGTGATGTCGGAGACGTGCGAATCAGGTAATTGGAAGAACTTCGGAACTTCGACACTTCGGAAATTCAGCAACTTCGACACTTCGGAAACTTCGGCATTTCGGAATTTCGGGACTTCGGCACTTCTATTGCAGCCGCTTAGTAGATAACTCCCTAATTCCCACGGTATTAGGGAGTTATCTACTAAAAGGCTGAAAGACCTAAATTGGTCTTTCAGCCAAATTTACTAATACTAAGTAAACATTGGAATAAGGGGGGGACCTAATGAGCGGTGGGTGGGGGTCCTAAATACTAATAAGGGGGGGACCTAATGTCCTCCCCCCTGGCCCCCACCCCTGAGCGGTGGGTGGGAGCCCTAAATACTAATAAGGGGGGGACCTAATGTCCTCCCCCCTGGCCCCCACCCCTGAGCGGTGGGTGGGGGCCCTAAATACTAATAAGGGGGGGACCTAATGTCCTCCCCCCTGGCCCCCACCCCTGAGCGGCGGGTGGGGGCCCTAAATACTTATAAGGGGGGGGAACCTAATGTCCTCCCCCCTGGCCCCCACCCCTGAGCGGTGGGTGGGGCCCTAAATTAGAGTAAGGGGTGGGGACCTAATGCCCTCCCCCCTGGCCCCCACCCCTGAGCGGCGGGTGGGGGCCCTAAATACTAATAAGGGGGGACCTAATGTCCTCCCCCCTGGCCCACACCCCTGTGCCGCGGCTGGGGGCCCTAAATACTAATAAGGGGGGGACCTATTGTCCTCCCCCCCGGCCCCAACCCCTGAGCAGCGGGTGGGGGCCCTAAAAAAAAAATGTGTCCCCCTGGTGACTAGGGGTCGCCAAACTCTTAGTCACCCCCTCCCCCCCAAAAATATTAACCCCCTACCTACCCCCTCACCCTAAAAATCTTATTTTTTCAGCCCCAAAAAAGGCCAAATAAAAAACCATAATAACCGACGCAATTAAAAAAAACAAAAAAAAACGAGCGCACGAGGGGCATAATTTACTAATACTAAGTAATCTTTACTTAGTATTAGTAAATTTGGCTGAAAGACCAATTTAGGTCTTTCAGCCTTTTAGTAGATAGCTCCCTAATACCGTGGGAATTAGGGAGTTATCTACTTATTCATTCCTGTCATTACATTGACAGGCTAAGTAACTTACATTTTATATGAATGTATGTTACTTGATTGTTGTAAGTGTTGCAAATGCTTACAGCTGAATCCTGGCTATGTTTGTATACTTTTTATTTAAAATTGTATACAATGTAACATTCTTCTTCTTTCACTGGGTAAGTATATTAGACTTAGGCAATACTGTGCTTCGGAACTTTGGCACTTTGACACTTCGGAACTTCAGCACTTCGGAACTTCGACACTTCAGCACTTCGACACTTCGGAAATTCGGTAATTTCGGAACTGCAGGACCTCGGCAATTCGGCACTTAGGCAATTCGGACATTCGTAAGTACCCGAATGTCCGAATTGCCCGAAATTCGTCCGAATTCATATTCGGACTGAAACGAATTGCACATGTCTACTCTAAAGATTTAGGAAAACATTGTTGTATTCATAAGTCTAAAGTGTTCCATTATTGTTGTCTTAAGTAGAGACCACAATCCAATGTTTCAGCACTAGAATCTTTTTCAAGAAGATTCCAGACTCCTTTTTTCTTCTAATACCTTCTCTCTGTTCCAATTCAGAGATCATTTTTTTTTTGTTTCCCACAACCAATCTTTGACTTCTTTTCATTTGACTAATCTGATAGTTAATAAATAATTAAATATAGCATTTTTTAAAGTAATGAAACAATCTCAATTGTGACAGATACATGTTCTACTACAGATTCGGACTTCCCTGATTAGTTTCCCGGGGTGTCCACCTACGTTTGGCTATTAATTTAATATGCACCATCACACTCCCTCTACGTCTTTGGAGAGTCAGAATCTTATTGGCTGAGAGTGTCAGTTGATTGTGCTGAGCCAGTAATCTAAGCCCTGCACCACCCATAGCAAGTACTTGTGGTCACAAGAGGTGCCTGGTGATTGCAAGGTAAGAAGTCGGTTTGACTAAAACAGTTTGACTCCTTACAATTGGAGAAGGGGGACCTGTAGTGGCTATGTATTGGCTTGGAGTGCTAGTAGGATAAGTTGCATGCTCTTCTCAAGTATTTATTTCAAATATGGAGCCATTTTGATCACCTTCTCTGAAACCTAATATTAATTTGTACCAAAAAAAAAAAAAAAGCATTATTGTAAACCGGTTTGAAAAACCCTTACATTTTATATTGCTATCATTGATGAGCAATTTTTCCAAACTGCTCTTGCAACATTAAAGTTAATGCAAAATTGAAATAAAAGATATTCTTGCACGATTGCTGTAGAAAATACTGTTGCTTATTAAATAAGATCAGATATAATAATCTGCCTTTGGTAGTTGGAATGTTTACCACTCTCTTTGGAACATCTGCAGGAAGAGAGCAGTTAATTTGCTACCCCGCTCAGGACTGTAACAGGTGGCATGTGGCTTTCATAGCTCAATGTCACATCTTCCCATGCCTCTTGGGGCATGCTCTGATATTAACTATTTAAGATAGTGACATATTTTTTTTCCCTCATACTGAAATGTAAGGCTGTCATCTAGGAGAATAAAATACAAAATGTATTGAATATTCATCTTTAATGCTTATTTCAGCACTGGAAGGTTTCTGTGAATCCAGTAGTTTTTTGCAGAACCGCAATTGTTCTAAAACAACATACTACATTAATAATACTTAAAGAGAATGTTGACACCTGACCATCAGAACTTTATGAGCATAGTGGACGTGCCATTACAAAACCATTGGTATTAAAATGGAGTTGACTCACTTTGTGTATGTAAGAGCTGCAACTCTGACATGCGCATAGTCATCCCCTAGGCATATTCCTAATAAACTCACCATAAGACCATCCCCCCAATAAATATGGACACCAATATTACTTGGGAAAATATCACAGCTTAGTATCAAAATTGCCTGGTTTGTACCTTGGAGTGCCTAGATCTTTCTTCTATTTTGATACTAATAGAAGAAAGATCTAGGCACTCCAAGGTACAAACCAGGCAATTTTATTGAACCCACTCCCAATGGCGTACACATGACCCATGGGGCCCCGGTGTGAAAATTGATCCGTGGCCCCCCCCCCGCGCGCACGGGCCAGGCCGCAACACATGGCGGTGGGCACCTGGTCGCAGGGGTTATAGGGTTGCGACCCCTGCGACCGCGGTATGTACGCCAGTGCATGCAGATGCACACACACTTAAAGGACCACTACAGACACCCAGATCACATCAGCTCAATGAAGTTGTCTGGGTGTCAGGTCCCTCTAGTTTTAACCCTGCAGCTGAAAACATAGCAGTTTCAGAGAAACTGCTATGTTTCACTGAGGGTTAATCCAGCCTCTAGTGGCTGTCTCACTGACAGCCGCTAGAGGAGCACACTGAACGTCCAAAGGAAAGCATTGAGTAATGCTTTCCTATGGGCAGTTTGAATGCGTGCGCGGTCGCATTCGGAGCTGAGAGGCTGAGGGATCCCCAGCGCCATGGGAGTCCGGCGCTGGAGAAAGGTAAGTGCTGAAGACACACACACTCTCACTTACAGACGCATACACACTAGCTAAAAGACAAGCACATTTACTGACAGAGACATACTCAGTGACAGACATACATACACACTCACTTACAAAACATACACTCTCATTGACAAACACACACTCACTAACAGACATCACACACACACTCAGTAAGACACACACAGTAACACACTCACTGACACTCACTAGCAGACACACACACTAACACTCACTCTAACACTCACACACACACTAACACTCACTCTAACACTCACACACACACTAACACTCACTAGCAGACACACACACTAACACTCACACTAACACTCACTCTAACACTCACTCTAACACTCACACACACTCTAACACTCACACTAACACTCACACACACACACTCACTAACACTCACACATGTTTTTTTTTTTTTCAAATGTAATTCTCCCAGCCTCCTTACCTTTTGGAGTGCTGGGGGGATTCCCTGGGGTCCAGTGGTACTGCTGGGCTCCTGGGCGGGTGGCCGGTCAGGCAGGCGCGAGGGAGCACTCAGTGCTTCCTCTTCAGCTCCCTCGCGCACCGCACTGATACCGGAGCCAGAAGATGACGTCATCTTCCGGCGCCGGCATCCCTACGCGGCGCACGAGGGAGCTGAAGAGGAAGCACTGAGTGCTCCCTCGCGCGCCCGCCTGCCCGACCGGCCACCCGCCTGCCGGGTGTCAGCAGGGCCAACCTCGGGGGCCGTCGGGTGGTCGGCTCCTGGGCCCCCCAGGGGAAGAGGCTGGCTAAGTGGGTACATACCGGGTCGACCCTGGTATGTACGCCACTGCCCACTCCATCACAACGTTACGACCTACACGGTCTTTGTTAAGCTACTAAGTGGATGTATACATTCATTTTTATAGGAATACAAGTGATTAACAATTAAAGGACCACTCTAGGCACCCAGACCACTTCAGCTTAATGAAGTGGTCTAGGTGCCAGGTCCAGCTAGGGTTAACCCATTTTTTCATAAACATAGCAGTTTCAGAGAAACTGCTATGTTTATGAATGGGTTAAGCCTTCCCCTATTTCCTCTAGTTTCCTCATTGACAGCCGCTAGAGGCGCTTGCGTGCTTCTCCCTGTGATTTTCACAGTGAGAGCACGCCAGCGTCCATAGGAAAGCATTATGAATGCTTTCCTATATGACCGGCTGAATGCGCGCACAGCTCTTGCGCATTCAGCCGACAGGGAGGAGAAGAGGAGGATCGGACGAGGAGAGCTCTCCGCCCAGCGCTGGAAAAAGTTACGTTTTACCCCTTTCCTCTCCCCAGAGCCGGGCGGGAGGGGGACCCTGAGGGTGGGGGCACCCTCAGGGCACTATAGTGCCAGGAAAACGAGTATGTTTTCCTGGCACTATAGTGGTCCTTTAACATGGTTACATCAATCAAACAATTAGTTAAATTACAACCATAAATTCAATTACATCCATATACAACCCCCAGTATAATCTCATTGATAGTAAAAGCTAACAGTAAAGATAGTAAAGGCACTTAGTAGCACTTGTGATGGAGTGGGTTCAATAAAATTGCCTGGTTTGTACCTTGGAGTGCCTGGGCCTTTCTTCTATTTTGTTACTCAGCATTTCGTCTCTGGTACTGAGACTGTCTGAGTTGCACCCAGCTACATACTACTTAAAGGGACAGAGTGCAGTTCCACACCCCACCATAACTAGCTTTTATTAGTATAACATGTTCACACATAATTGTAAAAAAAGGGGGGTCAGAGTCAAGCACGCGTAAAGACATTGAAGCCCAATACTTTCCAATGTAAACCATCTAGATAATGAACCCCCCATAAATGACAGTAATCTTAACACATCATACAACACTCAAGTTACCACAGTCACCGAGGGCATCTTATTCAGTGCCACCAAGGCCATCGTCAAACACTTGTAGAGGTATACCCAGATACCGCTACACAGCTACTTATCAGCTCGAACCTAACAAACAAATGCAAATGTAATTATTGCTTCTGAACTTCCCCACCTTACTAAGCCAACGTACCCCAATTATCTTATCCATCCCCCACCACAGCACAGAGCTTGACCCCTCAAGCTACCTGAGCGCCCCCACCTGCCTACAAAGAGCCTCTCTTAGTCCTTCATGAAAACCCAAGTTCAGGACGTCCGTGCCCACCTCAGAAAGATGCACTCCATCATACCAGTAATAGCTTGGAAGCCAGCTTCTAATTCCTTGTGCCGAATCACAGCCCTTAATCTCTTAATGAAGACCGCCATTGACTGATTGATCTTAATGCAACTTTTAGCTATAGCCGCAGGGATTCTAGCAAAACGCCAATGCACACGTGGTACCATTTCCGACCACACAATAATTACACCTGGGACCATAGTACTCAACCTGTCCACATGCCTCTTCATTTGTCCGGATCAATTCCCTTTGGGGTACCAGACCCACGTCGTTACCCCCGGCATGGATTAAAATAAAATCCGGAACAATGCCCTGCCCCATTCTCCTAAACAATTCTTCATAGATGTCACCCCTTCTAAAATCATGATAACCAAACCAATGTAATTCAAGTACATCCCACGAAAACCCAAGCTGTCTCTATTTTGATCGAACTGTGGCTCTCTGTCCCGCCCAGTAGACAAACGAATGTTCTATTATCCAAGCAACTCGACCTAAAACAGAAGAGAAACACATAGCACCAACACATAAGCCATTCCTCCCCCTTTTTTTTTCTTTACCGCCTTACACTAACCAATCAGGTCGAACATAAGACCTGAACCTCACCAATTTCCATCGCTCAATCTTTTTTTTTGTTTTTTGTTGTGCATGTAGGTACAAAATATCCACAAACGCCACAGCAGCGTATATCAACATAAATCAACATATAACAGAGCTCGACAGTGGCATGCGTAATCGCACATTTTTTGTTTTTATACATAAAATTGTTAATATCAAGATATTCAGATGCTTAGGTTGCGTGATAACGACAGGCTAAGTGGACTTGTCTGCAACAGTTGGTGTGAACCAGGCTTTCTACAGGGAGTAACGGTCATTCTAAGAAGTTGCTTATGTTAAACATATGTGGCTAGTTGCCAAGCTGGTCTGACACTTAGACTAAGGGGCACTGCAAGACAAGGTGATTGGTGTACAAGAATATTATATTGGTGCAACAGGAGGGTGGTTTAGCAGGATATTCGTACCAACAGAGAAAACATGCAAAGTGGTTTAACATTGTATATACTAGTCTAGAAATCATACAGGTACAAACACACCCAGCTATTCGGGTGGGGGATGGGGGGGGAAGGTACACCAGCTCCCCACTGCATAAAAACCTTGCCTGTAGTAGGTTTTACAAGGAGTATAGTTAATATTCAAGCTAAGGTGGAGTCGCTTATATTATACCTCTGGGAGCATCATTATTGTGTTACTGTACCGCATCAATAATAAGTTAATTAGCGTAGAGAGAGATAAAAGTAGAGAAGGGAAAATCATAAGACAAAATAAAGATAACTTAGTGCTTGGTACTTAAAACTTATGGATTGCTTCTCTTATTATCAGAGAGGGAGTTTGCTCAGATGGCAGTCCCTAGAGCAAGTTCAGCCAATTCCCTTAGGTGGCAGAGCTGTTACTCTGGAGCGTGGTGCCTCCTTGGCCCCAGGCCTGCATGAGGGCCGGCATCTTCGTACCACTGACTTTTGTTCTTCGAGGGACCAAGTCTATCCCCTTCAAGGGGAGGGTGAGAAGGGTGAGTGGCAATCTCCGCTTGTCATAGGTGCCTTTTCTCCCGTGTGGACAATGCCTTGAGGTTTTGCCTCGGGTGGCCCCCGGCCTTGGTGAGCGGTCTCGTGGTTGTGAAATCTTTGTTGCAGATCTTGCGCTCTGAGGAGGCTACACCGTGCGTGGCTGCTCCTGTCTCTTGTTTCCCTTCATCGGTACAGACTTGTGGGTTGTGGTGGCTGTTGTTCGTGCTTGTATTTTCAGCCAGAAGTTCTGGTCTAGCCGCCATAGGGAGTTAGCAGTGGAGTCGCTGAATGCCCTCTCGGTTGCCATGTGCATTTGTGCATGCGGTATCCGCCATCTTGGGATGTTGTTCAGCGGTGCGATAGCTGCTCAATTGACGTGTAGAGCTAAGATGTAAAGCCGATTACTCTCCAGAGGGAACCGGGACATCCCCTGCCGGTCCAGGGGAGGGGGGGGGTAAGAGATTCTCGTCTAGCTATATTCGATTCTGAGGGAGGAAAGCAGCCGTCTCTCCTCCACTCTGTCTCCAGTAGGCCGCAGCCTGCCGCCGCAGTTCTCTGAGCCAAAGGATGTGGGTTAAAGTGCCCAAAGGTAGGGTAAGGTGTCCCCAGCATGGGAAACACAGTGGGTTGAGGTCTCCGGCGTGTTAACCCAGGTTATCCTTGGGGAAGCCACATTAGTGGCAAGAGCTCATGCGATGCGTGTCTCTTCAGCTTGCAGTCCAAGCTCCGCCCCTGTCCAGTCTTTTTAACTAACTCATCAGTGAAACCCAGCCGTGCCGCTTTCGTTGGTGCTCCAATCCAAAAAGAATGTGTCCCAAACTGTGACGCATTCAGGCCCAGATATCCCAAACTTAAGTGAAAGACCCATCCTTGTGGATGAAAAATGAGCCACCGGCCCGCGAGCGAGCTGTTACATACCGGGAAGCATAATCCACTGACCATGCTCTTGAGCCAGGTATATAAGACAATTTAACCAAGCAGCCCTTACTGAACACATCCGTTTTTAATCGGCAGAGATTAATACAAACCTTATCACCCCATACCTCCAAGTCCGAAATCAGAATGCTCCCCGTCCAATACCGGCTATTACTCACCAGTAGTGCTGTCACGAACCGTTCACGAACTTCCTGCGAACGGCTCGCCGCGGTTTTCCGCGAACCTTTCGCGGCGAGCTCCGGTCAGCTGACACATCCCGGCCAATCTCCAGCAGACCCTCCCTCCCAGACCCTCCCACCTCCTGGACAGCATCCATGTTGAAGGCATCCATGTTAAAGGCAGCTTCAACATGGATGCTGTTCAGGAGGTGGGAGGGTCTGGGAGGGAGGGTCTGCTGGAGATTGGCCAGGATGTGTCAGCTGACCGGAGCTCGCCACGAACGGTTCGTGGCGAACAGCAGAGAGCCGTTCGCGGGAAGTTCGCGAACGGTTCGCAACATCTCTACTCACCAGTTCACTGATACAAAAGGCTGCAAAAAATACCCAAACAAATGCAGCGTAAAACAACAAGAATTCGTTGTGAGAAAAACAAACCCCTGTAGTGCCTCAGGCAGCTGGAGTAGCAAGTTAAAGGAGACTAGTGATGGTCTCCTAGTGTCGGGAGCTTTTTTACCTTTTTTGTAACCTTTAAGAGCTTGACGGACCAGAAAGTGTTTTGTCCAATCCTCCCAGCCATTTAATTTGAAGAGGAACGCCAATGCCGCTAGATTACGATCCACCACCGCTGTGGAGGCACCAGACGCGAACAACCAACACTGAAACCATAACATAAGATCTAAACGTACCTCAGCCAAGTGATTTTCCTCAATTCAGCCGCAAACTGCATCCCAAGAATCCCATACTTTACTGTACGCTGTCCATGTACTTGGTGCCAATGACTCTCTGAATAGCCCTCCAAGCACGAATTCCTGAGATGCCACAGATAGCTCGGGCAAGATAAACCTTCCGCCTGGGCTTCTGGAGGTACCGCGCGGAATTCTGCCCACTGTAAACGAGAAAGCGAATCAGCGATTATGTTCAAGAAGCCAGGTATGTGACGTGCACGAAAAACAATATTAAATTACATACAATGTAGGACAAAATGCTGAAGCAGCCGTACCACTAGGACGGAAGAAGCCGTCAAGTTATTTAACGCATACACTACCGACATCGGTGACGAAGACAACTTTCTTGTCCTGAAATATGGGCCCCCATAGCGACAAGGCCACCAGTAATGGAAACAGCTCCAAAAATGTCAAGTTCCTAATGAGCGCGCTAGACACCCAAGAGGAAGGCCAACGTTCCGCACACCATTGTCCGGCGAGGTAGGCGCCAAAGCCAACACTGCCTGATGCATCTGTGAACAGTTCCAATTCCGTTGACTAGACTGCCTTATCCCAAAAGATGACCCGGCCATTAAAATAACGTAAGAAACATTCCCAAATTCCCAAGTCCTTCTTCGTGGGCCCCAAGACCCTGATAAAATGATCAGGCGCCCGTATACCACAGGTGGCTTTTGCCAAGAATCTATTGAACACCCTCCCTACCGGGATCACCCGACATGCAAAATTAAATACTGAGGAATCCAGGGAGCTGGTGAGGTGTACCCGAGTGCGGCTATTTCTGCCCACCCGTTCACATGTGGACCTAGGGTCATCCCCATTGTCCATCTCTGGAGGGGGTACCCGGTTGAGTTTTAAAGGGAGTGAAGTAGCGTCTGGGCTGTGACTTGTTAGCTGCAGGCGCTGGGCAGAATGGTGAGATTGATTGCAAGCAAGGGAGTCAAGCCGTGGAGAGTTAGGGACAAACAGGAACATTCCTGGCCGACAATTGGATTCTCCATGCCTTACACTGTCCCCTCCATAGTTAATGTCTCTGCTATTGGCCCTGGGGGCTGACTCACCCGATATAGTAGGTGCTGCTTCCTGATGCTTGCAGTTCCTTTTGCCCACCGTCTGTTTACTTGCTCTTTTTTGCCTACCAGGATTGCCTCCCAATGGCTGGGGGTCTCTGTTAGCCTTGTTCCGCTTCTCTCCTCTTTTTGGGCTCTTGGAGGGCCCCTGATGGCTGGGGACCTATGTTATCCAGATTCCTTGGCTGGATTGTGACCGCCAGAAATCGCTGCGTCACGTGTTCCCGGCCGCACGCCTCACTTTGCAGCAGACCTCCGAGGCATGTGGCTGCAATTATCTTTCGTCTGCGACCTTGGAGATGCACCCGCGAGCCTTCACTCTCCATCCTGGCTGCTGGGGTCACTCAGGAAGGGGTTATCCTCTGGTATGGAAGCCGGTTCTCTCCAGGACTGAGTCTTTGCGGCGGCCTAGTTCACCAGGCCGTCCTTCGCGCCTGGATCCTTGCCAATCCTGCTGCTCCCATTGTGGTCCTCCAACGATCCTGCGTCCATGCCACACCGTGGTCCGCTATGGCTACCCGGACACCAGCAATGAAGGCCTCAACATCGTACTCCGCATCCATAGAACCTGAAAAACAAAAGAGAGAACTCCACACCAATGTGCAGCAACAACAGGTAAGTGTGAATTAAATTAGAAAGGGGGCTTTACCTAACATGGCAGCTTTTTATATGGCTATAGGCCACTCCTTCCATACTTCCCTAATCCACTCCCCCAGATCCATCTGCCTGCCTCCTAGCTAGGTCAAGGCCCACTCCACTTAGCTTCGCTGTTCCCTGGGCTCCATTCTGTTACGCTTTGCACAAACTTTTGGATTGTGTCTGTGAAAATTTGTGCACATTTAACTGAAGAGCATTTGTGAGACCAGGCATTGTGTAGGACCAGAAAGTCTAGCTCACTCACAATTAGCATTCCAATACATGCTCAAGGTGTCCAATGGGGTTGAGGGTTGTCTACCCCTAGGACACTGTAATGTCTTTTTATCCTGTGGCATTACGATAACCCTTTACTGGAACTAAGTGAAGACCATTTTCTCTCCCCGACCAAACTTCACAGTAGGCGCTATGAATTCTAGGAGGTAGTATTCTCCTGGCATTCTCTGCAGCAATATTCTTTCATCAAGCTCAAACACACAGACATAAGCCATGGGCTCAAACTCCCATTACTACTCGGTGGCAGCAATGGCTACAGTATTAATCAGCATAAACACATAGAACAAAATGCAGTATAACAAAATATATCCCTATGCATATTCAAAAAAGAAAAGTTTGTTGTAAAACTAAAAGTGTAGCTCGCCTACTTAGTCAGGAATGCACTATTCAACTATGCGCTATTTTTAAATTTCTATTGTCATACTTGCAGTTTTGATATTTGTATATATGTGTATTGTTTTGCATGTCTCATAAGGTCTGAGAAACGAGAAATACTGGACAAGTTGTTATTTTTTACAAATATCTCAGCAAAAGATGAATGAATGCTGAAAAAAAATACTTTAAATGCACTTCATTTAAGTTTTAGGTATCAAAGAACTGCATTCCGTGTATGTTACTGCATTTTGGTCTGTTTCCATTTTGCTTTTTTTCCTCTAGAAAGAATTTGTTAAAGGGTTGCTCCGAGCACCATGGCCAGTTTGCTAGTTTAAAGTCTGTAATGAGTCTGTATCTGTAGTTTTTCCACTATGAAACGCTGTGATATTCCAGGACTTCTGGCTGAAGCTACCAGAGCCGTGCACAAGGTACCTTGTAAAGGTGGCTGGAGTTGTGTGAAGGAGGAGTGCTGCTGGGAGGGAATGGGACCCCTCCAGGCATTCACTCCACACAAACACCTCTACATTCTGCAGTCCGCCTGCCTTGGCCAAGAACCCATTGTGGCACTGCCTCCAGGCATCTGCCACACAAGCGAATGATCGCCCGTCGTAAAAGGCGCCTACCACCTCTACCCTCTGCTTACCCTGGCCAGGGGAAGGACTTGCTCCCAGGGGGCTCCCAAGTCCATGGACTAGTTATACTGGCCTTAACACAGGCCTGTGGCCAGAGGAAGTAGACAGTGGTGGAGTGGGAACCTCTATAGACAGCGGTGGAGTGGGGGCCTTCATAGACAGTGGTGGAGTGGGGGCCTCCATAGACAGCGATGGATTGGGATCCTCCATAGACAGCGGTGGAGTGGGAGCCTCCATATACAGCGGTGGAGTGGGCGCCTCCATAGACAGGAGTGGAGTGGGGGCCTCCATAGACAGCGGTGGAGTTGGAGCCTCCATAGATCAATGTCTGAATCGTATAGCTGTCACTTGTAATTGCTGCTAAGATTGGACAAGAGTTGACAGCAGAGCTCCGATTATGTCAACCTTAAATTTTCCATAAAATAAAGTAGTCCCCAGTTTGTCTTATGATATCTTTGGATCCAATAAAATTCCATTGAAATAAGAATCAGTATTTCAGAAAGATTGTATATTTATGAAAGACTGAAAAGTGGCAGAGACACTTTGATTAGCGTGGTGCTCACAGGGCTACATTGTAGGATTTCATGGTCTGTGCTAACAAAAAAATACTTATTTTCTCAGTGTCTCTGATGTCTACTTTGTTTTATGGTGTATTTATTCTTTTTTTTTTTTTTTTTGCTATTTCCCATCTTTTGTTTTTTTAGCATATGTCCCACTTGAAAACGAGAGAAATCTCAATGTATCCATCCTGGTAAAATAGTTTATAAATAAATAAATAAATCAGGCTTTTATTTTTTTGCCTTGTTTTGTTTTTTATTATATTTTTATGACTTTTATGCCCTCTCCATTTTAATGTGTCTCCTACTCTCTTTTTGCCCCCTCTAAGTATACTCTCCTTTAGCCTTTTTCCATTCTTGTTTTTTTGTATGTCATCCCTGTTTGTGATTGCCCACTGTCTTTTTGTCTTCCTCGCAAGTCTTTTAAAGTGTCCTTCATGTTTAATGTGCCCCCAAATCTTTTAATGCAGCTCTGTCTGTTTTAACACAATTGTTGTCTCATTCTGTTTCCCACCTTGTCTTTTAGAGTGCTTCCCTTAGTGTTTTTTTTTTTTTTTTTTACAATATAGCTTTTGTTGTGTAGAGCGCTTGTGATTTTAATGGACATCACTTGCCTTTTGTGTGTATAAACAAAAAGAGAGGAATACCCCACACTTACTATAATCCTGGTGCAACCAGACCTGGGGTTGGCAATGCCTCCTGTGATAGTTGAACAAAAATTGTAGTCCAGACACTCAAGGATCAATTCAGCAGGATTATTGGAACAAAGTGCAACGTTTCGATCCCACAAGGGATCTTTCTCAAGCTATGGGATTGCACTTTGTTCTAATAAACCTGCTGAATTGATCCTTGAGTGCCTGGACTACATTTTTTGTTCAACTATTGCCTTTTGTGTGTGTCTTGCTGAGTTTAGGGTGCCATCCACTCATCCTTCGAGTTTAATTGTGTTTTTGCTGTTTTTGATTGTTTTATAGTGTCTACAGTGTATATTATTCTGTAATTAGTACCAATGTTCAATATATTAGGGGAAAATGCAAAGGTAAGCAATAACCTTCCCCCCTAAACTACCAATTATGTATTGTTTATGTTTGTGTCATCACATCGGTATCTCCCTTGGGTTCAGAATGTAGTGGTACTTACCCAGTTAGAGCAGCAATCCGATATTCCCTTGCGAGGTGCTCAGTGAATGTGTGAGTAATTTGCGCGGATCGAATTCTAGAAATGTGGCCCCCAGACAGGTAGCCCCTAATCTAGTACTGTGTTATAGCGTCTGTCCTTTTTTTAAATTTTCATCTGTTATCACTAGAGATGTCGCAAACCGTTCGCGAACTTCCCGCGAACAGCTCGCCACAGTTCGCCACGAACCGTTCGTGGCGAGCTCCGGTCAGCTGACACATCCCAGCCAATCTCCAGCAGTCCCTCCCTCCCAGATCCTCCCACCTCCTGGACAGCATTCATGTTGAAGGCAGCTTCAACATGGATCCTGTCCAGGAGGTGGAAAGGTCTGGGAGGGAGGGTCTGCTGGAGATTGGCCGGGATGTGTCAGCTGACCGGAGCTCGCCACGAACGGTTCGTGGCGAACTGTGGCGAGCTGTTCGCGGGAAGTTCGCGAACGGTTTGCGACATCTCTAGTTATCACTAGTGAAATCACTAAAATCTGGAAGGAAGCAGCCTCAGGCTGGAGATTCCAAAGATTTACATGATGTATATTTAACAATTTCTGCTTTGCTTTCCCTGAAGATCTGAACAGGGTCTAACACATAACACATTTGGGTTGGCGTGCAGCAGGGGTTCTCCTTGTAGGTCCAAAGCAAAGAAAACCCTTTTGTCTTTTACATACGTCACACTTGGTGGGTGGCATGCACTTTTCAATAAGGTTGGATCCCCATGGTCAAGATGTGTTTTGTGTAATGCATGTTGTGTATCAGTGGTGTTATAGGGATGAGTGTGAGTATTATTCAAGCCAGTAGCAAGAGTGTAATCTATGTTCTTTCTGTCACATGTTCATATAATATCAGCATGGTCAGTCAGCAGAACACGAGTAACTGGTAGCCCTGGGCAATCTGTTGGTGAGAAAGGTTTGGGTCTTTTATGGGCAAGCTCTACCACCAATCAACAATACACCATGCTGTGAGTGCCATGGACCATCTCTTAGTAAAAGTGTCATCATTTTTATTATTTAAAAAAAAAAAAAATAAATAAATAAATAAATATATATTATAGAAAATGTATAGAATTATAATACACACTTATAAATAACCATCTTTTTTAGAGCATATATATATTTGTAACCCTTGCCTTATGCGAGAGACCATCTTTACAGTGTTATTCATTGAAGTCATAATTGCTGGTAATCCTAAATGAATTTCACAATTTAGACCTAAGTAGCGAAATTGTAAAAATATTCCAAATCAAATCTGTTTTAAGTTTGGCTATTTTGACATTAAATTTGAAATTCGCTTTAAATTCACGTCAAAGTCTTCTTTGGTCAGAAGAACCGCTTATCGGACGTGAAACTGCGTGGGTAATCAAGTGTACGTTCTTGAATAGTGTTATCATGTTATAGTGTCAGACATGTTAAAAAAATGCACCTAGGCTGGTTTCGGCTGGATTATGCAAGGTCTTGGAGTAAAAATGTTGCTTGTGACCAAAAGAGGACTTAAAGATGGATTGCCCCATTTGAGCAAAGGTAAATCAGGAGATGCAGTTAAAAGGGAAAAGGATATTTAAGTAAAAAAAAAAATACATACAGAGACTACAATACATGTAATTGTTTATTTTTAATAATAATAATAATAAAATGATGACAGTTTCCCTTTAAGTCAGTGTGTATTATGAAGAGGAATGTGAAAGTGAGGATATGTTTCGCACACAGCCCACACAATACTACCACGCATTTATGTATAAATATATATATATTTTTTTGGAATGCAAACTATCTTGGTGATTAAACTTTAACTATGACCAATGTTGTGCTGCAAGTTTCTGGACAGAGAAAGTGTATATACAGGATATTCTTCACCTACGCAGCCGATAATTGCTTTTACTTTACCGTGTGTATGCATGATAACATGTTTTTTCACCTTTACACACGCCATGCGGCACAGCACAGAGGATTTGTATGAATTCTGTTGACGTGAGATCACAAAGGGCGCAGTTTTCAAACAAAGAATTTCTAGTTAAATAGGCCATACATAAAAAGACATATGTCTATTGTTGCATAGAGGGGCAGTTTCATTCATTCAGCGTGGTGCCTGTAGGGGAGAAACATCTTAACAAAGGACTTCTTGTGAGAACAAGTCTTGTAATGTGGGCATATCCAGGGTTATGGCAGGAGGATTTATTAAGCGTTATTAGAGGTTTCCAGTCACAATCTCTGACGTACAGCCATCACCATCATGTAATTGATGGGAAAAACATTATTTTACAAGAGAAATGGGAAACTACCACTCCTATCACACCCAGTCAAGTAGAAATGGAAAAGCATCCAAAATACAACTTAGCAAGAATCTGTCCTTTGCTGATGGCTTACATCATTGAATTAATGCTCTCATCACTAGAGCCAAGAAGCTAGTATCAGTGACAAAGTTGTTTGGCTAAAGCTTGGTAACTGCAAAACAAAACGTGTTTTAGTACCCTGTATGTAATAATGAGACTGAAAAAAAATAACAAAGTTCATACACTACCGGATGGCAATCAGGATGTAAACATATATAATGCTGCTAAACAAAACATCTGTTTTAATACCAAGTATGAAAAAATGCAACTAATATAAATTCAACAGTTATATCAGCTGTGATTTACTCAATCAATTTTAGAATTCTGGGGAGTGAGATAGGCTGCAGCCTGGAAAAACTCCTGCCTTTGCAATCCATTGACATAAACTCGTGTTTTTCAATAAAATATAATGTCAAGTGGCTCAGCATGGTGCCTCCCTTGTGGGAATTGTATAATTCACACCTCTGAGTCTTCCTTTCCCAGAAGCCAATGTTGGCCTATGCTGCTGGTTGACTACATGGTTGGTTTGGCACAACATCTGATTAACTCAGTTGTCTGCTCAAAATTAAATTGACAAAAAAAAAAAGAAGCTGGGTGAGGGCTTGTCTACTTGACAGTGAGCAGCCATTGACTGTTGCTGTCCAGTGTCTAATAAAATTCAGTGGGTCAGCGAGTGGGGACTCTTAAATAATCCTAGTGCCCAGCTGCAGCTCCAGGCCCAGGCCCATGGAATAGACCCATTTTTTTTACACACTACTCTTAAGTTTGCCACTTGACTGGTATTTTAAGGCACAGCCGGTATTTGAGGCTTCCTGGCCATGACGGTATTGCAGTAATGCCGGCAATACAAATGCAAATATTTTTCTCAGTATAAACGGAGATTACTCTGCAATACCAGCACCGGCCAGCAGTGGTCACTGTGTATGCAGAGAGGCAGGGATAGAAAGTTACAGCATCTCCCTGCCTCTCTCTACTCACTGATCCTAGGGGGAGTAGCTACACAGTACAGAGAGTCCAGACAGCAGGTTCCAGCTTGCAGAGACAGACTACAGCTCAGGTATGTGAAGGATGGGGGGAAAGGAAGCAGGGAGAAATGGGGACACTGAGACACTAGGGGACACAGACACTAGGGGACATTGGGAGACGTGCGGACACTGAGACACTTGGGGACACTGGGAAACATGGGGATGCTGTGAGAAATAGGTAGACACATTGGGACACTAAAACACTAGGGACACAGTGTCTCCATGTCACCCATGGTCCCCATGTCTCCCAGCCAATGTCTCAGTGTCCCCATTGCTCCCAGTGTCCCGTAGTCTCCCTGTGTCCCCTAGTCTCCCAGTGTCTGTGTCCCCATATGTCTCTCAGTGTCCCCATGTCTCCCAGTGTCCCCAAATGTCTGTGTCCCCATGTCTCCCAGTGTCCAGATGTCTCCCAGCCAGTGTCTCAGTGTCCCCATGTCTCCAACTGTCCCTATGTCTCCCAGCCAGTGTCCCTAGTGTCTCAGTGTCCCCATTTCTATGTGTCCCTAGTGTCCCCATGTCTGTGTCCACAAGTGCCCCATGTCACCCAGTGTACCCATGTCTCCCAGTGTCTGTGTTCCCATGTCTCTGTGTACCTAGTGTCTTAGATTCCCCAAATGTCTGTGTCCCCATGTCTCCCAGTGTCTGTGTTCCCATGTCTCTGTGTCCCTAGTGTCTTAGATTCCCCAAATGTCTGTGTCCCCATGTCTCTGTGTCCCTAGTGTTTGTGACCCAATTTCTCCCAGTGTCTTCAAATGTCTGTGTCCCTATGTCTCCCAGTGTCTCCATGTCTCCCAGTGTCCCCAAGTGTCTCAGTGCCTCCATGTCTCCCAGTGTCCCTGGGTCTCTGTGTCCCCATGTCTCTCAGTGTCCCCTAGTATCTTATCCATGGGGACGCTGTGGGACATAGGTAGACACCTTGGGACACAGTGTCTCCATGTCTCCCATGGTCCCCATGTCTCCCAGCTAGTGTCTCAGTGACATGGGGACCATGGGGTCCCAGTGTCCCCTAGTCTCCCTGTGTCCCCTAGTCTCCCCGTGTCTGTGTCCCCATATGTCTCTCAGTGTCCCCATGTCTCCCAGTGTCCCCAAATGTCTGTGTCCCCATGTCTCCCAGTGTCCAGATGTCTCCCAGCCAGTGTCTCAGTGTCCCCATGTCTCCAACTGTCCCTATATCTCCCAGCCAGTGTCCCTAGTGTCTCAGTGTCCCCATGTCTCCCAGTGTCTGTGTCCCCAGCAGCAGCTTCCAGCTTGCAGAGACAGACTACAGCTCAGGTATGTGAAGGATGGGGGGAAAGGAAGCAGGGAGAAATGGGGACACTGAGACACTAGAGGACACAAGTGCCCCATGTCACCCAGTGTACCCATGTCTCCCAGTGTCTGTGTTCCCATGTCTCTGTGTACCTAGTGTCTTAGATTCCCCAAATGTCTGTGTCCCCATGTCTCCCAGTGTCTGTGTTCCCATGTCTCTGTGTCCCTAGTGTCTTAGATTCCCCAAATGTCTGTGTCCCCATGTCTCTGTGTCCCTAGTGTTTGTGACCCAATTTCTCCCAGTGTCTTCAAATGTCTGTGTCCCTATGTCTCCCAGTGTCTCCATGTCTCCCAGTGTCCCCAAGTGTCTCAGTGCCTCCATGTCTCCCAGTGTCCCTGGGTCTCTGTGTCCCCATGTCTCTCAGTGTCCCCTAGTATCTTATCCATGGGGACGCTGTGGGACATAGGTAGACACCTTGGGACACAGTGTCTCCATGTCTCCCATGGTCCCCATGTCTCCCAGCCAGTGTCTCAGTGACATGGGGACCATGGGGTCCCAGTGTCCCCTAGTCTCCCCGTGTCCCCTAGTCTCCCCGTGCCTGTGTCCCCATATGTCTCTCAGTGTCCCCATGTCTCCCAGTGTCCCCAAATGTCTGTGTCCCCATGTCTCCCAGTGTCCAGATGTCTCCCAGCCATTGTCTCAGTGTCCCCATGTCTCCAACTGTCCCTATATCTCCCAGCCAGTGTCCCTAGTGTCTCAGTGTCCCCATGTCTCCCAGTGTCTGTGTCCCCATTTCTATGTGTCCTTAGTGTCCCCATGTCTGTGTCCACAAGTGCCCCCATGTCTCCCAGTGTCCCCATGTCTTCCAGTGTCTGTGTTCCCATGTCTTTGTGTCCCTAGTGTTTGTGACCCCATTTCTCCCAGTGTCCTCAAATGTCTGTGTCCCTATGTCTCCCAGTGTCCCCATGTCTCTATCCACAAGTGCCCCCATGTCTCCCAGTGTCCCCAAGTGTCTCAGTGCCTCCATGTCTCTCAGTGTCCCCGGGTCTCTCAGTGTCCCCATGTCTCTGTGTCCCCTAGTATCCTAGTGACACGGGACACACTGAGACATGGGGACACTGGGAGAAATGGGGACACAGACACTGGGAGGCTAGAGGACTGGGTGACATGGGGACACTGACTCTGTGATACATAGGGACACTGATACCAGGTTGGCCTTCCAATTCTTTGGACAGACATGCCCCCTTTTTGGGCATGTTCGCCCCTTTTGGCAGTTCTGGTCACGTGATTCACATCAATGGCCCACCCTTTTACCCCACCCATTGACTTCTTGCTTCACTGGACACTGCTGTTAGGGGGTATGGATTTACTTGAAAGATGAAAGCATTAAATTAGAGAGAGATTAGCATAGAGTATGTCTTTTCTTATAGCTGCATCCTTCGAGTTTCCCCAGAACAATATGGTACAGAGGGAGCACAACAGGGATGTCCTTTGTCACCTATCTTCAATTTGGCATTAGATCCACTTATTCATATTTTATAAAAACTGTTTGAATTTGAGGATACAAATGCGTGAATTAAATTCTGACATTTGAGGAGTCCTCATTCCCCGTAATATCAATAGACTTTATTCTTTAAAGATTTCTATGTCATTCAAACATTAAAGAACATAGCATGAATGGGCGGAAACATCTTTTAGGAAGAGCAAGCCCATTGAACTACTTATAATACCCAAATTACTCTTTACAGATGCTTCCCCTCCTGGACTGATGTCTGATGAAAACCAATGTATTGTTTATCAATTTCCTTGAGGCAAGGTAAAACTGTAAAAAAAAAAAAAGATTTTTGGTGTCCAGAAAACCAGAATTGAGTGTTGACCTTAATATTTCTAATGTTCAAAACCTTCCTTCGACAGGCTTTTGGACAGGATCATGAATCCTAATAGATTAGACCAACATTTCAGGTTTAAGCTCTTCCAGGTCCTACATACACAATATCTTCAATTACCAGAGGAAGTAAAACAAACCCATTTCCACATCCACAAAAAAAGACTGAAGAGTAATTACACTGGGACTAAATCTCTGCTGGCAATACTTAATACACATCCTTTTTAGCACAATCCCACATTTCAAAGGGAATACCACCTACTTCCCTTGGATGGTTGGGAACTGGCTAAATTAACTTACACAAAACATTGTATCAATGAGATCAATAAATTCATTCCGACCTTTGTCCAAGTGAAAGACACATTTCCCATAGACAAATGTTCCCTTTTTAAAAACCATTTAGAAATGCACAGTTGTATACATTCCATCCTACCTACCTTCAACCTACCACTCCCTTAGACTGCTTTTTGACTTACCAGGTTTGTCTCTTGCACTCAATCACTGTAGTAACTTAGTAACATTTACATGACCATTCAGCCTATAATTAATCTCTCAGACACAAGGGCTGGCCTGTCTGGAGGGCAGACACCACCAGGGACTTGAACTGAATTACATTGTCTCAGCCACCTTCAAATTGAATAAATTGCTCCCTACACCAAGCTATCAAGAAATGCGATAGTGAATTGTCCACTGGAAATACTATTACCAACAGAAATAAAATAAACTACACCCAACTGTACACAATGTGATGAGGGAGAGGCACATCTATTCCACTGCTTATAATTATTTTATTATAACCACAACCACTTCAAAACACTAACGTGGTCATGAAGCTTGATGTAACCCTTTAATGTGCAATGCAATCACTTTCTTTTTTCAGGCTGCTAATTAAATTAATTCAGTTGAAGATGCAGATACACTTTAATTTACTATATAATAACTAATTTTAAAAAATACAAAAAAACACAGAAAAAAGAAATTCAACAACATACATTTACACAATTTTTTTGAAAGTGGTAATTAACGTCAACCTCGCTTTTTACTAGATGGTTTTATCCCCACATTCCATTCTACATCCGAATGCTTTGACTGGACATGCTTTTGTTTTTACACTGACAGAGAAAGGTTGTGTTAGGTAATGCGATTCCTTTTGAGAAGTACAAAAACAAGTCATTAATATGAATTCCTTACTGTAAATCCACTCTGGGAACGGCTTCCTAATTACATAATATGTAATTAAGCTAAAGTTATAGGAGCCTTATTAAAGTTTAAAGGAAAATAAACACACCTTTCTAGTGGCACTCTTAATGTTAACCCTTACATCACTACTATAGAGAGGTGCACTTGTCAACCTTATTCACTAAACGGTAAATTGTAGAGAATTGACTATAGGATTGCATCATTTTGGATAATAAAACTGATCTAGAGAAATAGCTAAGTTAAAGAATTGATTGTTTGCTGAAATTTGAATTTCCCACTATTTGTAGTTTAATAAACTTATATGATGAAAAATGGATATGGTCGTATGGTCGAATGTTAAAAAGGGTAAAATGTCATTGATACATTTAATGTGATTTAGGTTCCAGACCACCTCTGTAAAGAAAATTGTATGGTTGTTTTCATTTATTAGTCCAGGGCCACCTTTAACGCGGGGCAAAAGGGGCAGCTGCCCCGGGCCCATTTGCTCCTGGGGGGCCCCAGAGCAGCTGCCCATGGGCCCCGCGATTTGCGCAGCCCCCATGGACTGGGCGGTGCGGCTGCACAGAGCCGCACCGGCCCGCACTCTAAGGAGGCCCCCCGGGTGGCCCATGCACTAAGGGCCAACTGGTTGTCATGTGTCAGCAGGGATCCGGTCGGGTGTTGTCACGCTTAAACAGCGTGACCGGGCCCCTTCCTGTTCAGCAGCCGCGCGGGACAAGGAAGGCAGGGAGGAGGGGAGTTCCAGCACACAAACATAGTTATTCAGGCACACAGTCACAAAGATATACAGACGCACAGTCATAAAAGGCACACAATCAAACAAACACAGTCATACAATCTACACATACAGGTACACTGTCATAGAAACAGAGACATTCATACAGACACGGGCACATAGAGAAATACAGACACAGACATAAAGAGACATACAGCCTTGACTACTGTAATCCGCTTCTCAGTGGTCTTACGTGCTCCCAACTTGCGCCGTTACAGTCCATAATGAATGCGGCGGCGAGGCTCATCTTCCTGTCCGCCCGCACCTCCCATGCCTCACCCTTCTGTCAGTCCCTACATTGGCTTCCTATAAAATATAGAGCTCAATTTAAAATTCTGGTTCTTGCTTTCAAATCTCTACATAATGCTGCTCCCACCTATCTATCCTCCCTTATACACAAGTATGTCCCGTCTAGGCCCTTACGATCTGCTGAAGACTTACGTCTATCTTCTGTCCGTACTCCCACCTCTGATGCTCGCCTTCAAGATTTCTCGAGGGCTGCACTGTTCCTGTGGAACTCGCTTCCCTCCTCCGTTAGATGCTCACCCAGTCTCCACTCCTTAAAAAAATTGTTAAAAACCCACTTCTTCATAAAAACGTATCAATTAAACTGTTAATAGCTCCTGACTGATTGCTCTCCTGCAACTGTCACTAGTCTAATACTATCCTTACCTTTTTGTGTCATTTTACCCCACTCCCTCTAGCATGTAAGCTCATTGAGCAGGGCCCTCAACCCCTCTGTTCCTGTGTGTCCAACTTGTCTGGTAACAACTACATGTCTGTTCGTCCACCCATTGTAAAGCGCTGCGGAATTTGACGGCGCTCTATAAATATTATAATAATAATAATAATACAGATAGGCATATAGAGACATACATACACACACAGACAGTCATATGGAGACATACAGACAAGGCATACAGAGACACACATACACAGACAGTCATACAGAGACATGCAAACTGCATGTCTCTGTATGACTGTTTGTTTGTAAATGTATATCTGTGTATGTACACAGGGTGGTTAAAAGATAGATCCCCATCTGCTGTGCAACTTCAACAATGCTTTAAAAGCTGGGGCTCTACAGATTCCCCATGCTTGCAGGATTGTATTTAGCACTGAGCAGTATTTGGGTTTCTGAATGTAAGCATGTTTTTGTATGGAATATTTTTGTGTGAATGTAGGGGTGTGTTTGTATGTAATGTTAGCGTTTGAATGCAAGCATGCATTTATGTGTAGTGTTGGTTTTTGAATGCAGGGGTGTGTTTACAGTTGCAAGAAAAAGTGTGTAAACCCTTTGGAATGATATGGATTTCTGCACAAATTGGTCATAAAATGTGATCTGATCATCATCTAAGTCACAACAATAGACAATCACAGTCTGCTTAAACTAATAACACACAAAGAATGAAATGTTGCCATGTTTTTATTGAACACACCATGTAAACATTCACAGTGCAGGTGGAAAAAGTATGTGTACCCCTAGACTAATGACATCTCCAAGAGCTAATTGGAGTGAGATGTCAGCCAACTGGAGTCCAATCAATGAGATGAGATTGGAGGTGTTGGTTACAGCTGCCCTGCCCTATAAAAATCACACACCAGTTCTGGGTTTGCTTTTCACAAGAAGCATTGCCTGATGTGAATGATGCCTCGCACAAAAGAGCTCTCAGAAGACCTACGATTAAGAATTTTTGACTTGCATAAAGCTGGAAAGGGTTATAAAAGTATCTCCAAAAGCTTTGCTGTTCATCAGTCCACGGCAAGACAAATTGTCTATAAATGGAGAAAGTTCAGCACTGCTGCTACTCTCCCTAGGAGTGGCCATCCTGTAAAGATGACTGCAAGAGCACAGCGCAGACTGCTCAATGAGGTGAAGAAGAATCCTAGAGTGTCAGCTAAAGACTTACAAAAGTCACTGGCACATGCTAACATCCCTGTTAGTGAATCTACAATGCGTAAAACACTAAACAAGAATGGATTTCATGGGAGGATACCACAGAGGATGCCAATGCTGTCCAAACAAAACATTGCTGCACGTTTACAGTTTGCACAAGAGCACCTGGATGTTCCACAGCAGTACTGGCAAAATATTCTGTGGACAGATGAAACCAAAGTTGAGTTGTTTGGAAGAAACCCACAACACTATGTGTGGCGAAAAAAAGGCACAGCACACCAACATCAAAACCTCATCCCAACTGTGAAGTATGGTGGTGGGGGCAACATGGTTTGGGGCTGCTTTCCTGCGTCAGGGCCTGGACGGATTGCTGTCATCGAAGGAAAAATGAATTCCCAAGTTTATCAAGACATTTTGCAGGAGAACTTAAGGCCATCTGTTTACCAGCTCAAGCTCAACAGAAGATGGGTGTTGCAACAGGACAATTACCCAAAGCATAGAAGTAAATCAACAACAGAATGGCGTAAACAGAAGAAAATACGCCTTCTGAAGTGGCCCAGTCAGAGTCCTGACCTCAACCCGATTGAGATGCTGTGGCATGACCTCAAGAAAGCGATTCACATCAGACATCCCAAGAATATTGCTGAACTGAAACAGTTCTGTAAAGAGGAATGGTCAAGAATTACTCCTGACCGTTGTGCACGTCTGATCTGCAACTACAGGAAACGTTTGGTTGAAGTTATTGCTGCCAAAGGAGGTTCAACCAGTTATAAAATCCAAGGGATCACATACTTTTTCCACTTGCACTGTGAATGTTTACATGGTGTGTTCAATAAAAACATGGCAACATTTCATTCTTTGTGTGTTATTAGTTTAAGCAGACTGTGATTGTCTATTGTTGTGACTTGGATGATGATCAGATCACATTTTATGAACAATTTGTGCAGAAATCCATATCATTCCAGAGGGTTCACATACTTTTTCTTGCAACTGTATATATAATTTTGTCTAATACAGAGATGTTTGTATATAGTGTTGACGTGTGCATGCAGGGGTGTATTTGTGTGTAGTGTTGGCGTTTGAATGCTGAGATGTAGGCACATATCCACATACACTGCCACACACACACACTGTGATACACATATACGAAGATACACACCTGCAGATACACAGATACAAATATACACAAACTGATACACATTCAGATAGACAGACACACAGATACACACATATATACAGATACACACAAACACTGACAGACAGACACACAGAAACACACTGGCAGACATACAGATACACACAAAGACACACTGACAGATATACAAACACAGACACACTGACAGACATACACACACACACACATACATACATACACACACAGATACACACACATACAAGCTGGTCAAAATATGCACTTTTCTAGACACCATTCTGGTTCCTACCTTGTGGGTGGAGAAGGGTGCCTTACCTGTGATCCAGAGTGCTGCCTGAGGTAGTTGAAAGTTGGAGGAGCTGGCCCTGCCCAGCCCCCCTCCTCTCTGCCTTCTCCTACTGTTGCGTCTCCAGTCTTCCTGGAAAGACATCACTTCCTCCCATGCAGATAAGTAGCGGGCTGGCGGTAGCTCTGCCCCTGCTGGAGACCAGCCACGCTGTGTGCTACAGGGAGAGCACAGATATAACATGTTCATATCCCTGCCCCCTTCCCACAGTCCGCGGCATGCTGTGAGTGGAAGGCAGGCTGGACAGAGTTGCTGGCGCTCGGCCATGCTACGGAAAGTGACAGGCAGGAGAGGAGAGCTGTGCGCTTCCCTCCTGCCGGCCACACTGACATTTGCGCCCCTGGGCCAATGTGCCCTAAGGCGGCCGCCCCTTATGGATGTGCCGGCCCTGGTCCTATATTCAATGTGGTTATTACCGGGGCTACCACAATGCCCATCACCTATTCAGTAATCCCCGTTGAAATGTATTGAGTTGATGGTGCCAGGTTTTGATATGTAAAGTGCTTTGACTCAGCCTAAATGTAGTTGGATGACATGGAGGGTTTTTCAGTCTTTTGATACCAATGGTAGTTTGGGTGAGCCAATATGATTTTGATGTAGAAAATCCTTGGTTAATTATTCAGAAATCCCCCTTGAAATGCATTGAGTTGATAGTGCCACTTTGGTTCCAGTTTTTATATGAAACGTGGTTTGGCTCATGCAAAATGTTGTTGGATGATATAGAGGGGACCCCAGTGTATTGAAAACAATGGAATTTTCGGTGAGTCAAGAAGGTTTTCATATAGGAAAACCTTGGTTACTTATTCAGAAATATCCATTGAAATGCACTTTGGTGCCAGTTTTGGATACAAAATGTGGTTTTGCTCAGGCTAAATGTATTTAGATGACATACAGGGTGACAAGTGTATTGAAATCAATGTTATTTTGGGTGAGCCAAGATGGTTTTCATATAGGAAAATCTTGGTTACTTATTTAGAAATCCCCATTGAAATGCATTGAGTTGATGGTGCCAATTTGGTGCAAGTTTTTTTTTATGTGAAACGTGGTTTGGCTCAGGCTAAATGTATTACGATGATATAGAGGGTTGTCCAGTGTATTTAAATCAATGGCATTTTGGGTGAGAAAAGATGGATTTCATATAGAAAAACCTTGGTTATTAATTCAGAAATCCCTATTGAAATGCATTGAGTTGATGGTGCCACTTTGGTGCCAGTTTTTAATCAAAATTGTGGTTTGGCTCATGCTAAATATTATTGTATGACAAAGAGGGGTGTCCAGTGTATTGAAATTAATGCCAACATGGCAAGATGCATTTAGTTTAAATGGCATTGATTTGAAGGGGGCATCTTAATGCCCCCTTTAAGTGCCAAATGTGTTATTTATTTATTTCTTTTAGAGGCTGAAGATATATTGTACTACTTTACAGAAACAAGAGTCAACTTGAATGATCCAACTTAATTTATATGTAGCTAATAACATGTATTATTCTTTTTATTGTTTTCATTATTTATTATATCAGAAATGTATAGAAATATGGCTTGCATATGAATACTGTATTAATCAAGTAATAATTATATTGCACAGTTCATATTATTTACATACATTTTGAATGAATAAAAAAGTTAGATGAATAAGAATCTTCTATTACTGAATAAGAAGCTCACCGAATAAGAAGCTAACTTCAGCCTGCGAATAAGAAGCTGGCCAAATAAGAAGCTAACTTCAACATTATCAGATACCCACACTGGCACATACACACAAATACACACACTGGCACATACATCCAAACACAGATGCCCACGCTGGCACATACACATAAACTGGCACATACACACACTGACACATACTTTCAAATACACACTGACACACAGATACCCACACTGGCACATCCACACTGATGCACACTAACACACGCATACGCACTGGCACATATACACTCTGACACACAGATACACACTGACACATACACACACAATCTTACACCCGAAAAGACCCCTGCTCAGACATAACACTCACCGGGTAAGTAATCAGTAGGGGAGGAGGGGGGACAGTTATTGAGGGCATTTTAAATGTGTAATATCCTTGAAATTAAACACACACAATCTGACACACATTGTATGTAAGGTTTTGTGTGTTATTTCCAAGATATTACACATGGTGTGCGGGTGTCAGGGAGCCATATTAAATATGCGGGAGTCTCCAGGAGACTTGGGATGTCTGCCATAGCTTCCAACTGTCCCTATTTAGGAGGGACAGTCCCTATTTTGGACCCATATCCCTCTGTTCCTCTTTGCTATAATAATGTCCCACTTTTCTAGAAGCTCCATATTATTAATCTGTTTGAGTGTATAACAGAGCTCCACAACAAATAAAAGGCACAGTCATGTGTCTTTAAACCAGGGGTTCCAAATTAATTTTTCATGTGGAACCCTTTGACATAGTGTATTAACATCGTGGAACCCCCTACCCCCAGAATTTTCAAAATTGTGCCTTTTTTGTATGTGCTGGTGTCTGTCAAGGTGTGTATATCTGTGCTTGTATGTGCCAGTGTGTGTTTCTGTGTGTGTGTGTGTGTATCTGCGTGTCAAAGTGTGTGTATCTGTGTTTGTATGTGTCTGTGTATCAAGGTGTGAGTATCTGCGTTTGTATGTGTCTGTGTATCAAGGTGTGTGCATCTGTGTTTGTATGTGCCAATGTGTATGAATCTGACACACAGATACACACACTGGCAGATAGTGGCACACAGAAACACACACTGACACAGATACACACACCTTGACACACAGTGTGTATCTGTGTGTGTGTATGTATGTATCTGTGTGTCAACGTGTGTGTATCTATGTTTCAAAGTGTGTGTATCTGTGTTTGTATGTGCCGGTGTGTGTCAAGGTGTGTATATCTGTGTTTGTATGCGCCAGTGTGTATATCTGTGTATATCTCAGTGTGTGTGTGTGTATATATATGTATCTGACACACAAATATACACAAACCTTGACACACAGATACACACACTGACACACATACTCTTTGACAGACACACACATACTCTCACTGACAAACACACACACAAACTCTTTGACAGACACACATACACTCTCACTGACAAACACACACACTTTTTGACAGACACACATACAATCTCCCTGACAAACACACACACTCTTTGACAGACACACGTAGAAATACATATACACTCTTACGGACAAGAACAGATACATTCTCACTGCCAAACACATACACTCTCACACACTCACTGACAAGCACACATTCACTCTCACTGACAAACACACATATACTCTTTGACAGACACACAAACACATACAAACTCCCTAACGGACACACATAGATTTAAAAAAAAAAAAAAAATTTAAAACATTTTACTTCACCAAGCTCCCTTACTTTTAGGAGTGCTGGCATGGAGTCCCTGTGGTCCAGTGGAGCTGGTGGGCGGCTGGCGAACGGTCTCTGAGGTACAGTGGGTTGCTGGGCGGCTGGTGAGCGGTCCCTGGGGTCCAATGGGGCTACTGAGCAGCTGGTGTGCAGGTGGCGAGGGAGCAGTGATCTCCCTGCTCAGCTCCCTGCTGAGCTGCTCACTGCTCCCTCGCCGCTCACGGCCATTTTATTTTTAAAATTTCCGCGGAACACCAATTGGGAAACGCTGCTTTAAACTATAATAATTGTGTTTAGAAATTAGTCTGTGTAAATAAGACATAGTGTTCTTGTTCTAAATTACATTTTAGTTACATAACATTTTTATTAGTCACCTACAATTTCTCAAACAGTAAACCCTAAAATGAAAGTGTTCCTCTTTGTCTATTTGAAATGCTGGGATGTATGTGTCACTCCTCTGTTAGCTTTTCAATGGTTATGCTAATTTGATTAGATATATATACCCATCATGTTCCTGTCAATAACACGCATCCCATCAATTAAATGTATATCCATAATAGATGCTTTACAATTTATCAAGTATCCACATTGCATTATATTACACAACATGTTTTTTGACATTATATCCTTCATAGCGTTTGCACTTCACTATTTAATTTTTTACAACTTCCATGATAGCTTGTCATTCTAAAGGCATGCAAAGAATCATGGGAGTTGTAGTTTGACAACTTCTGGGGTTATACCTTTTGAGCACCCTTTTTTTGCTGTATAGTATTTGGGATTGTCTCAAAGAGTTCACAAACCAAAATATTCATTCTAAAATCACAGAACCCTGTTGCATTTATTATAGATATAAGCATCACATCTAACAGCGCTTACAAGACTTGTCTGTAATGGGGAAAAAAAAATATTTCAAACCAAAAATAAAATTTTTCAAGACGGCTAATTTCAGTCATAAGGTGGTTCGTTCTGTCTGAATTTTTGATTTAGGAAAACGAATCAGACCAAAAGGCTGCGAAAATGGGCCAATCCGTGTACTGTAAATTATTTCCTGGTTAATCATGGCAACATTTGAAGGACCACAATAGTCACCCAGACGACTTCAGCTCAATAAAGTGGTCTGGGTGCCAGGACCCCCTAGTTTTAACCCTTCAGATGTAAACATAGCAGTTTCAGGGTTAATCCAGGGTTAATCCGGCCTCTAGTGGCTGTCTTCCTGACAGCCGCTAGAGGCGCTTCCATGACGCTCAATGCGCAAATCGCATTGAGCACGCAGAATGTCCATAGGAAAAAAATGAGAAATGCTTTCCTATGGGCGTTTTTAATGCGTGCGCGGCTTTGGTCGCGCATGCTCATTCGGCTCCACTCGGGAGCCGACGTTGGAGGGGAAGGAGAGGTCACCAGCGCCAAGAGAGCCTGGTGCTGGATAAAGATAAGTGGCTGAAGGGGTTTTAACCCCCTGAGGGTGGGGGGAACCTAAGGATTATATAGTGTCAGGCAAACAAGTTTGTTTTCCTGACACTATAGTGGTCATTTAACATATGGGTTTAGCTCCTCCCCCTAACCCTCAGGACAGGAAACACAAACAATTAAACAACTTAGCTCACCTTCCCCTGGTATAATAGGAACCCCAGCAGCTTTCACTCCTCAGTCTTTTTCCTATCCTCATAGCCCTAGGACAGTTTTTTTTCCAGTTATCTGATTAATATTAATATCATCAGATATATATAAAATATAAATTTAAATATTGAAAAAATAATCAATAGAGGGAAGAAATAGGAGCAGTAAATAAATAAATAAATAAATCTATATTTATATTGTATATATTTATTAAATATAAAATATATAAATGCATATAGATTTATTTTTACTGCTCCTCCTTTTCTCACTCTCATTTGATCTGTGAATAAAATCAATATTTAGTGGCACTACTCTACTTATCAAGCATCTTCTTTTTCCCAACAACCGTCTATTTTGATGGCACTCCTGGTAAAATTCCGAATCACGATTTAAATGAACATGCTCGTCCACTGTGTGCAAGTCGATTATTTTATGATTAGTCTATATGGCAGTTCGGCAATCGTGAATTCATACAATCACCCAATTGGCCCAAATTTGGACAAATTGCAGTTCATGATGAAAGGAATCTCCAAGTCTAGAAATGGGACATGTACCCCCCTAAGCCGAAAATATTTTCTGATAAAAATGTAGATTACGTTAAGTGTACGTGAAATCAGGCAGACTTTTACAGGAGTATGTTTCAGCCTCCACCTGAATGAATCAAAATCCATTACATCCTAAGTTTCGGTTTAAGAAATATGCAACAGGGATTCCTGTTTCCTTATTGGTTAATGAGATCCTAGGAGTTCAAATGCCAGGAAGGAACAATGCACCCCCTCCCCAATGCTCTCAATTCCTAATCACTTCAAAGGATGTTAGTGCTGCACATCATTAAAGAAAGCAGATTCCAAGCCAGATCTTTGTGACAAACAGACAAAGGAAGTGAAGTTTATTGTATTCTTAGCAAATCTCCAAGTCCCCTTTTCCTTGTGTCACAGGGCAATAATAAAACACCCTGATTACTACGTATAGATAGATGCTTTTCACTGTAGTATGGCTTCCTTGTGTCTGTTACAACGGTTCTTTGCCTGTATAACACTTGTAAGATTAAATCGCTGATGAATATAAGTTTTTGTTACATGAGTAATTTTGCAGCATTTGTCTCCGTCAGAATACCAATGGATGGCATTGTAAGGGTTCTCAGCAATGTTGAGGCCTCAGCGTGAATTCAGCCGAGGTCAAGCTTACGAGATCTCTATCCAATATTTACGCAGCGGCGTCAATTCAGCCATGATTACAGTAACATCGATGCAGCGTCATTATCAATAAATCACGGTTGCGTCATTGTAGCTCCAAGCTAACACAAAATGATGCAAGCCTTTTTATATTTTGGTACCAGCATGTCGTGTGACACAGTACAAATATGCAAAAATAACACAAATGTGATGGAACGGACTGGGCTTATATAAACCCATGTCTTCTTCGGACCAGTGAGCTTTTGCATAGTTACTGCTGTTCCTTATTTTCCAGTGTACCAGACCTTGTTTTGTTCTTGAGTTTAAGTTTGCCCTGCCGTGTGCTACCTGTCTACAGACCTGGCCTGTCCTGGCATTGAGTTTATTTTATCCTGTTTTCCTGTGTACCCGACCCAGCTACGTTCCTGACCTTGAACTTTATGCAGACCAAGCATCGGACCTGCAAATATTACTGGACTGTAATAGAAATCACATGTAGTGCTGAGTGACAGCCACTGGAAGTGTCCTTAAGGACAAATATAAACACTGCCTTTTCACAGAAGAGGCAGTGTTTACATTTGTCAGACTACAGAAACAGGCTTGTTAAGCTGTTGTGGTTCTGGTGCTAAGTGTCCCATTAATAACAAAATAACAAACAAAGAAAATTGGTGCTTTTGCAGGCTGTTTAATTACTTCACACGTTGGTGACTACAGAAAGCCAAGTGCGTTAAAGATGTTAATTGATCACAAGTGTGTCATTAACCTATTATGTTCCATATGGATAGTGCAATGTGCGTGTATTTATTTAAGGTACCTCTAAATGTACTTTTTTATGAATTGTGCACATTATCAAGCCCAGGAGGATGTTTGGTTGTGTTCTTATCATGCGATAACACTTTTAGTTTTAGTTGACTATTTTGAATTTGTAAATTTGCCAAGCTTTTTATGGTCCTATTAAACTAAAGTGACGCTAACTCCTTTCCATCAAGTTTGTGATTGCCAAATCACATAAGGTATATGGCCCAATTTTTCTGAGTCAATCCTTGTTACAATTTCAGAAAGTATTTAAATGGTGGGTTTCAGAAAGTATTTAAATGGTAGGATTGTAATCTCTAGAGAAGAATTGTGGGCACACTGCGCATGCATGTTCTAGTGCTGATCCACCAGTCCAGAGCTTCTCTATGAGACACATAAATATAGAAATGCATTCAGAAATCAGAAATGACAAAATTGTCAATAGTAAGAGTACAGAGGCAGCATCTATGCTGCAATATTACTTGCTTAAGATGACTTGATTTGGGTGTTTAGACTGTTCCTTTAATTGCTAATTTTGCTACAGTGACTTGAAATGGAAAAGTATGTCAAGCTCTTCAACAACATTTGCTTTGGGTGGTATTGAATCCTCGAGCCAATTACATGACGTGAAATAAACCAACGAAAGACGTGCGTGGGATAAAGCTTTAAACACAGAACTCCTGCAGGGGTTTGTGAAAAATAGTATGAGAGAACAGCCTGCATTTTAAACGCCTGCCCCAATTCAGGCGCGCTGACTAACTAGATTAGGCCACCTGTCACCCATATGCCGTCTAAACGTCTCAACTTTCAGGAGCCAGCGACTGAGAGGATAATCGGCCTATGTCTGTTCCTCAAGCTCGTCTTTACAGTGGCTCTGAATACAGGGTCCTCCTCCCTCTCCTCCCAAGAGACCCCTCACAAAAAAAGAGATTATCCCCCATGTCCTTGCACAAACTTAGTGGGCCAGGAGTAACCCACTAAGTGCCAAATCATTGCTGCTCAGCCACTTGCATGATTCCATAAGCAATTTGTATCCTACTTACTTTCCACCGTTTTAATTGCCTCAGATGTAGAGTTTCAAGATTCATCGATAAATAAATTAAATATAGCTAAACAGGCAACAACAAAAAAATGGAAGTGAAAGAAAAATAGGGCAGGATTTTAAAGTAGAGTACAGAAATTTGAGTCTACATTAAAAAAAATAAACCTAATATTAATTAATAGGAATAGAATTCCAGTGGAAATAGTAAAATGTAACTCAGTAAAGGAATGCAATAATAACAGGGTTACACACAATACTGAATTGTCCAGAATCCACCAGGGAATTGCAAATATAAGGACAAAATAGAGGAGCTGGAAACTTAGTAAACGTGAAGAATTTTCCAGCTATGTTGTCCTTAAATTTGCAGTTCTCTGGAGAATTCCCAACAATTCCCTGTTTAGCGAATATCCCTGCATGTATAGATCATAAGTATAACCTGGAAATCAAATGCGTAATTTGACTGAGACTGTGCCATGTGAGAACCTTTAAATTTAGAGTTGTGCTGGGACGTTGCCCATGATTAATGGGAGTTACACTCCAGGTCCTCATAGAAGCCAACAGTCCCAAATTTACTTGGATAGTTCAACATTTTGGGGTACTGTGCCTGCAAATCTCTGTCCACATATTTTTTTAAATGCATCTTTAGAATCTGATAACACAACCCCTTCGGCAGAAAATTCCACATTTTAATTATTCTTGCTGTAAAGAACCCTTACCTCTGCTGTAAGGGAAAATGCCTTTCTTCCAGTCTCAACGGGTAACCTCTTGTCTGCTGTATATTCGTGCTAATGAACAGGTTAGCATATAGTGGCTTGTACTGACCCTTTATATATATTTTTATAGTGCTATCATATCCCGTCTGAGACGCCTTTTTTCTAAAGAAAACAATACCGTTTTTTCTAGCCTAACTTTTCATCCCCTTTATTAGTTTTGCAGCTCGCTACTGCACTTTTTCTAGTTCTGTAATATCCTTCTTTAAAAATGGTGAGCAAAATTGCACCGCATATTCAATGTGGGGTCTTACTATTGATTTGTACCTTTTCCAAGCCAGTTTTATGAATCGGGAGTCACTAATTGGCTGAGAACGTCATCTGACCGCTGGATGGTGGGAGTTTAGATCAGCACTGGAGGAAACTTTGTGGTTAAACCATTCGAGAACAGCTTAACTGCTTGAGGTAAGAGTGCACCTGGGGGTCTCCTGGAAGCATAACAACTTCATTTAGATGAAGTTGTTATGGTGCCTATAGTGTTCTTGTAATGTTTTGGGGTTTGTGACATATTCCTACTATTAATGGATATCTCCTGTTTCTCCTATGCATATTTCTACCCATAAGGCTTACACATCCTCACTTGTATCATCACGTACAATTTCTTTAAAACTTGGCTTCAAATCAGGTTTAATATAAGGATATACCCCGACCCCTTTTCTCTATCCTTTCTAAATAATTTATATCCATTTAAATGAATAGCCCAGTCAAGTGTTTTCATCCCACCAAGTCTCCGTAATCCCAATTATGTCATACTGCTCCTTGTATGCCAATATCTCAAGGTCTCCTATTTACCTACACAAACTTCTTGCATTAGCAAGCAGGCATTTAAAGCTACCATTTGTTTCTTGAACTTTATTTGAATAACATGTAATTAATACCTTCTTGCTCTGTCTGTATTCTTACCACTACCCCATTTCCACCCTCCTTGACTTCAGCTAAATTCCCTCTGTTTTTAATACTATCTACCATATTTACTCGTCTTTATCTCTATGCCTACTCCTAGTTTAAAACCTCCTCCAACCTTCTAGCCATACGCTCCCCCAGCACAAAAGACTCTCAAACACGGCTACAAAGATTGTACCCAAGCACAAAATTGGTCCACTTCTCTAAAAATCCAAACCCCTCCTTCCTACACCAAGACTTCATCCACGTGTTGACTTTTCTAATCTCCCACTACCTTTCCACCGTAGCGAGCAGCACAGGTAATACCTCAGAAAATACAACCTTGGAGGTCCTCTTCTTAAGTTTGCTACCTAATTCCCTGAACTGATTGTTTAAGGTCCTCCATCTTCCTCTAACTTGTCATTGGTACCAATATGGACCATGACAGCTGAGTCATTGGCAGCCCTTCCCAATAATCCCTGCACTCTGTCAGCAACATGCCGGACCAGAGCAGCCAGTATACAAGAAACTGTCTGGTTGATGTGATCAACCTTACTCAGTTAATAATAGTATCTCCTGGGAGCAGTGGCGGATCCAGAGCCTGATCTCGGGAGGGGCACTTGTAGATTATTTAATTAAATAATCCAGGCACAATAACCACTACAGCTCAGTGTAGTAGTTATGGTGTCAGTAGTGCCAGGATTCCACCCCAGAGTAAGTAGTCATACCGTTTAAGAACAGTTTGACAACTTATCTGGGGTCTGCTGGGATATAGGGTATAGGAGCAGTGGTGTGTGTTAAGGGTGAAGTGTGTGAGTGCGGCAGTGTATGTCAGGGTTGTAGTGTGTGTGTTAGGGGGCAGTGTATGTATGGGGGCACTGTATGTGTTTTTGGGGGCAGTGTGTGTGTATGGGGTATGGGGACAGTGTTTGTGGGGCAGTGTGTGTATGGGGACAGTGTTTGTGGGGCAGTGTGTGTATGGGGACAGTGTTTGTGGGGCATGTGTGTATGGGGGCAGTGTGTGTATGGGGACAGTGTGTGTATGGGGAGCAGTGTGTGTATGGGGACAGTGTTTGTGGGGTAGTGTGTGTATGGGTACAGTGTTTGTATGGGGGCAGTGTGTGGGGCAGTGTGTGTATGGGGCAGTGTGTGTGTATGGGGACAGTGTTTGTGGGGCAGTGTGTGTATGGGGGCACAGTGTGTATGGGGACAATGTTTGTGGGGCAGTGTGTGTATGGGGACAGTGTGTGTGTCTGGGGGCAGTGTTTGTGTGGCAGTGTGTGTATGGGGACAATGTTTGTGGGGCAGTGTGTGTATGGGGAGGGGGGGCAGTGTGTGTAATGGGGCTGTGTGTGTAATGGGGGGCAGTGTGTGTAATGGGGGGGGCAGTGTGTGTAATGGGGGGCAGTGTGTGTAAAGGGGGCAGCGTGTGTAGTGGGGGGCAGTGTGCAGGGGCGGACTGACCACTCGGGCACTTCGGTCATGGACCGAGGGCCCGAGGCAGTCAGGGGCCCGGCCGCACAGCCATGCTCCAGCTGGAGAGATCTGAGATCAGAGATCAAAATTAAATAAAATAAAACTATTTAATTGATAGGTTGTGGGGCCCCTGATGCAGCGCGGGGCCCCACAACCTACCGCTCTTTAAATCCACCCCCCTCCTTCCTCCCATGAGACCTGGCAGCTTCACCTCCTCTCCCTCTCTGCCAGGTCTCCTTCTCCCTGTCTCGCGGTGCTCTGTGTGATGGGAGAGGCGCATCACTTCCTGTCTAGGAAGTGACATCACTTCCTGTTTACTCCTCTCACACAGAGCCCAGCGAGGGGAAGGAGCTGCAGCCAGGGAGACCAGAGGAAGCAGAGAGAAAGGTAGGCTTTAGTCACCCCTGTCACCAGTCACCCCCCTCCACTGTCACTAGTCACCCCCCTCACCCCACTGTCACTAGTCACCCCCCTTCCTGTCCCCCCTGTCACTAGTCCCCCCCTCACTGTCACTAGTCACCCCCCACTGTCACTAGTCACCCCCACTGTCACTAGTCACCCCCCCTCACTGTCACTAGTCACCTCCCCACTGTCACTAGTCCCCCACTGTCACTAGTCACCTCCCCACTGTCACTAGTCACCCCCCCACTGTCACTAGTCACCCCCCCACTGTCACTAGTCACCCCCCTCACTGTCACTAGTCACCCCCCCACTGTCACTAGTCACCCCCCCACTGTCACTAATCACCCCCCACTGTCACTAGTCACCTCCCCACTGTCACTAGTCACCTCCCCTCACTGTCACTAGTCACCCCCCACTGTCACTAGTCACCCCCCCACTGTCACTAGTCACCCCCCTCACTGTCACTAGTCACCTCCCCACTGTCACTAGTCACCCCCCCCACTGTCACTAGTCACCCCCCCACTGTCACTAGTCACCCCCTCACTGTCACTAGTCACCCCCCCACTCACTAGTCACCCCTCACTGTCACTAGTCACCCCTCACTGTCACTAGTCACCCCTCACTGTCACTAGTCACCCCTCACTCTGTCACTAGTCACCCCTCACTGTCACTAGTCACCCCTCACTGTCACTAGTCACCCCTCCCTCACTCTGTCACTAGTCACCCCTCACTCTGTCACTTGTCACCCCTCACTTGTCACTTTTCACCCCTCACTGTCACTAGTCACCCCTCACTCTGTCACTGTCACCCCTCACTGTCACTAGTCACCCCTCACTCTGTCACTAGTCACCCCTCACTGTCACTAGTCACCCCTCACTTGTCACTAGTCACCCCCCACTGTCACTAGTCACCCCCAGTCATCCCTCCCCTCACTGTCACTAGTCACCTCCCTCACTGTCACTAGTCACCTCCCTCACTGTCACTAGTCCCCCTCCCTCACTGTCACTAATCACCCACTGTCACTAGTCACCCCCCACTGTCACTAGTCACCCCCCACTGTCACTAATCACCCCCTCACTGTCACTAGTCACCCCCCCACTGTCACTAGTCACCTCCCCTCACTGTCACTAGTCACCTCCCCTCACTGTCACTAATCACCCCCCCACTGTCACTAATCACCCCCCTCACTGTCACTAATCACCCCCCTCACTGTCACTAGTCACCCCCCTCACTGTCACTAATCACCTCCCCTCACTGTCACTAGTCACCTCCCCACTGTCACTAGTCACCCCCATCACTGTCACTAGTCACCCCCATCACTGTCACTAATCACCCCCCTCACTGTCACCAGTCATTCCTTCACTATGTCACCAGTCATCCCTTCCTTCCCTCACTCTGCCACTCGTCATCCCCTCACTCTATCACCAGTCACCCCTTCCTTCCTTCACAGTGACAGAGTTAGGGGGGGAGTGACTAGTGACAGAGAGAGGGATGGGGTGACTAGTGACAGAGTGAGGAAGGGGGTGACTAGGGACAGAGGGGGTGATCAGTGACAGAGTGAGTGAGGGGGTGACTAGTGACAGAGTGAGTGAGGGGGTGACTAGTGACAGAGTGAGGGAGGGGGTGACTAGTGACAGAGTGAGGGGGGGTGACTAGTGACAGAGAGAGGGATGGGGTGACTAGTGACAGTCACCCCCTCCCTCCCTCTGTCACTAGTCACTCCCTCCCTCTGTCACCAGTCATTCCCCACACTCTGTCACTAGTCCTCTCTTCCCTCCCTCCCCCACTCTGCCACTAGTCACCCATTCCCTAACTCTGTCACTGGTCACCCACTCACTCACTCTGTCACCAGTCACCCCCTCACTCTGTCACCAGTCACCCCCACTCACTGTGTCTCCCCCTCACTCTGCCACCACTCAACCCCTCCTTCCCTCACTCTGCCACCAGGTACCCCCTCACTCTTCCACCTGTCACCTTCTCCCTCATACACTCTGTCACCTGTCACATATGCATTCACACAGACACTATATACAAAAAAGCACATGTAGTCATCCAGACATGCACAAGTGCATTCACACAGACTCAAATACAAACATGCATTGATACACAGGTCTTCACAATATACACATCCAAAGGAATGCCGTATTATGAGTTATATTTAACATTTATTTAATGCACGTATATTTGGCCTTCAAAGGGCCTGGGATCTAATTTTGCCCGGGGGCCCCAAAGGCTCTCAGTCCGCCCCTGGCAGTGTGTGTATGGGGGGCAGTGTGTGTATGGGGGCAGTGTGTGTAATGGGGGGCAGTGTGTGTGTATAATGGGGGGCAGTGTGTGTGTATGGGGGCAGTGTGTGTGTAATGGAGCAGTGTGTGTATGAGGGCAGTGTGTGTGTAATGGGGGGCAGTGTGTGTATAATGGGGGGCAGTGTGTGTATGGGGGGGCAGTGTGTGTAATGGGGGGCAGTGTGTGTAATGGGGGGCAATGTGTGTATGGGGGGGCAGTGTGTGTGTATGGTGGGGCAGTGTGTGTGTATGGGGGGGGAAGGAGGCTTTTTAATAATTTTTTTTTTAAATAAAATAAATATTCTATGTCCCCCCTCCCTTCTTACCTTTATTTAGGAGGAGGGGGGGCATTTCCCTGGTGGTCCGCTGGGTATTCCCTGGTGGTCCCAGTGGTGATTCCCTGGTGGTCAGGTGGTCAGAGTGAACTCTAGCCCGCGCTCCCGGGCTAGAGTTCACTCTTGCGAGATTTGGAGCATTGCCGTGGTAACCGCGGCAACGCTCCAAATCTCGAGAGAGGAGGACCCGGAGGAGCTGCAGGCTGAGCTCCCGGGTCCTCTCTCTCACTCCCTCCCTCCGCCGCCGGCTGTCAGCACGGTGCCTGGGGACCGGGGAGGGAGATCTCTGATCTTCCTCCCCAGTCCGCAGGCACATTGCAGGGCTGGCACTTGGGCAATGCCAGCCCTGTGTTAGCCGGCAGGGGGGAATCTCGAGGGGGGGCAATTGCCCCGTTGCCCCCCCCCCCCTGGATCTGCCAATGCCTGGGAGGGCGTCTCTGGAACTAAAATCCTTTTTGTAATAGAACAGCATACAATTATAATTAACACCATTACAAGCATGACCACTAAAAAAAGCAAGGGGGTCTTTAATACAAGCACAATTTAACAACAAGAAATAACAGGTAGCAGATATTACATGACAAAGTATTTACCACATTTCTAAAAAAAAACAACCTAACATGTAACACACAATATACTAATTTATGATGCCATGTTTGCTAACCAGGACTCTAGAGAATATTTCAAAGGATCTAACAGTCAACAGGTATAGCTTGGAGGAAAGACGAGACAGGGGGGATATGATTGAAACATTTAAATATATAAAGGGAATCAACACAGTAAAGGAGGAGACTATATTTAAAAGAAGAAAAACTACCACAACAAGAGGACATAGTCTTAAATTAGAGGGACAAAGGTTTAAAAATAATATCAGGAAGTATTACTTTACTGAGAGGGTAGTGGATGCATGGAATAGCCTTCCAGCTGAAGTGGTAGAGGTTAACACAGTAAAGGAGTTTAAGCATGCGTGGGATAGGCATAAGGCTATCCTAACTATAAGATAAGGCCAGGGACTAATGAAAGTATTTAGAAAATTGGGCAGACTAGATGGGCCGAATGGTTCTTATCTGCCGTCACATTCTATGTTTCTATGTATCAAATCCCAGGCATTCTCTATGTAAAAGGTTGTTGAAATGAAGCATCTGTAGTGAAATTATCACTGCTCATCAAAACAGACTTCTGATGTGTCAGATCTGTCTCTATTATAAGAATGGGGATATGGGTGCCATGCTTTTAACACTCAATGACATAGAAAGTAGATTAAAGCTTTGTTTCATGCACTACCTGCATTAATCGGGGCCTGGTTGCACTTTGTATGTATTGCTGCTGGGTTTTTTACATGAAAATAGCATTGACACAGGAGCCGGGCCCCTAGCTTCTATGGCCAGTCCTGGTTTTCCCATTAGACAGAGTAGGTATATACCTACAGAAACATGCTTGATGGGCTTGTCTACTCTATAGAGTTCTGGTTTACCAAGTTCTGACCGGATTTGGCTTTTGTAAATATGAGAATTGCCATTCCGGTCAGAATTTGGCCATTTTCACTGGATTTTCAAAATCCAGTATTTAGTGAATAGTTCTGTCAGTTACCTTATACTTAAATAGTGTATGAAGATAAGAATAGAGCAAATGACTAAAAAAATTATTGGCATTGATCCCGGTGGCAGACACAGTCTATTTCAGTACATTGTAAAAGTTGTCATAGTTAATAGACTAAGGTACTCAATATAATCTATACCGGGGAAGCTATTTAAAGGGCCACTGGAAGCACCAAAACAACTTAAGCTTAATGAAGCAGTGTTGGTGTATAGATCATGCCCCTGCAGTCTTACTGCTCAATCTTCTGCCATTTAGGAGTTAAATCCCTTTGTTTATGAACCCTAGTCACACCTACCTGCATGTGACTTACACAGCCTTCCTAAACACTTCCTGTAAAGAGAAATCTACAGTTTCTCTTTACTTTATTGCACTGTTTGTTTAAATTAGAATTTCTTATCTTCTGTTCTGTCAATACCATTCTTGACCCTGCATAAAGAACACATGTGTGATTAAAGTTCAATTTACAGAGCAGGAGATAAAAACTTCTAAAATAAATAAGATCTGAAACCATTCATTTCCTGCAGGCTGTGTCAGTCACAGACAGGGGAGGTGTGGCTAGGGCTGCATGGACAGAAAGAAAAGTGATTTAACTCCTTAATGGAATAGAATTGAGCAATGAGACTGTAGGAGCATGATCTGTATACCAGACCTACTTCATTAAGCTAAATTTGTTTTGATGCTTATAGTGTCCCTTTAAATGTTGGCTGGCTTGGGGTGAGGGGTTTTGGGAAGGTGTGCAAGGTAAGGAGCCAGGATTTTTCTGGTAAAAAAACATTGTCTAGATGGATTAAGGATAAGTAATTGAGCTACACAACTCTCAACTAACAGATATTCTGACGAGACAGACCCTTTGTACTACTGCCTTTTATAATGCAAATATGCTGGAAAATGCTTAATCTGTGTGAGTTATTTGTGATGTACAGCATTCGAACATTTTCTTGCCTGTAAAATAAATAAAAAATTAAGATTAAAAGGTCATAAATGCATTACTGGAGAGTTGAAATAAAAATGCTGGTATACAATATATACACATTGGCATATGTGTATACAAATGTGTACGTGCTGCAGGAAGTGTTAATAGGTGTATAGTGTGAAATTACCCAGATATGGAGGGTGTAGAAGAAGATAGGAAGGGAAAATGATATGGATAACAGATCTTTAATTCTCTTCCTATCTTAACCCCTTAAGGACACATGACATGTGTGACATGTCATGATTACCTTTTATTCCAGAAGTTTGGTCCTTAAGGGGTTAAATCAGTGCAGAGAGCCTTTATCACTATTGGGCCCCAGGGCCCATCTGTTCTTGAGCTATCCCTGGACTAGATTTCAACACTCATGCATAGGTAAACAAACCCAAGTCTCACACCTATTAGTAAATTCTCACCTTCACACAATTTGAAAGCTAGGAGAGCCATGTGGTATGCAAAACAGTTGGAAAACATTACTCTAGTGGCTCCCCATTGATTAAACAGTTGTATGATAGAAGGATCAGGCCTCTTATTTATATATAATTTTATTTAAAACAGATTTTAACCTCCCTTTGTCAAGGACCCGTATTACGTTCATGGCATTGATTCCCTTGGACACTTTTTTTTTTTCTCAATTGAAAAATTATGTCAATAGCTTATCTTTCTAATATATTATGCTCTTACCAGTATAGGGATCTCTGCTTCATTGAGGAAATCAGTCCCACTACAGAAAACAACATATTATGCATGATATATCTGTTCCAGCCAATAGGGTCTCACTGAAATTGCAAAGGTACCCAATTTTAGGTCTAGAACAAGGGGTAGACGAACTGATTAAAGAAGAATATGTTATTAAAATTGATTTTTCGTTGGAGTCTGACTGGCAAGCAGAGCAGTTGCATGCTAAGTGAGCTCCTGAGAATAGCCTGCCTAATAAGTGTTTTATACCTGCCTTATTGCAGCTTCTCACAGCAAAACAAGTGTTCCGTATTGTGAGGACCTGGTGACCACATTCGGTGCTATCCTGAACTGGAATCCCATCACGATTTGCGTCCTTCAAACTTGTTGTGCCAACCTGACACGACTGAAAGGCAAACTTGTTGTGCGAACCTGACAGTGGAGATAACCTGAAAACTCCTGCAGGTCCGAAAACACCCAATGCCACCATTCCAAGATGGCCACCATCACGTCCTCGGCCCTCCTTGAGGAGCGCATTGAAGAGGCCTTTGCACGAATGTGCAGTTGTGGCATTGTGCCCTCTCTTGTTACCGATAGCATGTTCCATTGAAATATTCTCAGATCAGATCTATCTATAGTAGGACAAGCTTACGCCATGCATTGTTTCTTATAATTTCCTAAAATAATTGTGCCACTTTCTCAATGCCATGCTTAAGGATGTCTATCTTTAAATTTAATATGCTTGTGTTCGCTTTTGTGGCATCACAACACTCTCTGTAATAATATGCACAACAACAACAAAATAACTTAATAAAAATAAAAAGATTTTATTAAAAAAAAGTTTATTTTTCCATGCAAATACTTTAATATGGATGTGTTTTGTATAAGAATTCCCAAATGGTAGGAGTTTGAAGAGTACGTGTAGCTTCAGAGCTCACATATGGTAATTAAAGGAATAGTCACCAATGTCACAATGTGCGTGCTTTGCCTGAACCAAAAGAAACAAACACTTAGTAAGCTTGAAAAGTAAAGAGGATGTTTATTTGACCTTTAAAGAAGCACCCTAGGCCCTTTTTAAGAAGCATTTCAAATCTTAAAGGTAAAGTAACTTACCTGTGTTTGATATGCAGGGCCAAGATTCTGATTAGTTTGAATCCTACCTCCATCCCTGACTGGGACCATGAAAAGCTCTCTCAATATTACAAAATGTCACTATACATGCCCATGACAATTTACTTGTAAATCTGTCTTTTAAAGGAACGTTAAAGCTTTAGGAATACAAACCTGTATTTATAACAGAATTATGTCAACCCTCCCCCTTTTGCAATACATTTTAAAAAATAGAAATACTTACTTTACTTACCTTTTTCCAGCGCTGAGCCACCTGCGCATCATGAAGGGGGCATGACCTCCTCCGCGATGGATCAAACCAATGTTCCTCACTAAGAAGCAATGGGGACTGTCCGCATGTGCATACCAGTTTCTCTATAGGAGAAATTTGAATCAATGCTTTCCCAATGGTAGACTTAACCCTGCAATGTAAATTGCCATTTCAAAAAAGGAAAAAAAGGACACCCACAACATGTCATTGAGATGAAGTGGTCGAGGTGACTATAATGAAGCAGTTTTGGTGTATAGATCATGCCCTTGAAGTCTCACTGCTCAATTCTTTGCCATATAGAAGTAAAATCACTTTGTTTCTACAGCTCTAGTCACACCTCCCTGCATGTGACCTGCCCAGTTTCCCTACACACCTCCTGTAAAGAGAGATTTAATTGTTAAACTTCCTGTATTGCGCAGTCTGTTTTAGGTAGAATATCTAATTTCATGTTCATTTAACAGCCTACTAGAGCCTACTGTGTGCGACTGAAGTTCAATTAACAGAGCAGGAGATAAAAACATCCCAAGGAAACACAATGTGCTGAAGATTCTGATTAAAAATAAAATCATTTCATCATGCAGACCGTGACAGCCACAGCCAGTGGAGGTGTGACCAGGGCTCCATATATAAAAACAAAAGTGATTTAACTTCTAAATGGCAGAGATTTAGGTAGCGTGATGGCAGGGGCATGATCTATACCAGGGGTAGGCAAGCTTTGGTATTCCAGATGTTGTAGATTACATCTCCTATAGTGTGCTTACAACCATAATGCTGGCACAAGCATCAGGGGAGATGTAGTCTATAAAATCTGGAGTGCCAAAGATTGGCTACCCCTAAATCATCTACTGCTTCATTAAGCTAAAGTTGCTTTATTGCTTAGATCATCCATTGAAAAAAAATAAACTCACAATGATGTGCCTTGTGTATCAGTTTATCCCAGAACTCCACACCAATAAAAGTTCCAGTAATAATATTTTAAAGGCGGCAAGTTATATTTTTATTAAAGTGTGTATAATAGAAAACTTTGAGACATATTTTCAAGCTGGAAACACAGCCGACTTGGAAGCAATATCCCATTTTGCCATTATGCCTTAAAATTTTAATGTCATTTTGAAATCACATTGAATTTCTGACAATGTTATAAATAATCATATCGGTCAGTCTGCAGTGTCAATGTATTCTTGCTGCCTGCGTCAAGTGTTTTACTCCAATCTCAAATTCAGAACTAAGAAACAAATACATTTTGTCTCAACAAAGCAGACTTGTATTTTTCTGCTCAGTTTTACAGATCTAATTTGCATTATCTGAATCCACCTATGAATGGACTATGTCATAAAACGTTTTAGAATATTTAGCAAATGTATGTATGGGTCAATTTAATACATGAATTAGCTTTTGTTACAACCACGTCTCTTGGCCTCTTAGCAGGCCTCAGCCAATTATACATTGGAAAGCACAATCATTTTTATGGTGAGAAACCTTTATTTTATTTAATTTTAATTTTTTGTTTTATTATGCAGATACGCAGCATAGGCAATTAAAACATTATTTATATATATATATATATATATATATATATATATATAGTCTTTGTTAGTAGCCACAAACACTGGCCAAAATTAGCGTTCAAATTAACTTTCTGCATTTTTCACACACACACACACAAACATGAACGCTAACTTTGGCCAGTGGTTGTGACAAAGTGGCTACTAAAAAGACTGGACATACCCCACTTGCAATACCATGGGTTGTCTACTTTTGCAAATGGTATGCTATCATGGGGGTAATTCTCATTCCTGGGCTACCATACAGTCTGAAAGGCAACATAACCAATCTGGCAAATTTCAATGTGTATAAACTGAAAATGTAATGTGCTATATTTGACCCTGTAACTTTCCAAAACACCACAAAACCTGTACATAGGGGGTACTGTTTTACTCGTAAGACTTCGCTAAATACAAATATGTTGCAGTAAAAGCAGTGTTATAACATTCACAGTTAAAATGTCATGCAGAACTTAAAAAAAATCTACATTTCTCACATTGTTTTTATATTTTATTCATATTAAATTATGTTTCATATCTAATATTCGATGTGAAATAAAAGCCATGTGTCCCCTGAACAAAGTGATATATAATAAGTGTGGTGCACATATAGTAAAATTCCAGGTTTTGTTTGCATTTTGTTTAGATCAGAACTTGTACAATTGCCTCCATTCTTAAGAGGTTAAAGGGACACTATAGGCATCCAGACCACTTCAGCTCAATGAAATGGTCTGGGTGCTATGTCCGCTTAGTTTTAACCCGGCAGCTGTAAGCATAGCAGTTTCAGAGGAACTGCTATGTTTACATTGGGGGTTAATCCAGCCTCTAGTGTCTGTCTCCTTGACAGCCACTAGAGGCGCTTCTGCGATCCTCAATGCGAACATCGCATTAAGGACACCCTGGATGTCTATAGGAAAGCAGTGAGTAATGCTTTCCTATGGGCGGTATGAATGCACGCGCGGGGCTCTGGCCGCGCATGTGCATTCGGAGCAGACATCGGCAGGGGGAGGAGAGGCCACCAGCACTGAGGGAGCCCGGCACTGGATTAAGGTAAGTGGCTGAAGGGGTTTTAACACCTTCCGCTCAGCGGGAGGGGGGCACAAGTTTGTTTTCCTGGCACTATAGTGCTCCTTTAATTCTTTCTATCCTATTATCTTGTACGTTTCTATTTTGTTTGTGTACTTGTGTCCATCCCTAATGTTAAAATTTATAAAATTGCACTTTGGGACGATACATTTTTTTGCCTTCCAAGCCACAAGTTGCTAGCCCTCCCTTATTTGCTATATGTTCTGAACACTTAACTGGCTCCTAGAATCCACTGAGACGAATGGGAAATGAAAACCGTACTGGTGGCAATGCAATAATGGATATTTAGTATATGAATGTGTGGCCAATCCATGGTGCCTTGTAAGTGCAGATATGTGAAATGGGTACCTTTTGGAGTGAATGATTGAGCTCAGCTCTTTGCTAGTGGAACAGTGTCTTCGTAAGTGGTCTCTTTCCTAGTGTTCCTGGGTCTTGTACAGGTTGTGTTTGAATACTAGGTGTCGTGTGGAGGTCTTTTCCCATATCCTGTAGAAGAATGAGCGGTTTAGTGGCAGCGTTAGGCACCCAAGAGGTAGAACTGATGTGGATTTTGCAGAGGACATTTTCAAACATCTCACTTGGTGCATCTATTGATTTCTGTGATGAGGTCAAGGCTCTTCCCATGTTGCAGATGGGTCACCATCTTGGGAAAACATGTCCAATGGACGATAAGTGTTTGGAAAACGAGAAAGGATAGGCTTCCAGGTAGATACAATATCTCTGTACCAGGATAACTCCTACTGCCCAGGAGGGGAGAAATGTGGAAGCTGTACTCTAACATATATGCAATCTTGTGATGTACTAGATTTGCTGCCACCAACTGGGCCACATATTGTGCCAAGGTGATATCAAAACACTCTCAAACTAGTCTTCTAAAGCACTGACGGGAAAGTGGTAGTAAATTGCCCTTAAGGGAACACTTTAGGCACCCAAACCACCATGTCAACTAAGTGGTCTAGGTGCCATGTGCCCTCCTGCAGGTGACAACTACTAGATGTGCTTCTGCAAAATTCCTTTTGGAATGCATTGAGTTGGTTTAGAATATCCATCTTGGTAATATCTGCCATGGAGGCGGGGCCAGCTGCAGAGAGAGGGGATTGGCAAGGGAAACAAGGTCAGTTAGCTTTTAACCCTTGCGAGTAACTCCATGCAGGACTAGGCTCCATCTTATGAAGGTACATGTGATTATATATGTTTGGTACAATTTCCTATTTTAACACAGACACACACAACGCCTACAGAGGTTTGCTGCTATGTAAACATGCCGTAATTTTCATTCATGAGTGCTACTGTCCATTAGACCTTGATGTAACTTTCCAGTAATGCAGGTTTGGCAAGTTTCCCCTACACAAGTACACAACCCAACCCTAGTTTGAGAACTCTTACTTTAAACACAACAAGATCAGCTGGCAAAGGGGGCATTCCCACCTGGAGTGCCAATGCCAAGGTGGGAGTGTCAGAAAAGTTGATGCCAAGCCACATGCACAGATTTTTTTCATGCAGGTTACTGTTAGCAATTATCCATGGTTTTATAGAGTAGTGGAACAACAGAGAACTAACAAGGGGCAGCAGAAAGGGTCCCAAAACTGGGACAGTACTGCTGGATCATGAATGGTTGGGAAATATTGAAGTCTCACTTCATACCTTCATGGGCAAAGTTATAACTTTAAAAAAAAAAAAAAAATTCTGAAATAATGGAGAAACAGCAGCAAATTTGTGGAAAAAAAACTTTATTTAAAAAAAACAAAACAAATTGGGCAGACTAGATGGGCCAAATGGTTCTTATCTGCTGTCACATTCTATGTATTCCACCAAAATGACAGTCCTCCTTACTCTTTGGTGGAATAAAACTTCTTCCTTTTCAAGCGGTGTTGCGACATTATTCAAACCTGGGAGACTGCACAGAATTTGCGATAAACGCAAAGTGGATTTCATATTTTAGGCAGTAGTAGCCGTCATAGCGGACATGGAGAATGTTGTCAATGTGGCTGTTGTGGCGTATAATTTAAAATTAGCTTTGAATTCCTGACAATTCACACTTTGAAGAATAACCTTGTCAGTATTCAGCTCATTACAAAACATATTTAAAAGTACTTTTATATTTCATGCCTTATGAAAGTGATCGAGCCACAGCCAGAAATCATTATAAACCCAGGTCAATACTCAACTAACAAAACAATGACACTGGCATCTTCTTAATGATCACAGCTTTATTGAGTGCCCTGGTGAAGAAAAAAAACAGGAACAACTTACAATAACATTTACAACATTACCCTAAGACCTCATCATGCCTATTTTGAAGCTTGCTGTAGAATATCTCTCCCCAAATCTCACCAATAGGCGCCATATCCATCTGAGCCGTAAAGGGATATTGTCACCCCCAAACAACTCATGCTATTTTTATAGAGAATGGAATTTCATCTATACATTGTACTAGAAAATGTACAGATTTGGAGAAAGACTTATTTAAAATAGGTTTTCGCTCACGTGTCATTTCTTCGGCACTTACTCTTGTAAGTAATGTAAGCTGGTTTGAGCAGGTCCCTCAATACCCCTGTTCCTGTGCTTACAGCTAAGTTTGTTGCAATTGCAGGTCTGTATTGTACAGCGCTATGGATTTTCTTGTCACTTTATGAATAATAATTTACTCTATGTCAAAGAATTGGTTGACAAGAAAAAGAGACAGGACCTCCCACAAGCCTTCTGCGCTCCACCAGTAGCAACCACAGAGTATTGTATGTTATTACTTGCACTTGTTGTTTCTCTTCTATTTTATTATTTCTTTTTCACCCTTCTTAAACAAAACTAGTAGAGTAAGAAAAGAATTGGCAAAAGAATAGTTTAATCGTTGGTTAAAATCATTTCCAGAGTGAATGAACAGTTTCTTCCCCCCATGAAAAGCAGTAACAGATTGTGTTAATTTCGATGTAATATGGCTGACTTCTGTTCCAAAACTAGGCTTGTAACACAAAATGGCCACTGCTGCCGAAAATGTCAAAAAGAGGCTTTGGTCACACAAATTCAATAACCTTTTAGAAGATGAGGAAAAGGTCATAAAGAAATGTGAAACACACCCCAACACAGGAGCTGGTGAAAAAGACGCATGGAACACACTATGAATAAGGAACACATGGAACTCTCTACATTGATGAACTAAGTTATAAATATGAAGGATTCACAAAGGCAGCATTATTGAGAGAGGAAGTCTCCGTTGGTGAAATGCATTTCAATGGGAAAAGCCCTTTAATATCAGTATTATTTTCATATTGTTTTAAATTTGTTTTTGGTTTTTATTTGACCAGCATTGTATTTGCAAATAGTTTTTAAAACATACTTTGTCCAATAAAGCTGGAAACATTTGCTACATAAAGGATTTCTTTGATTATGTCAAGGGGCAGTGTCACCCTTTAAGAGACACTAGCGCAGCAACTATGCAAATGTGAGTTTGATAATTTTATCATATACATATGGCACTATTTATTAATTAGTTTTATTACATATATAACCATCTCACAAGCAAGTGAACCTTTTTTGTGAGTTGGCATTCCTACTAATTTAACAAGTTTACTTACTTTATTAAAGGACCACTATAGGCACCCAGACCACTTCAGCTTAATGAAGTGGTCTGGGTGCCAGGTCCAGCTAGAATTAACACTTTTTTTTATAAACATTGCAGTTTCAGAGAAACTGCTATGTTTATAATATGGTTAATCCAGCCCCCAGTGGCTGTCTCTTGACAGCCGCTAGAGGCGCTTGCGTGCTTCTCACTGTGAAAATCACAGTGAGAAGACGCCAGCGTCCATAGGAAAGCATTTTAAATGCCGATGACGCCTTTATGGAGGAGGAGGAGAGCTCCCTGCCCGACGCTGGAGAAAGGTAAGATTTTAACCGCTTCCTCTCCCCAGAGCCCGGTGGGAGGGGGTCCCTGAGGGTGGGGGCACCCTCAGGGCACTATAGTGCCAGGAAAACGAGTATGTTTTCCTGGCACTATAGTGGTCCTTTAAGATTGTCTGCACTATTGTTATCTGCATTTTGTTTTGGAAGTTTTATTCCACCTAAAAAGTAGCCTGAAAAAAATTGTAGGTATAAAAGTGTGAAACACGATTGATAGTGAATTAAAGTATTTTTCTGGCACAATGAGCACTACTATTTTAAAAACACATTTTTTTAAAATGATGTATATATAAATATATATATTTTATTTTCAATGCATTTTATTTACTGCCATTTTAAAAGGATTAATGTATAAAAGTATTACGCACGCTTTATATTTATTGTTTGGTACAAGTTGCACCTTATTAAACTGACACTTTAAATACATAGTTACACAGATTTAAAAAGGATTTGTATGCAATATATTACTAAGTGCTTCACCATATACTTGACACATTGTAATCTTTTGTAGCACCTACAACACCTTCGCTGTGGTTGCTATGGTAACTGGCTGACTGGGAAGTATAGAAACAGGATTCAGATGCTGGAATGCATGCTATTAACGAAGTCGGCGTAATGGAGGAGGTTTGCCCTGCTTGCCAGTAAAGAGTGTGGGAGGAGTGTGAGGGAACCGTAGGTGGGCATTGTAAGTAATACCTACTTCTGTAAGGAGATCGTGGCGGGTCAGGTAAGTGCCTGACAGTTCCCCTTTAAGTGCTGTCCAGGAACTCCCGCAATCTTTGACAAAAAAAAAATCTAAAAAAACACCTTTATTGTAAACTATTCTAGAAAGCTACTTCTCCTGTACATGACATACGTCTTACCCTGAATGCTTGCGCCACTTTAACCCACTCACTGGAATGCAAGCTAGTGTGAGCAGGGCCCTCAACACACACTGTTCCTTTGCGTCCAACTCGTATTTCAAATACTTGTTTGTTAGTCCATCTATTTTACGGTGCTGTGGAATTTGTTGTTGCTTTCTAAGTAATAATAACAACAACAAAAAGAACAAACAGACAACACACAACGAAGAAAAGAAAGTGGGGGTTAAGCTTGACACTTGAGCTTTTTTTTTCACCCCTACCTGTCGCTGTGAAAGAGTATGTCCCCTTTTATACAATATTGCAAATATTAATTCTGCCCCACAGCCCACCCAATCAATGTCTGATACCACTCCTGTAAAGCCAACTTGAACCCTTACCATGTACTCCTTCTCAAAGGGTCCAAGGTTCTTCTTTATGGTACAAAATTAACTGTAAAAACAAATATTTGTTTACCATAATAATATAATTTAAAAATAATAATTCTGATTTAGTTTATGTATGAGTATATTAACTGCATGTTATATGGCTGCCATGATGGTGATATTCATATGTAAGGTGGTGGTGGTGGGAATACCAGTGTTTGTAATATCTCAAATAAGACACTAGGGGGCTCTGAAAACAAAATTAGTATATCTAATCCAAAAGCTCTACTCCACCTTCTATGTATGCTTGAACATATCAGGTTGAAAGCATTTTAATCCATAGAGAAATTCGTTTTCATTGCCTTAGTCAGAATGGACACATACATAACCACGTGGCTCCACTGGATTAGCGTTACATCATCACATACATAGCAGACAGACAATCTCTAGAAAACTCTCAAAAAATAACGGATATTGCATACTCCCCTCTCTTTACTATTTCTTACCTTACGTTTACTTACTAAACAAAGACTTCTAGTGAATTGAATAGAAGCTAATTTACAAAATACACACTAAAATAGCTGTAGACACAAAACGGCCAGTTTGGTGTAAAGTTTGCAATATATAGATTGTTTTGCAGCCAAACATCTGTATTTAATGTCTGTATCCACAGCCATATTCTTTCACCTTATGCTTCAGTGAAAACATCCAAGATTGATAATGCAGAGCTGTAATTTCCAAATTATCAACGTGTCTACAATGGGAGTCTGGGGCTGGGTGCTGGGGCAAATTAAAGTTTTTCACAAATATTACAAAATGGTTTGGCAGAAAACCCATGGATGGGCTGTAGACTCATAGTACCATAAGCACCACAAATAGCATAGAATGTCCGTGTAAAGAGAAAATCCAAAAACGGTGGACTATGACAACTCCTGTAGACTGCGAGAATGCAAAAATAAGGTAAGATCTTAATATATGAACTATACTACTGAGTCTAGAATTGTAAATATATATATATTTCCTTCCCTAAAAGTACAACATCACAATATCCAAAAAAGTGTCCCAGGAGCCAACAAACACTGTCACGGGGAGAGAAATCACAATTCATCGGATCGTAGTCAAGTATCAGCAGGTCGATAGTTAATATGTTACTACTTGATAAATGGACAAAATCGAGCATTTATTTGCCATCTTAAACAATTACGTCCTCTTGTCCAGGATGAAATGTTGTGCAAGATATTGCATCTATTTTTCAAAGAACATTCTATGTACATTGCCATTTAGAGATTTATGAAAAGTAAGACTATCCCCCCTAGTGGAAGAAAGAGGTGCAGCACACAATTTGAAAATAAATAAGGAATTTGAAAAAGATGTGGTAAGTTTAGATGGATAAAAATTAGATTTAAAATTTTGTATTTTAAATATTTATGCATGGAAATATTTATCACTGCCTTTTTAAGCAGATAAGGAATGTGTCTGTCTATGGCAATGCAGCAGATTTGAAGTAGCAAAATAATAAAGAATGAATGGATTGCATGGAGATGGTACAGCAGTATACATCACGTAGAAGTGAATTGCCACACATGCAAAATGAGGTACCCAAAATTAATGATGGATCAGAGTCAAGTCTCAATAAATTAGGAGTATCTAAAATGCTTCAATGTCCAACATTGTGAGGTGGGAATGTAGTGTACTAACTGCCCGATGTGGGTTGCTTGACAATATTTATAAATGTGACAGTTTTATATGACCCAGCTGAAATGTAAAAAAAATGCAGCAGTGTGCTAAAAATAAATGTTCCAATGCCCTCGCCAAAGTGCACTGTGACATCCCTAGAACTCAGGTCAACTAACAGCCAAACAAAAATTGTGTTCTCTCCCACTAAACGTGAAAAACTGTATCCCTAGTACAAAAGGAAACCATCTCTTCTAAGGTTAATTGAGACCAAAATAAAACGAGCCTCAATATGAAAAAAGAAACAAGCTAGTAGCAAAAAAAGGGGGGAAGCCCCTAAACTGTGAACAACAAGTTTTGAAAAAAAGAAAACAGAAAATAAGTCTACCAACAACGATTTCTAACTGGGAGAGTATTAAAACGTAACTTTTAATCTATATCAAGAATGTGATAAAATATTGATGCAAAAATAACCAAAATGATAAAGGATAATAAATAAAATTTAAAAAACAAAAACAAAATGGAAGAAACAGTCCTCTCTGTTAAGGGCAATTGGACGGCAGGAATATAAAACCTGCTTCTCCTCCTCTCACTATTTAATCAGGGCCAGATTTCCCAGAAAGCCACAGAGGCCAGGATCTCAGGGCAGCATGGCCGATGGGTAGGTAAATGATCTTCCTCACCGGCCAGCCCATTCTCATGCTGAGAGAGACGGCCACTGTATCCATTTGTCTGGTTACAATTATGTGTCTGTTAGTCCACCCATTGTTCAGCGCTGCGGAATTTGCTGGTGCTATATAAATAATAAAATAATAATGACAAGGTAAATTGAATAAGGGTTTCATATCGCAGATCTTTCTAGCCAATATAAATGCTGTAACACAGGAACAGTTTCCATAAATTACAAATACGAAAGAAGACATTTGTCTTATGACGAATGGCAATCACATGGGCGGCAAATGCGTGATTGTGTCAAGGAACAAGGTTATTAGACACTTTTTTTTTTTTTGCTGGAGAGGAGGTCACCATGAGAAAGTGTTCGATAAAGTTGAAGCACAGTGGATCCAAAGGTCTGAATATAGATTTAGAGCATATATATATATATATATATATATATATACACACACACACACACACACACACACATTTACACACTCATATATTTGTTTAAAGAAATTATTTATTTATTTTTATAAATATGTATGTATCCCTTTTTATATTCCCAACATAATAATTATTAGTACTGGTAATGTGAAATTTTCTAATCCACTTAGATTTTTTGATTTAATAATATATAGTAAGCATTTTAAGTCTTTAAAATGACAGTGACCTGTACATGTCAAACATAAAGTTTTTTTTGATTTGGGCAGACTAGATGGGCCGAATGGTTCTTATCTGTCGTCACAGATGGTTCCCATCTGCTGGAATACAACGGGCAGCAGAGAGTTAAAGGCGTTCTAGTTGATAGACAGCTCACTTGTAGTGAAACCACAAAATGAGAAAATTGATCATTTTTTTAAAGCATTTAAAGTCATCCTTTTCTTTAAAAATAAATATAGAATACCACCTGTTCTTTATGGAATTTCACAAGGCATAACAAAAATATTTATTTGTCATTGACATTCATATTACAAACATTTAATAACATTGATAAAAAATATTCAGCTATGTAAACTACATATTTAATTCAAAAATTGAATTAGTTGATTTTGTATTAAAACAATCTTACACAAAAAATATGACAACAGTAAAAATATTTTTTAGGTCAGGAATTCTTTAGCGCGCGTTGTCCTATTCGGTCCTATAGGATTTTGTTTTGATCTTCCTAGTCACAGAGAACAGATAGATTTTAATGAAATTAGAAAAATTCAGTCTGTAGCCCTAGGAGACTCAGCCGAGGTAGCATTCCTGTATCTCCGTACAAATAGACAATTTACTTTGGGCTTTTGTCTTATTTTGCAGACTAGTGAAATCCATAGGGAGGCATTTGACTGTTTTTGTGCTGCTTACACATCATCAAAATGTTCGTTTTACTACCAACGTCAGTCTGCCCTGTGTGACCCTGTGAACTCCAACCTAATCCACCTGTGCCTCTAACACAGGCATAACCACCCAACAATCCCCAATGGATTTAATCATCTAAATTCAAAATAAGTGCACTGGCTGGGTGAGTTAAATGTTCTATGCAATTTTCTACAAATACATTCTCAAAGTTTTATTTACGTATTTTTGGCTTGTAACATTCAATTTTCCTAAGTGGACTCCTCTTTCGTTCTAATTTCTCCATAATAATCTGTCATATAAAATAGTATGGATAATAAAAAGAACAAAAAAGGATTTCCGTTCAATCTCTGATGTTAATATGCAATTTTGTTTATTTTATTTTTTTTCAATTCTTACTTTATATTTTTTATTTTTATGCACTGCAATTTTTCTCCTTGCCATTGTTTATTTTATGTTTTGGGACTTGTACAGGCATTATTTATAATAAATATTTTATGGCTATGTTTGGAAACAACGCACTTAGTTTGTGAGCTAAATAGTTCACAGGGTCCTGACCCTAGTCTGTGACATGTATCCCCCGAAGATTCAACTTATTTGTCATAAATCCAAGGGGTTATTATTTTATAGAAAAGCAGTATGCTTAGCCCCTATAATTTTGTGGGGGGTTCTTTGAAGATATAATAAATATTTAATTCATAAAATTATACAAGTAAGAGACATTTGAGTGGTGGTAAATGGCTGGCACGAACACAATGTACCACTTGCACTGTGGATTGGTATTTGATCCATCCAAGGGCACAACATAGCTTAAAATCTCTATAAAATCACAGTGAAGTGTGAACTAAAATATTTAGCTATAGGTTGATCCATACATTTACGATCAAGAGATATAAAGTACATCTCCACTAGCTTTCTTTGAGGTCAAGGGAAACTACACAATAACATATATGTTGTAGAGTTCTACTTTTTATGTTTTATTACCATTTGTCGCAAGGTAAAAGTGATAAAATATTTGGATGCTGCAATTAGCTTTGCAAGATATAAAACAGTATTTCAATAAAAAAAAAAAAAATACTAACTCGCTTATATTGGTTAATGCTAAACTCTATAGTAGTATTTCACTAATGTGGGAATCTATATAAAGACAGAATTATTTATCAAAAAAAAAAAAAAAAGTATGTTTGTACAATGTCATGACATCACTGGAAATGTGGTAACTGAGATATTGAGCATTTACACTTTCAGTAATTACCTCTGTCCAAGATGAGATAATTGGAGCCCGTCTCTCAGTTATAACAGACATATAGAGTTCATTGAGCCCAGGCAGAATTCCTAAAACCATCTCTTGATCATCACAAGGTCGCTCTCCTTTTGTCATAATTACTGCTCCACCATATACATTACATCATGTAGAGTGTCACAGTTGACTCATCAAAAGGCTAGTGTATTTCCCCAAAGAGATGAAGTGACAATATAGCAGCGTGTATTAAAGGCATGGGTAAATATTAGCAGCACTGAACAGTACTAACAATTTCAGGCTGCCATCATTTGAAATGCATTCCTATGACAGATGAAAAGGTGTGTGATTCTTGAATCGAGTTTCCCCATTTTTCATATGAGAAAAATGCTTTTTTGCAATCTAGTTCCAACCTAACCCTAGACTGGATACACCTTGCTATTCCTAAGTACAGCACACAATTATCAGTGTAACCTGAATTCTCAGAAGTGGCTTTTCCGTACCCCGCAGTCTCTCGGAGCTATGATAAGGCTATATTATTTGGCTTACTTTCTGCTAAATGTCATTATACCAGTTTGAACACCTCTGCAGTGCCAGCTCCCAGCTGTTCATAGATGGCTCATAGTCTGTCCAGTTACCCTGCGGTTTAAACAGGGCATCAGATTGTCGGAGTTTCTTCAATTCGTCTTTGTTGGACCATACACCTAGAAAACAAAATAAGCAGCAGACGGTTCTTGTTATTAGTGCTAGGGAAATTTTGTTGATTATCACAATTAAGTTACACTCTCCCATGTAATGCATGGTGCAGGTGAAATCATATATGCACACATACTCTCTCTCACTACTCCCAGCATGCTTTGTAAACCAATAACATGTGGCCTCTCTTGCAACTTTCATAACCACAAAACCACCTTGAAACCAGTACAGGCCTGTAGCCACAGGCATTGCTGGGGGAAGTACTTTAGGGGCTGAAGCCAAAGATGCGAGACTAACCCTGGATATCTACAGGTAGTGGAGGATCCAGGAGGATATTACTGTTTTTGTATTTTTTCATTTTAAGTTTATTCAAAGCAGCTGCATGATTTAAAAAGAATATCACCATTCTGTAACTGTAAAACATTGCTGAATATATTAGCCATATTTAATTAATAATAATCCGCTAGTATAGTGTTCTACAAGGCTTCTAAGTGGAAGGGGATGATTTACACCAGGTTACTCTAGGGCATGGTGCTAGGGAAGAGAACTTTGCTGCACACCCCTCTATTAGTTCAGTAGTGTGATGGGTTCACATCGAATTCCTGGCTGTGCAGCATGTGCTTGTTTCTCACTAGAAAGATCTAGAAAGCATCAGCATCACGCTGGTCATGGACAGAGAGGATGTCATGACATTCCCTGCTATTGAGTAGCGTAGGGCTTATGTTTCGGGCTCACCCAGGCTTTCAGCCATTCTACATATGTATACATAAAATAACCCTCTTCCTTCCAGAATTAAAATATAGCAACACTAAAAAGCGCACACACAAATAATGCTAATAACGCTGGCACCCTATTAATAATTCAAAGATTTTAAGGTCCACCTTATATTCTCTGGGCTGTAGAAGTCAACACAGGGATGGATCCTACATCAAATATGGGCTTTATGCTGATGAGTTGCAATAACAATGAAACAGCTGTCCATGAGTGATTCACTGGCTTTGCTTTTTTTTGTTGTATTTCAAAGCTGTTGTACACAGCAAACACAGACTCAAAGGAATCCATGTTTAAAATGGAATGAGGCAAAAATGTGATTCCTTGTTTAACTAATTTGCATATCCCCGCCCAGAATCCTTTGCAGTAGTAACATCACTGCAAATGTGTGATTTCTTTGGGAAAAGCAAGTTTTATGGCTTGACTGGCGTGCAGATCTATGTTTAGCAATGCATTGACAATCCACTAGCTTTATTTAGAGAAGAGATGGATTATTCCTTTAGTTTTACACAGTGTGGTGCAGATACATACCCACTGCTAAGCCAGCTAAAAAAGCTGCTCCAAGAGAAGACATGTCTGTGTGTTTGGGTTTATCGATAGTTTGGCCAAATAAATCGGCTGTCATCTGCATCACAAAGCTGTTATTACTGACCCCTCCGTCTGCCCTGTAAAAACAGAGAAATCAGCTCACGGACACAATGTCTTGGAAAAATGTACAGAACATTAGCAAAATTAACAAAAATCCACACTTGCCTGATATGTGAGATGGGAATGGAGGTCTCTCTTAAAACTGTATCGTACAACTGCTTGTTCCTGGAATCACAACCCCACAAAAAAATGATATATTACATATAGAGAGTGCATCACCACTGAGATATTCTGGAGATATTACAATAAATCACAAGACTAAATGTTAAATGCTTTGTTAATGTCTCCAGAAGCCCTGGAATGGCATTATTTTCACCTAATGCACGTTTCAGTGATATTGTTTAGATTACAGTTTTTTTGTTTTTTTTAAATTAGGATTATGGCTAATTGTAAGAAAATTATTGTTTGCAATTGTGTCACTTTGTTGTACTATATAAGGACTGTATATGAACGAGTGGTAGCTTGACAAAGACCTTATGGCGAAGTTGAAACGTTGTCTGTTTACTTTGTTCCAATAAACATTGCCATTTCTTGAGTGACAGTGTGCCCAGATGTAGTTTCATTTTACTATAATTTAAGGATATCGTGCCTGCCACAGTTCGATAGTACTAGTGGTTACATTCTGGGGGGAATGCAGTCTCTGCTGGCCTAGGGAGAATCTTAAAGCAGCACTGAGACACACGTGTTCTGATCTGCCTGAGACTGGTGGGAGTTACACTCCCATGTAATAGATATTTGCAGCAGCTGTCCATAATTCAGCCTCCTTCAGATTAGTGATTTATTAGGAGAGAAGCTGTGTTTCTCCAGCTACTCAATAAACATATTGTTAACTGGAGAGGAACTAAATTAATAGAGGCAGCTGCAAATGGCATGCATGTTCCAAAGCTGTCCTCAGATCAGGGAGTCTGTCTTAACTGCACACCCATCAGGATCTTAAAGCAGTAACAGTAAATAATAGACACATTATGCAATATGATTTACACATCTCTCTCTCTCTTTATATATATATTTCCAAATATCCGGCACAATCACTTACTACGCACCAACTTCAAAGCTCACAAAATGTAATAGTTTTTTTTTTTTCTTTTTCTTAAAGTACTTAAGCACAAATAATGGGGGTTTAGTTACAGTATATGATCATAGACTGCATAAGCCTGTCTTAATGCCAATGTATCCCATTTCTTGCAGGTCCTATCCCAACAACCTAATGCCTTGGATTAACCAACTTACTTGGCAAATCCTTCCCCATGGTGTGTAAATATATTTAGGATTTCAGGCTAACTCCCCGGCTTTGCCCTCCCAGTCACAGGTGCCTCTTTCAAGAGCCCTATTTAACCTTTTACTGCAGAGAGTCACAGGAGGAAGCATTTCCCAAATAAGTGGGTTCATCTCAAAAAAGCAGGCATTAATGGGGTACGTTGACGTAGTGCCAGGCTTACGCAATGTATGGTGATATACTGTAACTAAACCCCCATTATTATTTGCCTAGGTGAGGTGTTTAAAAACAAAACAAAGAAAAAAAAACAAGTACATTTTGTGAAGTTGGTGTTTAGTGAGTGAGTGCGGTTGGATCTTGTATGTTGTATCTATTGGCCCCAGCAGCACCCTTATAATGTATGCATGTGCAGCCCTCTTGTATGTATGATCTAATATATATATATATATATATATATATATATATATATATATATATACACACATACATATATACACATACATATATACACACATACACACACACACACACACACACACGTAATACTTGTTTATACTCATGTCGCTCTAACCCCTGTATCACAACTCAACTTTGAATTCTATGTGTCGTCATGCTCAGAAATGCTTCAGACTTGAGAAAGGGAGGTTCTTCCGAAAGCTTGTCATTAAAAAATTCTGGTAGTCTACATCACTGGACTAATACGGCTACAATCTCTACTTATATACATATATGTATATCCTCACATGGCCTTGTGTTTGGCAGTAATGGGTACCTTATACTGCCAATTTCATCATACCTAAATGCCACAGACTCCAGGATGGCTCGGACCAGATGGCTCTTGCTGGTTGAAGGCTTTAGTCCCATGAATGAGGCACATGCATACGGATCATTCACTGGAGCCTAAAACAAAAATCAGAAATGAGAATGGGGAGCATGCTCACAGCCAATGGCATAAATACCAGAGCAATAGATAATCACTTACATAGATGGACTGGCAGAGGGATGGGAGAAAACAGACACGTCACAAAGAGGGAGCGTATAAGCAAACAGAAATGATACGCTAAATAAACCAACATTTTTCATTGTATTAAACACACATAACAGAGAACAGACACAAGACAATGAAAATAAAGGATCAGGGAACAGAATTTAGTTTAGTTCCACTCCTCTGCCATTGATGAAACTGTCACTTACTGAGGTATGTCAATATTCTGTTCCCTCGCCCCTCACCTCAGTAAACACAAGCAAAATGTTCACTTGGGTGAATAAAGCAGTGGAAGAAAAAAAAAAAAAGAAAAAAGAAAGAAAAGAACAAAGCAAAAATGACCTCCATAAGTGGATGACACATACTTCCCATGATGCCTCTGGTGCACTCATGCATGCTTGGGCATCTACGGAGAAATTCTTTACAAGCACACGGCTTTTCTCTAGCAGTGCTGTATGCATGTATGAGCCATGCGTATGGCACCACAAGGGTTAACTAATTTACAATCTTTGCCCACTCTCCCACATGACATGAATTTAAATAAAAATAAATTTACCTTGATTTAAAAACAACAACAAAAAAATATGCCAGCACAAATCAATAGGCAACTGTTAATTAGCCATTTGGTTGTAGCAGTAGTAGTGTCTGTTTAATTTGATGAACAAACATTTTAGTCACTGAATTTGCCATTCAGAGTATAATGAAGTCTTGAAAAAGGTTAAAAGTCATACTAAAATAGCGGATCTGGAAAAAAAAAAAAACTACAGTCATTGATTGGCCATTTTAACCTAAACGGTGCCAGATTTTACTTCACTACAATTTGGAGTTTGGTGAATAACACAATGGTTAAGTGACACAATGGTTCCAGTTTAAGCCACATGGGTGCAGATTCCATTTTCACAATGTATTATAAACACACTCCATGATATATTTACCTGTAAGCCTGTAAAAGACGGTACAAAATAAATCCCTCCACAGTCAGGCACGCTTTTAGCCATTTGTTCTGTGTCTTCAAAGTTTGTGAAAAGGTCTTTAGAAATGAAGAGATAAATTTATTTTTGTGTTTATTAACATATTCCAAGAACCATTGCTGAGCAAATACTTATGGGATATGTACAGTGCTCATTCTTCCTTGTCTATTGTGAAGCTCTACATTTGCAGAAAATGTAAAAAATTGAATACTTTATTAATGTACTTCTTTGACTTTTAAAGGCCTTATGTACATTATAGCATTTAAAGGAACTCTATAGGGTCAGGAACACAAACATGTATTCCTGGCCCTACAGTGTTAAAAACCACCATCTCACCCCTCTTATTTGTATTCTGCAGCTGCTGGCTCGGATACTGTCTGCCTCTGACCTGCCTGCTGTCTTCGGACATCATAAGTGGTGGTCTGAGCCAATCACAATGCTTACCCAAAGGATTGGCTGAGACTGTCAAGCAGGCAGATCAGGGCAAGAGCCAGCATGATTCAAATACAGCCCTAGCCAATCAGTATCTCCTCATAGAGATGAATTGAATCAATGCATGTCTATGAGGAAAGTTCAGTGCAGGCATGGATAGGATGGAGACACTGAATGGCAGTGTTGCTCACTCTGCAGCACTGCCCCAGGAAGCACCTCTAGCAGCCATCTGAGGAGTGGCCTGTGGAGTTATCACTAGGCTGTAATGTAAACACTGCATTTTCTCTGAAAAGACAGTGTTTACAGCAAAAAGCCTGAAGGTAATGATTCTACTCACCAGAACAAATTCAATAAGCTGTAGTTGTTCTGGTGACTATAGTGTCCCTTTAAATATCGTGCCAAAATATATTTTTCCTTGCAATCATTTCATTATCGACTGGTTAATGTTAATACTTGGAGTTTTTGATCGATGAAACAGGCTAGATAATTGGTAATGATGTGTCTGTATTCGTTAAATAATGTGCAGAAATTAACCCCCTAGGGACTGTCATGATTTAAAGGTATTTTCCTAACCCTTTACCATGAACATAAAAGAAAACCAGCCCTGTTTGAAATCTGATCCAGGCCCTACACCATGTCTTTTCGTGGGAGCTAGGGAATTTGTATTTTTTTAAATTATATTGAGCCTATTTTTCAATATGTTATAAGTTAGACATATCCTTTTTAAATAAAGTGTTTCTGCTATTCCAGAGAAAAAGAACAAATAAGCCAGAAAGACCACTTTAAAGAGAAATTGTGCTCATACCTAATTTAAAGGGGCAATACATCTCCCCATAAAAATCCTAACTTGCTTCCCTTTCCAGTATTTTTTTTTTTTAAATCTTTATTTTAGTGTGCAGTAAAAGAATAACATACAAGCTCACATAGCCACGACAGCATCCGCGGGCTTATTATGGCCAAACATTTACATATATTGCCATGACATTTAAAACAGTTGCACTTTTTTAGTATAAAGAAACAGGCTGAATCATAGATTGTGTTGTAAGACTTAGAAAATTACAGGCTAGAAACCCTATGTTAATAAAAGGTAGAGTATACAAGCTTAACCCAGGGATTTCTGTGGCACGAGTATTTTACAAGGAGAGTGAAACAGATGTCTTTTCTACGAGTTTAACCCCTAGGGGGCCCCCCAGTTAGCTAAAAGCACGTTCCCAGCGGGCGTATGGCAGTCACTGGATATTTACGTGAGGCCTAGACAATTCAAATAAAAACAATAATTATAATCAGAAGAATAAGTCAGCGCGGTCATGCAACTCAGAGTCAATCAGCAGTGGGCCAGTTTAAATTTGAGAAGCGAAAAAAGAAAAAATATATGATAAAAGCGGCCCAGGCTCTGCGCTGCTTGGTGCTTGGTATTGCCAGGCTCAGTCAACCGATGCCGCTTAGCGGTCGTTTACCGGAATCCAGCTGCTCTGCTATCCTGCTATGGCGTTTCCAGACGCTGGTTAGGAAGGGTACGTTGTTACCAGTTTGTGTCCCAGGCTTGAGGCTGTGCTGATTTGCGGTCAGGGACCCGACTCTCCACGGCTTGCAAGGTTTGATGCAGGGCTGAGGTTTGTCCTTCAATATTTCCCATCTCCGTGCTGCTGGTGGCTTCGTTGGGCTCTGTTGCTTGCGTGCTGGTAGAGCTTTCGCCACGGGTGCGCGTTGCTGTGCCCTCTGGGGCTTGCGTGGGGTAGTGTAGAGGTTGGCGGTCGGCCAGGAGCTAACCAGAGGTGCCTTCTCGCTCCGGGCCTGTATCAGGGCCGGCATCTTGTAGCCACGGACTCGGGGACTATTGAAGGCCAAGTCCTTCCTTTTCGGGGTAGGTCTGGAGTTCCTGGGGTTGGTGGTATGCCGCCGTCTGCGGGTGGAACTCTGCCTACGTGGTTGATGCATCGGGGTTAATCCCCTGTTGGCCCTGGACCCAGATGGGCTGGTGTGGAGATTCTTGGACTGAGTTTTCATGGCTTTGCCCAAAGGCAGTCTGGTCCCACTCCAAACTGTGTCGCCTTGTTGGCCCTCCGTACCTCCGATCTCTAGCAGCTTGGATCGCTTTTCCTTATGTCGGGCCGCGATCTTGCCCAGAAGGCCTCAAACAGCCCGTCTAGGCGGGTAGTGAGGGAGTCGCTTGTGTTGGGGCTTAGTGGTGGAGGCCCAGGTTGTCCACGAGGCTGCGTGTCTGCCATTTTGACATGGCGGGCTGCATGCAAGTTCGGTGCGTGGATGGGGTCGGTGTCCGCTTTTAGGGTCCACTGGGGCTTGCCCGTCGAGGTGATTGGGACCGGGATAACCCCCACCGGTCCTAAGGGGGGGGGTAGCCTTTTGCTGCGGGTGCTGCATGCGGTTATGGGCTGGGAGAGCGGCCGCCTCTCCATTGCCCTGCTTGGTGTAGGCCCCAAGCCTCAGCTTGGTCATTCCGGCGTTATTTCTGGGCGTGTGAGGTATCCCCCTGTTCACCAATGTCTGCCGATCAAGTTGTGATGAATTGGGGATCAGGATTACTTAGTTTGCCCCCGATTTTAGCCAGTAATTGGTCTGAGGCCCAGGAGCTCTCGGTTTGTGCGTCTGCACTGCTGCACAGTCAGGCCACGCCCCCTCCAATATTTTTAAGATGTGAGAATTATTTCCACGAGACACGAATCTGACATTCAGGAAATTCTGCTGTGTGGGTGCACCCACTAATAGGAGTATGCAAGCTTGGGCCTCAAGTGTTTGGTAAGAGTTTAGTATTTTACAAGTGCTGACATTATATTACAAAAAAGCAGAATAAAATTTAAAAAATATATGGGAAAAAGTAACTCGATTTTTTATCTGTTGCAGAAACAAAACAATGAGCATTACATACTAGTATGTATCTCATTTTAATGTGATGCTGAAAACCTAATAATTTTAACAAGTTTAAAGAACTACCAAGTTCTATTTCCATAATATTACAAATTCTTTACAGCTGCTCCATAATGTGGATTTCTATTTATATATAACTGTAGTGGTTATGGTGCCAAGAGTGCCCAGGTGCTCCCCATTGCAAGTAGTCAAACTGGTTTAGGATGGTTTAACTTCTTAACTGGGGTCCTACGGGTGCACCTTTCTGTCTCTACTATTCATGATAAAGAAGCTAAGCAGGAGCTTTTTTTTTTTTTTAGCACTCTACAACTAAGCCTTGTGACAACATCGTTCATCATGCTCATCGATTTTGCCAAGCCCTGCACCAGTGGGCTTAGCTCAGATAGTGAGCTTCTTTCTCTGTCAGTAATAATGTAGGCAAGGAGCTGTGCCCAGAGGATCCCAGTTAAGATATTAAACCGTTCTAATACGGCTTTCCTGAGCTAAGCCCAAAGAGGACAGCTCATTGGTGGAGAGTGTCAACTGATCACGCTCAGCCAATGAGCTAAGACCCGCATCACTGGGCTTAGCTCAGATAGTGAGCTCCTGGCTCTCTGTCAATAGTAGTAGAAGCAGGGAGTGGTGCCGGATGGAACACTTAAGATGTCAAACCATTAGAAAATGGTTTGATTAATTACAATGGGGGCCATCTGGGAACTCCTGACATCATAACCACAACAGTGTGCTCTAGTAGTTATGAAGCTTGGGGTATTTCTTTAAAGTGTCAAATAAAATTCCTACTAAATCAGTATATTAATTGGCCAAGTTAAGGCACATTTATGTAATAAACATATTAAACATATTATGCAGTTTGCCATAATCCAAGTAAGATTTGCACAGATTTACAGGTGGAAATTGGAAAAAAGGACAGTGTAATTATTCTGTTCAGGAATTGCTTGTATTTGGATCAAAGCTCTCAGATTTACTCTCTCGCACAGCATGTAGCATTAATAAACTTTTCTAATCCTTTTCTGCAACATCCCATTTCAGAGCTTGCTGCTCTGATCCCATGCTTTTAACCAGGATATATATTTCTAAATTCTGCTGAGCACAACTTTTTACAGCTATTCACTTACTTAGTTCCTGTGCCCATTTAATTGCTGTTCCAGTATCCGAAGCATTGCCTTCTGCTAAACACACCAACTCCTCGCCAATCTTCCAACCAATCAGTGGATACAAACCTGTTAGATAATAGATTTATTAAATGTAACCTGCATCAAGTGTTAATTCATGGCAAGCTGACATAAGTGCTCTCAGTATTGGTTCCAGAAGATCTAAATGTGTGTGGTTACTTAATAAAAATGCTCTGCCCTTTTAAAAGTAATATGGTATATCTTAACGGCTATATGTCAAAATAAATGTCCCCAGATAAAATCATTTCAAAAGTACACTTTTTGTGTGGATATTTGCCATTCTATGATTTCTAAAAATCCCTTTAAGTTTGAAATCCCAAAACACCAAATTTGTAAGAAAAAAAAAAAATATATCTTAAAACCTTTGGAACAGTGATGCACTCCTTGTTTTAGATTATCTGAAACTGGAAAATAGGAGTAAAATTATGTACATAAAATATTCCTCAAAATAAAAAAAAATAATAAAAAAATCCAATTTGAGGGGTTTGTCTTTAGTTGCAACATGTCAGGATTCCAGCAGAATCCTCAGGAAGATATGTCAACAACCTAACAAACAAACAGGAGGAATGATAGAAACGCGTATTACGAAACCCTAGCGTGGCCAGGCTTAACACTTAGATAGAAATAGAAAGCATTCGTGCTACCAAATAGTACTAGGCCAGGGTCAAAAACAAGAAAAAAAAAGGCTTGCGCCAAGTATAAATTGAAATAATTATGGAGATAGATATAGATAGAGATATATATATATATATATATATATATATATATATATATATATATATATATATATATATATATATATATATATATATATACATATACACACACACACACACACACACACACATACATACATACATACACTCACACACAGTAAAACCAAAAAGTGATAGAAATAACATATATACTTAAAAAGTCCCAGAGGAGTAAAACAAGGGCCTTTGTTTCTATAAGCCTTTAGGAGGTGGTGCTTTAGTGTAGATCAGTCAAAGGTTCTCCTGACTGCAAAATTCAGGGTCAGGCACATAGCCTGGTCAAGGGAAACCAGAAAGCGTAATACTAAGTCAGGACAAGTTGGATGGGGGGTCAGAAAAGCAGATCTACCAGAATAATGTTGTTAAGGGCTCTGGCACAATGAAAGGGCACTTAGTGCTAAAGTGACAGAAGTTTCAATAGGACCAGGACTTGGCGTAACTAATTGCGTATTTGTTTGCTCATGTGCACTGGGTCAAAAGAGACTCCAAATAAAATGGCTTAAAAGGCGCAAAGGTCACAGCTCGCACCATTTTAAGATTGATCAATGTCGGAAAGATGCAACTGTGACGTAATAAAATTGATGCTGCTCCAGGAAGGCCGAGATCACAACAAATTTGACACAGATGCATCAAAAATCAGTCAACTAGTAATGTTGCAATTAATACAGGCAATACTGTGAAAATGTTTTTATCTGTATTTTTATATTTTTCATGCTGAACGAGCAGTTATATATAGTGTAAGAGGAAAGCTCTCTGTCCTCAAAAAAATACAATTCATGACCACAATGTAAAGAGTGCAAAATACTAAAAAGTGGCCTTGGCTTCTAGGGAGAAAACAGTTCAAAAAAAGGGTTAATAAGAGAAGCAAATAAACATTGCGGAAACTAAGTTGAGACTAAGTTTAATATTTACTAAATCCAAAACCGTTACAATACAAATAAAGGTTTCTCCTAACTAGACACTGACAGAGATATGTGCCTATCATCAACTGCAGCCAAAACACTGTATTTTCTTTTGTATTTTTTATGCTTCAAATATGCGCTGGTATAGGGGTACTTGGGCACAGTGATAGGACTGACACCGTATGACCACATGGTATGATCAAATCCCTATATATCCCAAAATACTCAGTATAAGCAATTATAAGTAGCCTTACAAAATCTCAAACTGTATGTTTTGTGTGCACTATTGCGTTTGGTGTATTATGTATAAACTAAGGTCTTTGCAGATATAATAAAATAAGAAGGTACTTGCCTAAAGGTGTCAATTAATTAAAACATAACATTTAATACATTTGTTTAAAAGCTTGTGGTTGAAAATCAACAAATAAACCAAACATTGATCCCCCTTGAAGAGCCGCCTTACCAGCGAAACGCGCATCGGGGCTCTGCTCTATACTCTATAACGATTGCTTTAAGATATTTGTTTGTTTTGTTTGCAATTAGATCATAGACATAATGTCCTCAGCAAGAGATATAGGCAGGGCATTTGTATGACTCTGTTTTTCCCAAATCAGTGCTTAATAGCAGACAGTTTATTATACAGAATAGGTGCCCATGAAGGCACAGCTTAGCATTCACAGGACGAATGATAAACAGCACTATTTGGGAAAACACAGTCATACATTGAACAATTCGATCCTTGTAGCTGATACTAGAGATTTTCAGGCTGAGTTCCTCATTTTTATAGAGTTTATAACCTAAGCACAGTTACACTGATAGTCCCCTTCAAGGGAAACTGATACAATAGTATACTTAACTATAGTTCTGACTTAGTGGTTATATCTCTTCACACCTCCTGACCGCTGCTCGCACCCGTACGGCCAACTCGCGCCTGCAGGACTTCTCGCGGACGGCTCCTTTCCTATGGAATAGCCTGCCTACCCCCATCAGACTCTCCCTTAGTCTTCAATCGTTTAAGAAGTGCCTTAAAACCCATCTTTAGGAAAGCTTATGGCCTCCCAGAGTAACCTCTACCTCACATACCTGTCTCTTGCTCTCTCCTGAAGGGCAGCATTCTACTCTCTCCTCCAGCTCTGCTTTACTCCCACCTTATTTGACATTTCCTGTCCTAACGTGTCTTATACCCCACCTCCTATAGACTGTAAGCTCATTTGAGCAATGTCCTCTTCAACCTATTGTTCCTATTGTCCTATTTATAGTTACATCCCCCTCATAATATTGTAAAGCGCTACGGAATCTGTTGGCGCTATATAACTAGCGATAAAAATAATAATATTTACTCTTTTTTAATACTTTGTGTCTCTTAGTACTGCCAGTTTCAGTTTCACTGGCATTTCTAAATCGACAATACAAATATTTTTTTAAACTTGGACTCGTGCTGTAATCCCAGAATCAATTAACAGACTAATAATTCAATTTATCTTACATATAACTCATATTGGATTAATCTATATTAGTCCTTTTTCGTTATACATTAGTTTTTTTGTCCATACTATTGATAGTTTTAGAATTTAGTAATTTTTGGTTTATTTGTTGATTTTCAACAGCAAGCTTTTAAACAAATGTATTAAATGTTATGTTTTAATTAATTGACACCTGTAGGCAAATACCTTCCTATTCAATTACTTCTTACCTCGGGTTACCCCCTTTCCTCTTGCCACAACTTTTCTGATATTCTTAGTTCCTATCCCTTTCCCCATCAAAACACATTCTAGATATGCTTGCAAATGCCTTTCATTTTATACACTTACATTTTGGCTCCATCATTAAAAAGTTACTCTCAGCCTTGTAAAACTCAATTTTCTTTAGAATGCCCAACTGGGCATTATTCGTAAACCTGCAAACAAGCTCTAAACTTACCAGGAATCCAGCACCACTCGAAGCTGGATTCTAGGCCCCTGTCTGATGCCACCAGTGCCTCTTGTGGTCCAATCAAATACTTGCATACAAAAGTTTTTAATTGAGCCATTTCACCGGCTAAAGGTGCAAGTGTGTGTCAGGTAGGAATTTATTTCCCTAGCAAATGGAATATTGGAAAACTGTTACTGGCGGGAGCAGACAGAGGGAGGGGACACTGAAGTTTCACCTTGAAAGCGCGTTGCCTGTAAGGGTGGATGCTCATTATGTCCATTGCAAAAACGCAGACCGGGGTGTCTAAATCATGTGTACTCTGGATGCAACTAGCCAACAGCACAAAAGTGCAAATTACTCTGTATCTGCAGTAATACAAGCTTAAATGCTGCACATACACATTCCTACCACCATGACCACTTGTAAAAGTATAAGTGGTCATGGTGGTTTAAATCTGAAATGCTGGTAATGTGTAAACAGGTAGCCACTTGGGAAGGCTTGCTCAATTAGAAAAAAAACTAGATGTATTTTAAGATATACATTAAATAACCTTCTATGACCAGGCAAGGCTGATAAAGCATTTTACCCTTCAAGACTGTATCCAACAAAATGGATATTTGCTTTGCTGACATTCACATCCCATGCTATTTATTTTTTCTCATAGGATGTTACTGCTCCACGTTTAAATCACAAATACAATTATTTCAGGAATCCCTTTACCTGCGATAGACGTATGCAGGGTATTTCCAGTATTAATGCACATAAATGTTCCAGTTCCCATTGTTAGTTTCACATCTCCCATATTAAAGCAGCACTGTCCAAACATAGCAGCTTGCTGGTCAGCGACCTGCATGGGAACGAAAAGAACAAGGAAGTTGAAATTAAAAATACATTCTCCTACAGACAGTTACACTTGCAAAATGAACCTCATCAAGAGCACTTACCCATAGGGACTGCAATTGATTTATTGCCAGTAAGTCAGTCAATTATTGATTTAGATCAGTGGGTCCCAAACCAGTCTTTGTTGCCCCCTACCAGTCCAGGATTTAGGGATTACCTAGTTGTGTGTAAGGTGTTTTTAGAAAAGGAAAAAAAAATACCTTAGACACAACTGGGAAATCCCTAAATCATGGACTGGTAGCGGGGGGCATGGAGGATTGGTTTAGGAACCACAGATTTAGGTGATGGAGAGAAAATCCCAAAACAATATTGTCACACTTACCAACGCACGGATAGGTATGGGAGCCCCAAATATACTGGGATCCACAAGGCCAAAACTATGACTGAAAGGAGAACAATGATTAAACACAACAGAAGGCTTGTGACAACGTAATGCACAGTAAAACAGGTTTTAAACAATGAAATGAAAAAGCTATCTGCAAATGGCAAAATGCAGACAAGTACCTTGTATCGTGAACAGGGGGGAATATAGATATTGGGATGGACAGCAACGAACAGAGGAAAGAGCTCCAACTCATCTGAAACAAGACAGGGAAAACAAGAGTGCAAATCACATGAAATATAGATTATATATACAATGCAAACACAAACTGGGTTATTTAGTAAAATGGGTGAATTCAAAGTGTATTTCAAATTTAAAGAAACACTATAGGGTCAAGAACACAAACATGTATTCCTGACCCTATAGTGTTTAATCAACCATTTAGGTGGCTTGCTCAAAAGCTCCCCTTATTAGCAGTGCCGCGTGTGTTTGCCTACACTGGCCCCACCCCTGATTAACCTCCATGGTGACATCAGAATTGCCAATTTGTAACCAATCCAATGCCTTCCCATAGGGAAAGCATTAGATTGGTGGAAATCAGAAAGGAGTCAGGATTGGGGTGGGGCAAAATGCCATTTTAGCCAATCAGCACTTCCTCATAGAGATGCACTGAATCAATGCATCTCTATGAGAAACATTCAGCATCCCCATGCAGAGCGTGGAGACCCTGAATGGCAGTGCTGCCTACTGTGCAGCACTGAGCCAGGAAGCACCTCCAGTGGCCATCTTGCAAAAAAGTAAACAAATAAAACTGAAATAAAATAGAGAATGTAACATCTGAACTTGGAACATAGCCGCTATATAAGTTGTTCTGAAAAATGGTGCATTTACAAACACAAGTATAATATTCACATGCTGCAAGCTTGATATCATTGTGCTAGGACTGGCATTCAAGCAGACAAGGCGTCTACTGTACTGTAGATAAGGTATAATATGAGGTTAAATTAATACCAATTGTTTCTTTGTGAAGACGTGCACTCAGCATTTATTGTGATGAGATGAATAAAGGAGATTTAAAAGTATATATATATATATATATATTTTTTTTTTTTCCCTTAACCTTTAAGCTAACCAATCAGAGCACTCCAACAGGCGAATCTCTTTTTTTCTACAGAGAAATCAAAGCGTGCGAAGGCCTTTATAAAATGTTTTTCCTGCTTTAAAGTCTCATTTTGTGCAAAGTGAAGAAGGATCGGTTTTTGATTCTATAGTTTTGATGTTTTTTAATGTCATTTTTTTCCTTCTTCCCACAGTTGAGTTGTGGTATTATGTGCCCCCCTTGAGTATTATATGTGTGTGTATATATTTATTTTTTATATCACAGCCTCCACCTGCCGCTAATGGGAGAGGACAGAAGGCCCTTCCCTCTTTCATTAAGCATCCCCCCACAGATGGCCCCAAGGATGTCCACTTGTTTTACTAAATTTAATGGCCACGGATGGGGGCAAGGTGAGGACAATGATCTAGTTTTAAACATTTAGTAATTACACATCAACCTAGGACATTGGAAGGTTGAATACCTCTCTAAAAGTAGAATGGAGGTCTTATTGACCCCTTCGGGTTATTCATATATTTCACTTTTTAATGTGGCCGCATAATTAACCCTTGTAGAGCCAAAGGTTTTAAAGGGACACTTTAGGCACCCAGACCACTTCAGTTCATTGACGTGGTCTAGGAGAAGTGTCCCAGGTCCCTTTACCTTGCAAAGGTAATTAGTTTTTAATAAACTGCAATAATTACCCCTGAGGGTTAACTCCACCTCTAGTAGCTCTCTACAAGACAGCCACTAGAGGGACTTCCGGGTAGATAGGCGACTTTTAGTCACACTATGCAGGAGGACATACAGTGTCACCCGAAACCCCATAGGAAAGCATTTTGTAATGCTTTCCTATGGGAGAAGTCCTAAGGCGAGAGCAGCCATTGCTACACACGCGCATTAGGTCTTCCCTACCGTCTGACGTTAGACGGGAAGGAACAGAGACGGAGCCTGAAATCAGGTAAGTGGCAGAAGGGGTTGCAATTCACTTGCAAAAAGCAAACAATTTTGCAGAACTCAAATCTATACCAATGCTATTTTCAGAAGTATATCAGCGTAATATTGCTGAGCCTGTAAGTTACGTGAATTTACAAGAAAGAAGAAACAAGCCTAGGTCATGGAATACACAAATCACTGAATCGATAAGCCAGTCTGAGTCAAAGGGAGCGAGAAGATAGAATAAACAGGACAAGCCTGTTTAGATGCCAAAGGACTACAGAGGAACAGAATATTGTACATATTAATGAACCACAATATGACAATGCACTCAGGAATGTGAGACGTTTATACAGCTAGCACGGTCTCTTGATCGGTTTGCATCCCTGCAAGCCCAAAAGGCAGGCGTGCGCTGGTGGTGGACTGACACCAAGGAGCGTGTGCCAGAATTATGACATACAGGTGTAAAAGGATTATAAGGTAAGATGGTAAGGTAGTGTCCAGCATCAGAATTAATGCTGGAATGCCACAGAGTAGGCAGAACAGGGCAGGAAGAAATGGGTACCATTACACTCGGACAAGATGGCTGTTATGGGCATAGGTTGAGACAAGTCTCCTTTGCAATTTGAATCTAACCATTTACAAATATTTCAAGATCTGTATCAGTTGACACTAAAATGGTACCAACCTCTGTCAGCCATTACCAAGACTTTGTGGTGCCCAAATATTCTTTAGAGGTGAAGTACTTCAAGATCACTAATAGCATTATCAGATGGACAACAATTCTGACCTCCTGCAAAGACTCCTTGCTACATGCTTTAGGACTTCTTCATTACTTGCAGTGTGTCCAGAATCATTGACTCATTCTTAGGACATTGGCAATACCACCACATTTGTGCCACGGAGAGAGCAACAAAGAGAGCATGAGACTTAGGACTGATTTTCTTTTCATTTACGTTTTCAGTTCCTTATCGTCAGTTTTTATGATGATACAAATGTATTCCATTTATATTCGATACAATTTGAGATTGTATACTTCAATTGTTCAGCGTTATTATGGTGTCTGCTGGATTTATTATCCCCAAAGCTTAAACAACATATCTTAACCTTGTCTGTGTTACTTTGTAAGGTGGACTTGTTTTAGTTTTTTGTTAAATGATAATTCGTTTTGGTAATGAGATATGCTGCCTGTTTTTCACAAATTTGATTTCTGTACTTTCTGAACCCTACAGATGTGATATGTAATAAAGCTTCTTGACAAATTTCACTATACTGGAGTCCTGCAAGTGCACAATATTTAAGACAAAAAAAAACAAAAAAACACACAACAGGTTGCTCCATAATATATTCATAAATATAAGTCTGCTTTATAGCGGCACTCCTTGTAACATGTTCACACCTTAGTGGAGGGGTTATACTGCCAAGTGTCCCTCTGTGTTTTCACCGTTTTTCTTTCCTCGTCAAACTGTTTGGAGCTTTTTGACCAAAATAGACAGGCTCATAAACGTATTACATGACATGATTCAAAGTAATCTTTAGAAACTAGTATACACCAGATAAGCAGAATAAAGCCCCAGGGTACTTATGCAGTGCTATTAAGATATTACTTACCAGATATGGATCAAAAACTCCTGTGGTGCTTGCATTTGAATAGTCTGTTGCATGAACAGAACCTGTAACAGGAGACAAATATCTGATTTTATCCCAAACACCATGATATGTTCTAGGTTGCCCAGTGAATTGTGACACTCACCATTTGTGAGTTTATACAGCAGCCAGGTATCGATGGTACCAAAACAACAGTTTTCCTCTTCAGCGGCCTGCTTTACCTGCAAATCAAAGAGTTATTGTGCAGTACGAAATTACAGACAGACATTCCTCTTTACAGTCAAAACATAACCCAGATGGCAGCATCAAAGCAGGATGATAATATAACCTTTCTGTGGGGACTAGGAATAACCAAAGGAAAGGGGTAAAATAGACAGAGGATATATTTATGATATTACATAGATAATAGAATAATAAAATGTGCAGGGGAAATAGGACTGTACTTCAGAAGTAAAATACACTTTAAGGGAACAATGCACATGCAAGAATACAATATACGAGGCCGCTTAAAAATCACCTATCTTAGAAAACAAATAGAAGTACACTAAAATAAATATCACATATTATATGTACCGTGTTTTACCGTTTTTCTATATAAGTTTTTTTCAGTCTCAAACTGGGGGTCGTCTTATACACGGAATGTTATTACAGGGGTTAAAACAAACCACTTGTGCGTGGGGCCTAAGGCAAGATGTCGCCTGCCACTATTTCCAGATTTCATACTTTTTAGGCATATCTTACAGTGAATCGGAGACATACCAATGTTATACGTTTTGTTTTATGAATGCTATTTTTGTATGGCACATAAAACTATAAATAAAGAATAAAAAAAAATAAAAAAAAAATTATGTTTACACTTTCTTTTATATGCAGAAACACAGCAAAAAAAGGCATTTCCCATCTATACAATCTATTCTTTTTTATTATTAACTGCAGTTTCACAGTGTGGCTCATGGTGAGAAAAAGCATTAGGTAAGGTTATTACTGATGAATGCATATATATACATAAATTCTGTTTTGTTGTCCATCAGCTTATGGAGAGCTTCAAACTAGGCTATACTATATGCAAGATTATACTATAAGCTCCTCACAAGCAGGTACAGAACCCCCATGCTTTTAGACTGTTTATCAGAGGATGCACCCGGGACATGCTAGTCATGGAGGATTTGATCAACTATGTACATATGTGAAAGTGCACAAAAAAGTGCTCTTTTTAGAGGACATGTATTTGCATATTTTGCATGGCATTCTGGGTGAGTTGCTGATATACAAGCATTCAGAGGTGCTATGTCTGAATAAGTCGCTTTTTGTAATTGTATTAGTGAGAGAGAAAATGAATCATATATGTATGTTTTGCAGACACCTAAAGGCGATATCCCAGCTTGCATTGAGGCGACTAGGGGTGCATCTAAAAGGTAGGTATACTTACCTGATGCTCTTACTCGCAGAAATCGTCATCTTTTTTTTTTTTTAACTGTTGGAACTTCGTCTGCCAGAAGCCCGCATCACTGCTGTACTTTCAGGCGCAAGTGAGAGTATATAGAACATTGGTCTATGGATCACAAGATCCTCCACAGACCAACAGGGTTATTCACTAAAATAAGAATTGCCAGGAATTTAAAATGTATATCATCTGACAGGCTTAGGGAAGTGAAAGACAAATTTTCCTGATATTAGCCTAGAGGATCTCCTCGTTGCACACTATACTCAAAAAGCCAACTATTGTCTTCTATCCAGATATGTTCCTAAAAACCACACATTACACTTATTATTCCCCTCTCTGGCTCCATCTAATGGTTAGAAAGAATACAGCTACTTGTTTCAAGTGCACACACAAATGCGGACTTATATCACTTTCTGTAGGAGTGCACCCTGATTAAGACCTAATTATATGCCCTCTCTACCACTTAATTCTGGGTTTCTGTTGCTGGGGCCCCCCCTGGGTAATCCCATACCTAATAACGATTTAAAAAAAACAAAACAACAACAACAACAACAAAAACTATTATAGTGGCAGTAGGACATAAAACCATCCTTCAAGTCTGGGTACACCACTGTTTCACTTATTCTTAACCAAACTTAACTTTCTATTTACAATGGATTGGTTGAAAACAAGAAACTAGCATCCTCACTCTGGACAACCCTCGGCGGAGGTGATAGCGGGTTATGACCCTTTATATATGAGTAGAGGATGTCTTGGGATATATTTTGTATACACCCAATCGACCAATCCAAACCCCAGGACTGAGCAACAGCTATTACTTAAGAGGTCATGGTTCCTCCAAACTCTTCTATCCGCAATGAAATTCCTTCTCTTCCCTGAAGAGAGAGAGGACTAAGGGATGGGGTGATGGAGTTGGCTGGATCGGAGGTGGCTCATTAATTAAGAATATCAAACATTTTTGGAGTATTGATTGCTGTATCGTATTGCAAACCAAGATCTTGCTTAATTTTTCATACGGATTACTACCCACTATTTGTGATCAGTGCATTTGGCAATATCTGACATTTCTAATAAAATTATATTTTCTAGAAGAAACAAAAAAATTTTTATCACATTTTATACCAATATAGGAATCTGAAAGCATTGCTGAAGAGTTGGAGAATTTTTCAATTTCAGCTATTTTGGCCTTAAAGGGACACTATAGTCACCAGAAAAACCATGGCTTTTTGCATTTGTTCTGGTGAGTATAATCATTCCGTTCAGGCTTTTTGCTGCAATTCCTCTTTTTTTTTTTTTAAGAGAAAATGTAGTGTTTACATTACAGCCTAGTGAGAACTCCACTGATCACTACTCAGATGGCTGCTACAGGTGCTTCCTGGTGCAGTGCTGCACCCTTTGCATGCAGACACTAAACTTTCCTCATAGATATGCATTCATTCAAATTATCTCTATGAGTAGATGCGGATTGGCCAGGGCTGTGTTTGACTTGTGCTGGCTCTGCCCCTGATCTGCCTCCTTGACAGTCTCAGCCAATCCTATAGGAAAGCACTATGATTGGCTCAGACCACTACTCCTGATGATGTGAGCAGACAGAGGCAGTTCAGCGGCAGAGGCAGCAGCTTCAGACTTGAATACAAGGGGTGGCCAGGAAAGCTAGATGGTGGTTTTAACATTATAGGGTCAGGAATACTAATAATGTTTGTGTTCCTGACCCTATAGTGTTCCTTTAACTTTGACTTTCTGACACACTCATTTTAGTAAATAAAGTAAAAATAAACCAGCAAATCTTGCAATGCGAGAAAAGATGCCCAATTCCCACAGCCATCACTAGCGAGAAAACACGATGACGAAAACTTCGCATTTGTAAAGTTATATCATCTTCAGGTTGACTATAAGACAAAGAAGGCTCTACTTAGTCTTATATGATCTTTTGACTGCATTGGAATTTGGAATGTGGAGCCAAAATGTGTACATTATTGTTTTGACCTCTGGCATGTTCTGTAAGATCCAGGCTAAGCGCAGAGATACGTGCTGAGTGGTAAAGTTTATCAAGCTTGCTGCTAGGAATCGTTTCCTACGCGTGAAGAAATGCAGGCATCTACAGGATCCATGAACTGCCTAAAAGAACAAAATTAAAAGGGAACGGTTACCTCTCTAGAATTCACACCATTGAATAAAACATTGATAATCACCTAGAACTTGTACATTTTAAAGAAAATGAAACATGTTATGAAAATGTATTAAAGATTTAGCAAATTACATTTCAATCTAGCTCAGAGATTGAAAAACCAGGGAAACATTGCAAATCAGGAAGAGAATCATTATTTAATTTCTTCTCCTCTCTGAATGCTTTCTTTTTGCTAACTGCTAGGTGCTTGGGACAGAGCATGTGACAATAATTGAGCGAAAGCCAAGATGGAGACGCCCAGTTGCAAAATATAAAAGTGCATATTTCAACATTTAATCAGATTTTTTTTAACCTTACAAAACATATTTGTTTAATATAGAGATTAAGAAACATCATATTAAAAATTCTGGAAATTGATAGTTCCCCTTTAAATAAACAGCAAATAGGGTGGATTTAATCTACAAACTGAAAGCAGTAAAAGTGATGAAAATAGCAATGGTGTATTAATATCTGAACTGAGAGACACTGATTTTTTTTTTTATTCTTTATTTTTGACATGACATTGCAATACAGTGGTGTGGTAGAGCGTACATTACATGGTATAGGCATTAATCAACATAGGTTTGTAGACAGGTTATACTCCATTTTACATCGGTTAGTACCACATCTCCAATTTGAATGTACTTGCTATTTGTGTCATTTTTCTACACTTTTATTTTGTAGAAAACAAAACAAAATAACAAACCAAAATCAGAATCAAAATTATGAAACCTTGGTCGTTGCGGAGTGAACCATTTGTTATGGACTTTGACCCCTTATGTTTAGAAATGGATAGTCGTGGTCCCTTCTCCGGTAACGGTGATAGAATATTTTAGGGGGAAATGGAGAGAAGAGGAGGAGGGGGACCCCCTCATGGTGGAGTTCGGAGCACCGTGGGAGGCTCCTTCAGGATCGATTTGAGTGTTAGACCCGTGGGGTATCCCTATTGTGTTCCCCTCTCAGCTCTCCCAATCCTCTACTATCCACAGGTCCCAGACTTTTTCGTACGATTTCATGGTGCCTCTCACCAGTGCCGTAAGGTGGTCCATGACTTGTGTGTCTTATTTTGTGTATTACTGTGTTTACCTGGGGGATTGCTTGTATGTACGTAGCGGGGAATGTGGTGCGACTAAGAGTAAGGAGACTACCCCAATTCTGCCCCCAATAATGACAAACAACGAATATTGGATGAAACAGGCCACAGCATTTATTAAACTTACAACTGTAGGACTCATACGAACTTTATTCTTTTTCTTTAATTCAAATATAAATAAACAGATAAATATATATACATACCATAATTAACATATAAATTACACTTATTGCCCTACAGCCTCCAACTTAAATAACCGTCCTTGCCAACGAACTTAACCAGGTGCCTATGCACCAAAACTTTACCCACTGGTGTCTCGCCTCCCCCTCGTCCAAACCAAAAATTCCCATCATCTTAAATGCTCTACCACCAGCCGGCTTTTTGCTCGGTGGGCACGTCCTATTCGGTAACTTAAACGTTTACCTTACAGAGCAGGGGAGGTTGAGACCCACCATGTCCATCTCCTGACATTCCATCTGCTCCCCAACCCTGTTGGCAAGGACACGCTCCCCGCCACAAACCCCGCTGTTTTAAACCTAAAATCAGCGGGGAGCCCCACCAAAACCAACCAGGCCTGTTCCACCACTTTCTGCATGGAAAGACGAAAAAAAGTCTAGCCGGACCTTCATCACCCAGAAACACAGTAGCTGCCACATGCGCGACAACACCCTGTGGCAAACCAAAATCCCCTTACCTTCAAACACCTCGAAAGGCCCTCCAATTTTGCTTCATACGGCAGCGTACCATGCACTGATTATGGGCCCGCTGCCAAAAGATACAGGAATTGACCTCCGACCAATCGGGGATATTTATTGATTCTTTTTTTTTTTTTATTCATTTATTTAAAATCGTTTTATTTTAATTTTATTTTTTTAGAACTGCTTTGTTATAACATACGACAAGTCCTGCATAACACATCCAGAACTTATTATAATAATCTCTATAATCATAATCTCTCTTCTTTTCTGAAACCAAAACGTTAAACATAAATAACCATAACTTAACACACAGGGTCATACAGTGAACCCAACACCACGCATCACGAAAGAACTAAAACACGCACCAATACCCTCTTAGGGGCAGACGCCAAAAAACCACCTTGGTATCATCCCAAGCTCAATGCCTGCCAGGTGGATAACCCGAACATTAGGGACAGGTGGACAGCTGAACCTGCTCCGGGAGGAGCCGAACACATTTCATACCTCCGACACCAAACCAACGAACCTCCGCTTCAGAAGGCACACAACCCAAAAGCTCACCTCCCAGACGGACACCCACATCTCACCTGGGAGTATAACCAGGAAAAGGACATCCATATATTATCTGTTTTCCAAGTGCACCCTGGGAATTGTTACTTGTACCCAAGGAACTGGTACTCATTTATCTACCTCAAAGGAATGAATAGATGAGCTGCCGCCGCTGAGAATTTAACCCGAACCCCCCCCAAGGATTGAACAAATTCCACGAAACCAGCATTACTTCACCGAGACATCTCACCATACCCCCTCCCGGTTCTTTCCCGGTGCGCTGACATACCCATTCTAAGAGCCTCCAAGGCAGCGCTAAACCGAAAGGAATGACACAAGATTCTTTGCTGACAGTCCCCAGAACCATCAGACTTGAGCGAAAGACCCAAAAATTGGGAATGGGAAAGAAAAATAAAATTAAATCACATCCGCATAACTCAAAAGAGGGCCCGTGCATACTGGGCGCAGCTCACAGTTCTCTACAAAGGAAAAGTGCAACAGCCGAAACGCCATACTCTTCCCGAAACAACATTCGACCTGGATTGTCAAACACTTATAGTGATATGATCTGCAGGGCGCCGACTGGTGGCAAACAATACCCCACCACCGCATGGCCTACTAGGAATCACCAAAACCCCAACATGCACGGCCCCCAGGAGCATAGCGTCCAGGTGGCCGTGGAAACCGATCCACGGACCCATTCCGTCACTCTGCCAGACTGTCCGCCGGGCAAGGCGTCCCCTCCAGATCCGCCTGCGAGGTGATTGCCCCTTAAGCAAGCGAGGGAAGGAGGCTGTCCGCCGAGTAATGGCTTGAACAACCCCCAAATTGTCGCAGTAAAACACTACCCTTAGATCCTGAAACGTGACTGCCAGACCTCCCCCACCACTAAAATGGGGAAACGCTCCAAAAAGCCCTGATTCTTTGTGAGCCCAGAGACATGCCAACTGTCCGGCCACACGGGAGCACACCAATTAGAGCCCAGAATGGCCCCAAACCCCACCGCGCCAGCTGCGTCCGTAAATAGGTGGAGGTCGGCGTTCGAAACCTCCAGCCTTTGCCAGCAGGACCGGCCATGATATGCAGCTAAGAAGGACTCCCAAAATCTCCCGCAGCAGCCGAGTGAGCCGAATGAAATGGCGAGGCCCGGAGACCACGGCTGTCGCCGTAGCCAGACACCGGTTAAAGACCCGCCCCACGGGCATGATCCGACAGGCAAAATTCAGCTCATCCAGGAGTGACTGCAGGCAGCGCAGCTGAATATCGCACCGCCCCATGGCCAAGGCCCCTTCGCGCTGCCAGCCTTGACTCTTATTCAAAGGCCAGCGGCAGTCCCACGCCAAAGAGACAATCTCAATGCCCAGAAAGCTGAGAAAGTGACCGGGCCCACCGTCTTGCCGTGTGCCAATGGGATCCCAAACTAATGGAACACCTCACCCAGAACCCGTCGCAGCAGCAAACAGGCTGTCGAATCGGCAGGACCCACACAAATGAAATGATCGAGGTAGTGTAGCAAGGAGACTATACCAGCCTCCTTCCTCACCACCCAGTCCAAGAATGTGCTGAAGCATGCAAACTAACAACAGGATATGGAACTACCCATAGGGAGGCACATATCCACGTAATACATGCCTACAAAAAACACAGCCCAGAAGATGGTGACACCCCGGGTGCACTGGCAGTAGACGGAAGGCCGAATCCACATCAGCCCTGGCCCAACAAGGCCCATGGCCCTGACCATATCAACCGCCACGTCAAAGGATGCATAAGATACCTGTCAGAGTTCCCAAGAGATGTCGTCATTCACCAACCCCGGGGGTACGATAAATGGTGAAGCAGACGGTATTTGTCCAAAACCCATGCTCAACCCATCCAGTAGGATGCCAGCCACCCGACGATTTCTATAAACTGGAGAGCCAAGGACGCATCGCGCTCAGGACCACTGGCGCCAACGCCCTCTGACCCCAAATCCCCAAGTGGAACATTTGTGCTGGAAACAGCAAGATGCCCCCCATTTGCAGTGACTGTCGTTGAATTTCAACAACAGCCCGGCCTCCGATGCGCGACCGGTGAGGAGGAGGATCCCCCCCCCACCCCTCTGAGAAAGGACGAGAACGCACCCTGCTGGGGGGCCATGCAGCTCACAGTGGAGGGCCAGAGGCCAATGTCAATCTGTTCCCACGAAATTGAGGAGCGCACCGCCAACTGTTGACAGCACTGCTCGTCATATTTCCACCATCCCAGGCTGCCATAGGTACGACAAGCGTTCCAAATGGTATCCTGGTAGCAGAACAATGCGGAGCACTTCTGCGGAGCCCTTTCCCCAGTTACACTGGCCAGGAGTCATAGGGATATTCCGGTACTGGTATTTCTCCTTGTCCCTTTTTTTTTTTTTGATTCCTACCCGTCCAAAGTCTCCCCTCCAAATTTTTTACGAACCTCCTGTTGAAGGAGCAAGCCCAAGGGCCCTGACCAACACATAGGTGGACCCACACGAAACGGCAAACCTGGGGGGTCACCTAATGCTAGGGACCCCCTAGCAGCACCAGGTGCTGCGGCACCCAACGCAGTAGCAAGGGGTGCTAGCATGCACACCCACTCCAGGAGAGGGTAACAGCGTGACCCCAAAAACAGTCAAAAAAACCCTGTGGCTGCAGCGCCGGGGACCACACTAACCGGAGCTGACCATCTAATGGGGGGACCCTACCTGCTTGTGCACCCTGCTCCCTTTATTTTATTTATTTATTTTTTATTTCATTTTTTTTTTTTTCAATTTTTTTTTTTTTTGACTGATCAAGAAAAACCCCCCAGCGAGGAACCCCTGGACTGAAAAGAAGAAACATTAGTGAACTCACCAGCCGATGCCCGAGGAACCTCCCGCGGCAAAGGAAATGAAGATGATCCAGGCAGGACAGAGTTAACTTCATTTTCAGCACTGCTCAGCCCAGCAGCAGCACCTAGCGCCATCTGCTGGCCGGTCCCAGGAACTGCAGCCAGATCCTGTGTGAAGAGCTGTGGAGAGGAGCTCACACCCGCAGAGGAGGGCAGCCGAGGTAAGTACCCGGGGGTGGGGCAGGGGGGACATAGGGACCAGGAATAGGGACAGGAGAGACGGGGGGAGGAGGGAGGGAGACAGAGAGAGCCAGGAGAGGGCTTAGAGAGAGGAAGGACACCCAGCACAGCAGGAACAGGGGAGGAGGAAGGAGGGAGATAGAGAGAGAGCCAGGAGGGGGAGCAGAGAGAGAGCCAGGAGGGGGAGCAGAGAGAGCCAGGACAGCAGCAACAGGGAAGGAGGAGGTAAACCAAGAGGAGAGGGGACTCCAGAGGGAGAGGGGCCGACCCTCATCCCCAGAGGAGCCATCAGAGCCCGGGGAGGACCCCCCTCCACCCCCCAGCGGCAGCACAGCCATGCCCCGGGGGGGGGGGAGGGGTGAACCCACACCGGCAGGCAGGCCAGGCTGGAGGGGAGCACATTGCTCCTGAAGGTGCCTGCCATCATCCAGGGCAGCAGCAGCTCTGAGGGCAGCAGGATTGAATCCACAGCCATCCCTCAAGCTGGAAAAGCATGCAGGCCCAGGACAAACAGGAGCACAGAGGCAGGGAAGTTGTTTGCTGGCCAGAATCCCAAAAGGCACTGAGGTAAGATGATCCCTGCCCCACTACAGCCATGCCTGTGCCATGGTGAGTCTGGCAGCAAGCGTGATTTTGTGCAGGGATTTCTGTTTTCCTCTTGGCCAATCTAGTGTTCGAGAGAGCAGAAAAACCCATGGGTCTAATGTTACTTTTCTGTGAAATACCCTATCAAGAAGGTTCCCAACTCCCCTCCAGAAGGTCTGCGCTTTCGGGCAGTCCCACCACATATGCATGTACGTCCCTTTGTTTCCGCAGCCCCTCCAGCACAAGTCGTCTGGAGTTTTTCTCATATGGTACAATTTTACTGGGGTGGTATACCATCTCAGCATGGTCTTATAGGCCTGCTCTTGTTGTGTGACACACACTGAGCTTTGTTTGCGTCCCAGATTTCTCTCCATTCTGTGCCCTCTAGGGTCTGTCCAAGCCAAATGTAGAATTGGGGCAGGTCAGCTCCCGTTATGCCGGATTCAAGGTCCGCCCATCTGCGGTCGCCCGGTGTCGAGTGCCACATGGCGATTTGGGCCAATAGATAGTAGTTGTAGAGGTGGGGCAGGCCTAGCCCTCCTCCGTCTTTGGGCCTATACAATATGTTGCGTGAAACTCTGTCATTTGTGTTGCCATATAAAATCCCCTATTGTCCTCTGCAGGGGGGCCAGATCTGTTTTAGTGATAGGTATGGGCATTGCTTGGAAGAGGAAGAGGAGAACGTTCATTTTTATTGTGTGGACCCTTCCTATCCAAGATATAGGTTTGGCAAGGTCGGCACTGAGGGTCCTAAAAAGAGGGGGGTTTAGTTTGCCCCGTACAGCGGTTTGGGGTCTGCGGTCAGTTGTATCCCTAGGTATTTTATGGTGTTTTGTGCTATAGGTATGTGGTGCTGGTTCCTTATGTGTGTCGTGTCGTTTGCTGTCATGGCTATTGGGAGTGCAGTGGATTTGGACAGGTTGACCTTGTAGCCCGATAGGTCTCCATATTCTGTTAATTCTCGATCTAAGGCCTTCATTGAGTTTCCTGGGTTTGTGAGAGTGAGAAGGACATCGTCCGCATATCCTGATACTTTATATGTCTGGTCACCCACTGTGATTCCCTGTATAGATTGGTTTGATCTGATTGCTTGCATTAGGGGTTCTAGTGCGAGTACAAACAGGAGGGGTGACAGTGGGCAGCCCTGTCGTGTGCCATTGTGTAGGGCTATAGTAGCTGTCGTGGCGCCCGGGATCCGGATACGTGCCTTGACATCTGTGTACATGGCTTGGATCGTTTTAATGTACGTCTCGGGGAACCGGAGATGTTGTAAGCGTTCAAACAGGTATGTCCACTTTACCCTGTCAAACGCCTTTTCGGCGTCGAGAGAGAGTACGAGCGTTGGGGTGCGTGGGGTCGTCTGTGCCCATATTAAGTCGATGTTGCGTCTAGTGTTTTCAAATAGCTGTCGTCCGGGAATGAAGCCCACCTGGTCTGCGTGGATTAGGTTAGTTAAGTGTGGAGATAGTATTTCCGCTAATATCTTGGCCAGTAGTTTAACGTCATGGTTGATCAGCGATATGGGTCTGTAATGTTCAGGGTATGCTGTGTCTTTCCCCGGTTTTGGTATTAGTACTATGTGGGCCGTAGACATTTCTGGGTCGGGATGTCCGCCTTGCATCAGGTGGTTGAACCACTTTAGAAGGGGAGGTATCAGCTCTTCTCTATATGTCTTGTAATAGCTGCCCTCGTAGCAGTCGGGACCCGGGGCCTTTCGTCCCTTAAAGCGGGAGATAGCTCTGTCTATTTCGTCCGCTGTGAATTCATCCCCCAGGGTCTCTATTGTTGAAGGGGTTAGTTTTGGGGGATCAATTTTGCTAAGGTGTTGTCTGATTTCTTCCCGCGTGCCTGGTGCATTGTCGGCGTCAGTGGGGGTGTGATTGTATAGGGATTTATAGAAGTCAGTGAAGATTTGAGCTATATCCGCTGGTGCTGTTTTAGTCTGTCCTGTATGGTCCCTGATTGTTGTGATGTGCGTTTGTCATGGTCGCGGGCGCAGTGTGTGGTCCAGGGGCGCATGCATTTTGTTGGCCTGTTCGTAGAATGTTTTCTTAGACCATGTCATAGCCTTCGCGACATCGTCTAACAGAGTCTCTCTAATGTGGCGTCGGGTAGTCTGTAGGGCTATGAGTCCGTCGGGTGTGGGGTTGGATTTGTGTCTCTGTTCTTGAGTGTGTAAGTCGCGTAAAAGGGTTTTTAAATTGTTGTGTTTTTAGTTTCTTTTTTTCTGGTGGCTTCCCTGATGAGGGTACCTTTGATAACCGTTTTGTGAGCAGCCCATATGGTTGTGGGTGTCAGGTCCTGTGTGGTGTTTAGTTGGAAGTATTCTACAATCTCTCTGCGTATAGTCTCTTTAATGGCTGGGTCCTGCAGTAGGGAGGTGTTTCGTTTCCAGTTCCAGTGGTACAGAGGTTGCCTAGTTCTAAGCTGATGTCTGCAAGGTCAGACCGTGTGATAGATCCTACTGAGGACTTTGTGGTCTTTTGGATGGCTTGGTTGTTTACTAAGAAGTAGTCGATGCAGGAGTAGGAGTCGTGGCGTGCGGAGTAGAATGTGTAGTCTACTTCTCCTGGGTGTTGGGCCCTCCACGCATCTAGCAGTCCCGTTGTGCAGATGAAGTCATGTATCAGTCTGTCTTGTCTCCCTCTGCCGTGTGAGCGTGGTAAGCCCCTTATGGTCCCCCTATCTGCGGCAGGGCATGGAGTGGCGGAAAGACACTGCTTTTAATGAAAAGTTCCATATGTTTCACTGCAACATATATTTATGATTAAAACATATAAAAGCAACAAAGCTATTTCTAGTGTAATTTTTGCTAAAGAAAAAAAATGGAGACTAAGTGCCAAAAACTCTACACCTCAATGTAGTTGTTTTGCTGCAAAGATGCTCACTCTTTTTTTACTACGTAAAACAATGTTGTTTCTGAGAAACGTCAGTTTTTTTAATTTGGCCAAAAAAACACTTCTTAGGCCTTCAGATGGACAGTCATTACATGCACTACTTTCTCGGAAAAGGCGGTGTTTACATTAAAAAGCCTGCAGTGACAGGCAATAGACATCAAAACAACTACATTAAGCAGCAGTTGTTTTGGCGACTATAGTGTCCCTTTAAGGACAATAGGGAGGCTGGGTGGGCTCAAATGAAAGAGGGAGGGGAGATATAGGCTTCCCCTTGCAGACTTCCCCAGCAGAGAAATAATGTGTAATTATGAAGATCTACATATGACGGACTAACCTAAAACTTATAATTAACAGAAGCAAAAAACGGATTACAGACCTTTAGTGTCAAGGAGCCGTTCCAGGACTTAACCAGATCAGCGGCCCGCAGATCCTGCCAGCTAATGAAGTTATGAAATGGTTCTCCAGTTTTCCTAGAAAAAAAAAAAAGATTTAGCATATATTCTGTTAACCTGTTTGATGGAATGGTTTGAAGCTTTCACTATTATCACATGCCAGGTTCCACATATTATATACAAACATTTACACAAACACAGTGTCCTGTAGGGTGCACACAGCAAAACTGAAGATTTTATGTGAGAGGTGTCCATCGCCAGCCCTTCAGCAGTAGAAATGTATGAAAAATATAGTCCAATAACAATACTTTGTATTTAGTAGTTTGAAACAGCCACAAGTGAGGATGTTATTTGTTCCACATCTTGATAAATCCACAATGAATCTAGGGTGGCAGGTTCCCATTGCCAATCGTATTTACTTATCACAAGGCTACAAGTTTCTGTTTATATTTCCCTTTAGCCCCTTAAAGATGGAGGCAATTGTCCAAGTTTTGTTCAGGAGAAACAGGCCTTTAATTTATCAAATATTTATATATGAAACCTAATTTAATATGAATAAAATATTTTTTTTTTAAAAGATTTAGAAAAGTGTTAGGAATTTTATTTTCCAAGTTCTGCAAGGCATGTTAACTTTAAATGTCAGAATACTGATAACATTTTACTGCAATGAAATACACTTATTTGTATGCTGTGATGTTGTTAAAGTACAATGCCCCCTCGCCGTGTACAGGTTTCATAGTGTTTTTGAAAGTTACAGGGTCAAATAATGAGTTTTCCTTTTTCAGTTTTTACACATTGAAATTTACCAGATTGGTTTGCTGGGTCCATACTGCCTTTATTTTGGAATATTTCACTGAAAAACTTCACTTACACCGGTATCATCATCATACGTTATACTGCTCTAAAACACTCATATCTGTGTTAAGTGATGTCTCCCAAGTACAACAGAACCCCCATGTACAGATTTTATGGGACTTTGGAAAGTATCAAGGTCAAATTTACAGCATGCAAATTAAATTTTCAAGCATTTCTGCCTGGGTTATCAGGCAGGTCACACCAAGATTCCTAGATATTCATATTCATATACTTATAATACACACATACATACAAATATATCTAAACATTCGTTCTGAGTGTATTTAGATCTATATTGGCAAGATTTGTTAAAGTCCCCCTGCAACGAATCCTGCCTATAAAGCCTATCCAAGCCTTGTGATCACATGACTCGGATCGGCTGGACTGGCTGCAGAGGGACTCACTGGGTTGTTAAGTAGGCCCCCCAACATAGAACTAATAAATTTAATACTACTAACACAATCAAGACTCTATACTGTGTAAAAAAAAAAAAAAAAAATTACATTTGCCCTTGTGCTCTTGGCACAAAGCTATTTCCTTTTTAGAAATACCCTTTTCAATGAAAATAAGACATCCCCCGAAAATAAGCTAAGGCCCTAATTGCTAGTTCGCTAATCTATGCTAGGGGAATTTTCCCCGAACATAGGTTCGCTGGATTCCATGAACTTTTGAACTGATCTATTCCCCTGAATGTAGGCCAGCTTCCTAGCGCATGCTTGCTACTGTTTCCCCATGAAAATAAGCCCTAGTGTGTTTTTTTTGTGGAAAAATAATATAAGACCCGGTATTATTTCCGGGGAAACACGGTATATACTTAGCTCAGCCTCAGCCAATAACTGATTAGTGTGAGACGAGCTGCTGCCATGATGTCATCCAAGTCAATCACTGACCTCTAATTAATTTCCACCCATTTCATCTTATACTTATCATAACAGGACAACGATTGGCTGTGGGGCAGTGCCATGTCAGCAGCTCATTTCACATCTCATCTCTCATTGTCACTGGCGGAGATGAGTGTCCCAGTCTCTAATAACTAAGATATGAGGGCCCCCTCAACTGCCCTTCTCCCCCCACAAATGGAGTCTCCTTTGGTGCTGCTGCCTGCTCCACCTCCTGTGAAGTCATCCCAGGGCATGCGTGGCGAGCACTGAGCGCACATCCAATCAAATGCTTCTCACAGGATTGCATTGATTTCAGTGCTTTCCTATGAGCAGCATTTGATGACGTTCAACATCCTCAGAGTTGCTGCATAGGAAGCTTTCTGATAAAACAGCAATATTTTGCTGTAAGTGAAGGGTTAAACTACAGGACTGCTGCACCTATTTCACTTCATTGAGATGATATGGTCAGTGTATCTTTAGTGGTCATTTAAGGGTTTTGATCCATTTTGACATATCAGCATTACACTATTACTGCAATTAGAAATACAATTCACTAGACAAAGGAACACTATAGTGTCAGGAATACAAACATGCATTTCCTACACTAGAGTTCTAAAATAACAGTATAGGTTCCCAGCAACCATGTGAAAAGAGTTAAACGTGATTTTACTCACCTTTTTCCACCGCTGCGCGGGTCTCCTCGCCCCCTTCCCATAGGAAAGCATTGGGAGACTATTGCACATGCTTGACAAAACGCAGTGCTGCACCTGAATCAATGCCTCTCTATGGGGGAACGTTTAGTGCAGGAAGCACCTCTAGTGGGCATTTGAGTGTCTGCCACTAGGGATGTTACTAGGCAGCAATGTAAACACTGCCTTTTCGTTGAAAAGGCAGTGTTTACATTGAAAAACCTGCAGCGATAGGCAGTGGACACCAGAACAACTACATTAAGCTGTAGTTGTTCCGGTGACTATAGTGTCCCTTTAAGGTTAAGCAGGTTATCTGTTAGATAATTTTTATTATTGGCATTTACATAGAACCGACATATTCTGCAGCACTTTGAATAAAGCTTTATAACAGCAAATAATAAACAGACTATTTCAATTGTTACCATGTTCGAACACGTTTTTAATATAGAGAAGGTGAGAAAGATCCTTCAGCTCGTCTCTTGTAAAGAATGGTTAAGCATTTAAGACACGTCACCTTAAAACCTGGCCATATTCTGGTGATGTCTCCTATCAATAAGGCATTTTTACCCAAACAGCTACACATGGTAGGATTATAACATTCTCTGTAATCCTAGATTAAATAAAATAGGTAACCTTTCGGCACTGCAGATGTTTTGGACTACACCTCCCGTGATGCTTTGCCAGCATTATGGGTGTAAGAGCATTATGGGGGATGTGGTGCACAACATCTGGAGTGCCAAAGGCTGCCTACCCCCTCTCCTAGATTATTTTAGCCCTGTGATTTCTCCATTCACATTAATAAACATGTGCACCTATTAAAGTGGCCATTAAATGTATACTCACATAAGAGAAAGTCCTAAATGCAACACATAGCAATAGTAAAAAACAGAAGGGTACAGGTTTCTTACCAAGAGGAATGCCAAACTTACATCTCATGTACTTAGACAACAGCAGTAAAAAAAAGTCACATGCGGATTGCCCTCTCCTTTGTATGAAAAGCAGAATTTGTAAATGACACGGAGAGTTAAGTAGAAAACAAGACAAGCAATGAGTTTGTTCACTAAAACATAACAGACACAGATTTTTGACAACTTACTTATTCCAGTTGATGAATGTTGCTCTCTGGGTTGAAATTCCAAGACTGGCCACCTGGTTGATCTGGATTCCAGCATCTGTGAACAAACATTGGATGTAAATCACACGGGGACTCAGACTGGTACACATGAACCAGTATTGTAGTTCGGCATAAATGATTGACCGCATTCTATAATTACCTTTGATAGCTTCCTTCACTACAGCAACAAATTGTTGCCATAATATTTCATGGTCTAACTCCACACATCCATGACGAGGATACAGCACATTAATCTGAATAGAGTGGGAAAAAAAAATATGTTTAAATAAACAGGAAACGCTTAGCCCACTTTCCCTTTGGAACCCCTCTTGCTTTTACCCTAAAATGACTATCACAACCTTTTAAGAGCCAGGGCAGGCAAAATTACAAATGTCAAGTCACGAAACACAGAAGGTTTCCACTCAAGGTCAGTTTAATGGCAAAATCTGCAAAATGATAAAGCCACTTTAAATTGGTGTTTTTAAAACCATCATAGCTTTTTAAAAATAATTTTTGATTGCTTGATTCTGATGCAGTTTGTACATATATAAACAAATGAGTATAAAAATAAACAAACAACCCATACGCTTATATACATACAAAAAAACTCACTTTGTATAAATGTAGTCACAATGAAAGGTGCTTAAACTTGAAGGACATCTGTTACCCAGGCAACCAGAAATAAGGTACTCTGGACAATGGCAACACAGCATGCAAATTTATATTGTAACTCCAAGACTAGGTACACGACACAATGAAAATCAGAGCGGCTGCTGATAGGAAATCTATGCTACTCTGCTACAACATTGGTTTATTATATTGCTTTATTCCATTGTTCTGTTTTGGTTTCAATAAACTCTTTGCTGTAGCTATTCATCACAGAGAATGCAGTAAACTGTACACAATATATAGATAGAATTCAAGTCTGTCTATTCCTACTGATTCTGATTCCATTATATACCATATTTCATTTTTTGATGTATTGGCTTGTAACTCAAAAACATGTCCAATCATGTTGGCAGAATAACCGTTTTATATCTGGATAATTTAACCCCCCTTGTTTATATCTCCCCGACAGAACCATAGAGCTCATTCTGTGGATTTTACCATTCCATATATATGCCTGGAAGCTAGATTGTATCATACTTAACCAACTCTCTGGCATTCTAAATGGTAACATCCTGAACAAGTAGGACCATTTTGGGATAATGTAAGCATTTATCGTATTGATCCTGCCTGTCCAGGAAGATTCTAACATTCACCATTCTTTTAAAGACTTGTTGGTATATCTTAATGGGCTTAAGAACATTTATTTCCATCATATTCTCTATCTCGGCTGAAACTGTTACTCCTAGATATTTAAATGTGTTTGTTGTCCAAGTGAAATTATATTTCTCCTTAAAATCTTTGATAATGGTATTACTTATATTTTTAATCAAAGTGACTGATTTAGATACATTTAATTTATAATTTGACATTTAGTATATCTTTCCAACAAATTTTGTGTTTTATGTTGGCACTTTAGTTTTAAGGACTTTATGTGAAACCGACACTTTAAATATATTGAATTGTGTATAAATATATTTTTTACTGTATTTTGAAGCAGTTTAAGTGTGTTTCGCACATAATTGTTTCAGTGATTCGGATAATTTTTATTGGATATTTTGAAGGAATGCACTTTACACAGAAATAAATTGGAACCAAAAAAAGTGGTTGATTGGAAACTTGCAGATAATACAGCTCCATAGGAAGGGAAGAAAGAAAGTTTTTTTATTCACAAGGATTCCGACAATAGCATCATCTGACTTGTATAGCAGTCTTTACATTTCATTATAGTATTGCTAAATAACGATTTATGGGCAGTAAGGGGAACTTGATTCCTGGAAGTCACAAGCAAAGAATATTTTGCAAAGTGGGTGAGGTTCTAATACACACAATACCTGCTAGAAAAAACACACAGAATATTACCTCTTCACCTTCACCACACATAATGGCCTCTTAGGGCTGGCAAATCATCGGAAGAGAGGGGGTAAAGTTCTCTATACTCAGGGCTATCAGTGCTATTATCTACTCACACCACTACTTGACTTCATATTGCTCCCTATGAGCTGACAAGGGGCGGAGGGAAATTAATTGCCATTTATAAAACAGTGATTAGATTCAAGGCAGCATTATCTCTGTGTACAAATACTGCTTTAGAGAAGAAAAAAAAAATAATCAAGGTTATTCAGCATAGCACAAAAAAAAAAAAAAAACACGTAAAAAACATGCTCTCGAAAAGATAAAGTATGCACAGAAATTAAGATTTACTACAACGCTTGAGCCTCTGCAGCTTGGACACTGGATCTGCACACATCTGTTGTAAGGCAACCCAAATGCCACGGGCACTCTGAGATATAACATAAATTCAACCGGGAACATGCCTTAGGGTAAGAAAAAAACAAAACAAAAAAACATAAATTGAAATCCCCTTTGGTGTCAGATGACAAGGACCTCTCTGAAAGGGGGTGCATTCAAGTTCAAAGTGACATATGATTTTGGGCAGAACACATAGCTTTGTATGGCAAGGAAAAAGCTCAGATTTCATCAGAACATGCCAAGCAACAATCCTACACAAAAAGCGACCAGTATAATAGCTGGGGACAATGGAGGGGACTGTTCTTGGCGCTTTTACTTGGCTAAGGCGATCAGATTCTCCTCTCATTGCCAGAATGAAAACCTAACCTTAGATAAATTGTGCAATTAAACTCACTGAAGAAGGCATATTTTCCTGCTATATATTAAAAAAATAAAAATCTAAAACTCAATTAAAAGTCTTAATTTCTTATTGAAGGCCTGATCTACGATAGGAAATTTAGCAAAAATACATTAAAGCAATTCAGATGATAGTTATCCTTTAAATTGAAGAAAACAAACATACCTTTCTAAATTGAAATGAAATTGTACCAAATTGTAATTTTAAAGAACACTTCACAAAACATGAAGCACTTTGGCTGGCAAAACGGACGATTGCAACAGAAATCAGTACTTTTATAACTAGGGACGGAAACGCTTCCCGTCAGACAGCCAGAGAGGTTTTCTTAATTTTATGTTAGTTCCTCACCTAGCAGGCTCCTGCTTTCCCCCTTCTCAATGAGTTGTACAGTAATAAAGAAAACCAATGATCAATTAGAAGTCTCTGATTGGAGTATTCCCTGATGAAAAAGGGGAGAGCTTGCAAATGATGCAGACAGCAGGTTTGCAGCTTTTGCAAGCTATTTTAGATATAACCTCCACCCCACACCCCCAAGAAAAACATACAGAATAAAAATACCTGTATGTTTTCTTTGCGGTATCTACCAAATTATTACAAAATATAAATTTTCAATGCAGTGTTCCTTTAATGACCTGAAATCTTAGATTGTGAGTTCACTTGTGTCAGGCTTTGTTCACATCTTGATTTTGTCAAGTACCTGATTAAAATTAACTTTTTACAAATCACAGAGTATCATGGTAGGTAGCTAGCTTTCCAACTGTTGTGGGACTATAACTTCATAATGCTCCGCAAGTCACGGACACAAACGACTGCAGATCATTATGTCCCATTATTACCTCACAGACGGAGAACTACCTACTGATTACCTGACAATTTACAGACTATTTAATAAATCGAAAAGGGTTATTTACTAAAGAGTGAATTGGCAAGAATTCACAAGTTTATTTCAAATTTCAGACCAAATAACCTAACTGAGAATATTGCTGATTAGGAAAATATTTGGGCAATTCTGGAATAAAAATTTAAAATTCACTTTGAATTCCCAGAAAGTAAATTTGTAGCTCTGCTATACAGTGACACCAGTTCTGTTAAAATCAAATGCTGTATAGTGTATGTGCCCTGGATTTACCTCCCGGACCAACATGTCAGCAAGTAACAATCACTATCAGTTAGGCTTTGATCAAGTGTCTGGTCAATAGCAAATGTACAAGGTCCAGAGTTTAAAATCAGTGTTCACTCCTATAACAAGGAAATAAAAAACAACCCATTCCACTAATAAGCCTCTCTGGTTTACTGCAGGGTCCAGTTTGTTCTTTGCACTTCTGTCCCAGTAGGTTCATCATCTGCACTTAGCCTACTACTTTTCATTACACTTTATTCATATGATCTGGCCATTAGAGCACCAGACACCTTTTCCAACCAGTCCCTGTAATCCAACAGTGATCTGTCATATTATCCTCCGGTCTATTAATTGTTCATATCATGTTACCTGGTTATTACCTGGACACACCTTAATCCACATTATAAGAAGGATTATGAAGTATGATTTATCTGGAATGCAATGTGAATTTCAAATCTTAGACCGAAATGTAAAGACAACTGACTTGGAGAATGCTTCTAACATGACTACTTTGGTCTAAAATTGGAAATTAATGCATCAATGCATATATTAGCAAATATATATCTCATCAATGCATATATATGCAAATATATATCTCATCAATGCATATATTAGCAAATAATCAGGATGGTGTTCATTCTATTTCCATATTAGCGATACTGTCACCTGATCCAGTTAACATGCTCAGCATCCTGTCTACTTTGTATTAGGTATATAGGCAGGTGACTTTCTGTAATTCCCCTATCAATAAACTGTGCTCTTATGGGGTTTAATAACCAAAATGAGAATTGTGGAGAATTGTCAAATGGAATTGCACGTCAAAAGAACTATGCAGGTAAAGCATTGTTAGAGATGATTTTTCTCACCTCAATTTCAACTATTTTGCCTGACAGGTGCAATTCTTTCTGAAGTGGATGACCCTGTGTCAACTGAACCCTATATTGCTTTCACAAGGTAGGTGTAACGGCTCCAATCAACTGGGAAGGTTAGACTCTGTGCCCCTTTCCTAACTTTATACTGCATTCACACTGTCATACAGGTAAGTACCTGTTACCTGGGCAGGTTAGTCTCTGTGCCCCTATCCCATCATTATACCACATTCACACTGTCATACAGGTAAGTACCTGTGACCCGGGCAGGTTAGTGTCTGTGCCCCTATCCCATCATTATACCACATTCACACTGTCATACAGTTAAGTTCCTGTGACCCGGACAGGTTAGTGTCTGTGCCCCTATCCCATCATTATACCGCATTCACACTGCCATACAGGTAAGTTCCTGTGACCCGGACAGGTTAGTGTCTGTGCCCCTATCCCATCATTATACCGCATTCACACTGCCATACAGGTAAGTACCTGTGACCCGGGCAGGTTAGTCTCTGTGCCCCTATCCCATCATTATACCGCATTCACACTGCCATACAGGTAAGTACCTGTGACCCGGGCAGTTAGTCTCTTTGCCCCTATCCCATCATTATACCGCATTCACACTGCCATACAGGTAAGTACCTGTGACCCGGGCAGGTTAGTCTCTGTGCCCCTATCCCATCATTATACCGCATTCACACTGCCATACAGGTAAGTACCTGTGACCCGGGCAGATTAGTCTCTTTGCCCCTATCCCATCATTATACCGCATTCACACTGCCATACAGGTAAGTTCCTGTGACCCGGGCAGATTAGTCTCTTTGCCCCTATCCCATCATTATACCGCATTCACACTGCCATACAGGTAAGTACCTGTGACCCGGGCAGGTTAGTGTCTGTGCCCACCTGTTTTCCATCACATGTTGCTATAGCAGTGTCACCTGGAATGCCAGTCTCAGCACCCCCAGGCACACAGTATTATCAGTGGTGTACATGCAGATAATATAATGTATGTGTGTGTCCCCCCCTATCACACAATATTAGGGTCCCTGTCACACCCCTTTACCTTATCCTCAGCGCTGCCCACGATCTGGCCCGCCGGGTTGTACACATGGCACCGCAGGACAGTGCTGCCCACATCCACCGCCAGGACCAGCCGCTCGCGGTATCCATTCCTGGCAGAGCCCATGCTCAGGACTGCGGACAGCCAGGAGTGGGCGTGGCCTGCCCCGGGAATGCCATGTTTACTGAGGAAGGGCTGGCCGGGGAGGAGCTCATGGCGTTGGCTGAGGCTGTTGCTCACCGTAGGAGGATAAATGGCTGCTGGGATTCCGCCATCTTTACTGAGGGCAATGTGAATGGCTGACACCCGTTACTGCACACTCACAGGACGTGGAACAATGAGACCGCGATCACATTAATACAGTCCGTTAATATGGGGGGGGGGGAGCTACTTGTAGTGATGTCGGTGACCCCCTTGGTTTCTCTCATTCACAGGTACTGACCCTGCCATTACTGCATACAGTATATGATATCTATGACTCACAGCAAACACATGTTTTAGGAGTTTATTCACTAAACAGTAAGTGGGGTAAAAGTGTACTTTAGCGTATTTTATTATTTTTCATTTTTACTCAAAGTAAATAGTGTGTTTTTATTATTAACAGCCATTATTAAAATACACTTACCTTTTAAAGGGACACTCCAGGCACCCAGACCACTTCTGCCCATTGGAGCAGTCTTGGTGCCAACTCCCACTACCCTTAACCCTGCAACTGTAATTATTGCAGTTTTTATAAACTACAATAACAACCTTGCAGGGTTAAGTCGTCCTCTAATGGCGGTCTATCAGACAGCCACTAGAGGGACTTCTGGGTTCTTAAAACTTTAAAAAGTATGTTAAATGACGCTGGATGTCCTAACACTATGCACGAGGACCTCCAGTGGCGCCTGAATCCCTATAGGAAAGCAATGAATACTGCTTTCCTATGGGGAGGTCTAATGCGCGTGCATGGCGGACATCAGCGCTGGATTCAGGTAAGTCACTGAATGGGGTTTTAACCCCTTCAGCAACATGGGATGGGGGTGGGAGGGAGGGGGATACTGCAAGATCCTGCAATGACAGGAAAACAGATGTGGTTTTTTTTTTTGGCACTGGAGAGTTCCTTTAATGCATTTAATTTTAGGATAGAAACATAGAATGTGACAGCAGATAAGAACCATTCGGCCCATCAAGTCTACCCAATAATTTCGAAATACTTTTAATTTGTCCCTGGCCTTATCTAACAATCTGTTTTCCTGGCACTGCAGGTCCCCTCTCCCTCCCACCACCCATCCCTGGTTGCTGAAGGGGTGAAAACCCCTTCAGTGACTTACCTGAGACCCCCGCGATGTCCCTTGGCGGTGGTTTCGGGTTGCCGCCGCTCCTCCCCTTCATCACGTCAGCTGAGACCTGATGCGCATCGCATTAGAGCTCTCCATAGGATCAATGCACTTATGTCGTTATTAATGTCATGAAGTCGTAAAGTACATTAAGTAGTACATAATCACTGTGGGTCTGCGAACGTGCCGGGTAGGTACTTCTCCAAAACTACGCCATCTGCCCCATGACTCCAAAATGTGTCCATGGTGGTGCTTGGTGTTCCCAGTGGGCGGGCTTCCATGCAGGTCCCTCGATGTGGTAGGTAGAGCGATCATCCGACTCCCTTACGGGTGCCTCCGCTAGTGTATGGGCTCAGTCCACTTAAGGGATCTATGCAGCGTCTGGAAGGTGGGATGCCCCTTCGGCCCTGGAGCTGTGTGAGGGCTGGTACTTTCTAGCCACTAGCCTGGAGTCCTGTAAGGTCCAGGGTCTTCCTTGTCAGGATGGTGCGGCGCGCCCTCAGTGGGTCAGGTGTGTGTCGTCGTGTATTTCTTGTGGCCCTCCGCTTGTGTGGCCAGTACCTGTGGGTCTGGACCCGTAGTGCCCTCAGCCCAGGTGGGCGTCTTGTGCGAGGTGCAGATGTGGGGGACAGAGTTGTGCCTTAATCTGTAAGTGATTGTTTGATTTAGACGCCGCTGGTTGCGTGCAGGCCTGGAGCTGAGCCCAGAATCTATCGAAAATTGCATCGAGGGAGTCTCTTGTATTGGGATAGGGGCTGGTCACTTCAGGCTGCCGCAGTCACGTGTAGCAAAGTCCACTGAGACCGCCATCTTGGAGACCTTCTCCCGACCGGGATATCCCCCAACGGTCCATGGGGTGGGGGGGGGAACAGGAGGAGAGGGGATGGTTGGTGCTTGCGTGCGGCCCTTCTCCCACTCCAACTTCTCCTGTTTGCCTCAGCCCGCTGTCATGGTTCCCGGGTGTTCCGCGTGTCAAATTTGGTATCCGCAGGTGTGTGCCAGCTTCCCCAGTCTGTAGGGCTTTTTTAGGAATGGGTCATCACTGCGGCCCAAGATATCATGCTTTTAGTGCCCGTGAAGCAGGTCTTGCTAGCTTGCTGATCAGGCTCCGCCCCCCTTGTTTTACTTTCCTTTTCTCATTTATGTGTCTAAAAAATGTTTAACCCCCCCCCCTTTTTTTTTTTTACCGACTGTGCTATTTTCTCTTCTGTGTGTGCTTTGGAGGCTCTTATAACTTGCTTAGCCTCTTTCTGCTTAATCTTATAGATCTGTCTGTCTTCCTTACTCTGGTTCTTTTTATAATAATTAAGTGCTAACTTTTAGTTTTTTTTTGTTTTTGTTTTTTTTTACTATTTTGGCCACATCTGCAGAGTACCACAGTGGTTTCTTAAATTTTTTGCTTTTACTGACAACCCTAATGCAATTTTCTGTTGCCTTCAGCAGTGCACCTTTTAAATATTCCCATTTCTCTTGGACTCCATTTAAACTGCTCCAGTCTGACAAGGACCCCTTTACGCATATTCTAATTTTAGGTTGCCCCCACCCTCCCAAGGATTAACTAGATAAGCATCACAACTTTAAGGACACATGACATGTGTGACATGTCATGATTCCCTTTTATTCCAGAAGTTTGGTACGTAAGGGGTTAAACTGCATTATCTATGGGCCCATCCTGTAACATGCCTGGCTGTGCGTCACAGATGTGTGACTCAGCATTATGGGACTGGCAGTTTACAATAGAGGACAAGCCAGAGATGGTCTCACTATCTCCCCACTGTGAGCTGCAGTGGGCACTGACATTGTTTTATGTAATTTGGGATACAGACAGTTACCGGGAATAAATCCTGCTCTGTAATGACTGTAATTATTGGTGTGCGAGTACTTACAATGCTCCAGGGATAACAATACCCAGCACACAGTGAGTGCCCCCTGCTTGGCAGTTTACAATTTGCCGCAGTCCATGGTGTTAATGAGTAGACTCCTCCTAGCTAACCACATCATGGCAGGTTCCGGATTTGGGAAGATGGTATGCTAACAGAGATGCTCCAAATTTATTTATTTTATTATTTTTAGTATATTTGTACAGCGCACCATAAAAGCAATGCACAAAAAAAAAAAAAATATGCTAAAATACACCTGAACGAAACCGCAAATAATAAAATAAGCTAAAATACACTTCTACCTAACCCCCACATGTCCTTTTTGGACAATTCAGATTTTGTACCTTGTTCTCCAAACTGGGTTTGTTCTCTGGTGACCTGTTACAAAGGGAAGAAGTCTGATTGTGCAATTAAAGCCTGGACAGGGCATAGGGCATTTCATTCCAAATATGCGCATTATGGGTTACTGCAAGCACCATCACCACTTCAGTGATATAAAGCTTTCATGGTGGTTGGATTCTCTAGGTGTAGCATTTCACTATGAAACTCTGCACACACAGAGTATAACCGTTCTGATTGTCAATTGGGCGTCATCAGCCAGCTCAGAACAAGAGTTCCAAACTGGCAAGTGTGAATTAAATGCAAATTTGCCATCTGACATTAGCACATTGGCTACATACATCCAATGTCCCTACCTTAATTTGCGCTCCCCGACTGTCGCAAAGCATAGTGGCGTCAACCAGGGACGATCCGGCTGCAGGGACAACAGGGAATTTACCCCAGCCAACACAACCAGAGCACATCTTTAGATAGGCTCACGGTGAGAGACTCTACAAGGAGTGCTACAGAAGTGGGGTTGGCCTGGAGGCTATCAGATTGTCTGGTCTGCATTAATGCCAGGCTGACATACCGCTTCTGTGGGCAGTCTCGGCTCCTTTCCAAGTACTATCGCCTATTTTTGGGGTAAACTGCTTCACTGACACAGCCATTTAAGTGAACTTGTCCTCATATAATCAACTGTAGCTCTTTTAAAAGAGCTTAAAAATCCATCTATACATTGTGGTAACAAATACTTGAAAAAAAAAAAGTAAATTATTATAAAATATTTTTTATCCCATCTGTGTCTCCGCTCCTCGGCAGACACTGAATGCCGAGGAACTGAGAGCCAGAGAGAGCAGAAGAGACCTCCCAGAGGAGGAACCTTTGCTCTCCACCCATAGCAACCACAGTGCATGCTAGGGAGTATAGGAACAGAGTAATGTGACATAACTCACTCTAGACATTGTCAATGTTGCCAGTGTGTCAGCCTTAATGGATGAGGTTTGTCCTGCTTGGGGCTTGCGTCTTGAAGCAGGACACATCAGCCAAGAGAAGCGCGGGAGGACCGGTGGTAGTTGTTAGACGATTGGAGACCCAAGATTGTGGCAGAGGGTCAGATAAGGAGTACAGACTCTCTTTAAAGCCTGCACACCCCATGCCAAATTCATACCTCCCAATTTTGGTAGGTATGCGCTTAGCTTATTGTCGGGCCTGATTACATGCATTCACACCATAGTGCTCCCAGTGGTGTTGATTGTGGTATCCCAACTGACCCAATGCCCATCAGGTCTGGTATATGTCCTCAGTGGATTACCTTAGAGATCAGATAAAGACTGGTCTACAAATTTAGCTTAAATTGACACTTTAGAGAAAATCTCAAATGAAGGTAATTCTGGATTCCCCCCAGCCCCCAACTCTGCTGGTTTGATCTATATTTTAAAAAATCTTATGTTTCCCCAACTTTACCTATTCTTGTACCCATATCTGCTTTGAATCCCTCTGTGGTAAATCTAAAAGTCTTTTCAATACCAATTTTATTTGCTGTACTTCTAGACTCTCATTTTAGTTACTGTAACCTAGCCCACCTCCACTCTGAAATTGCCAATTAAAATATAAAAAGTGCTTGTGCTCATCACAATAAATGGCCTCAGGCATTCCAGCAGGTTTCCATAACATTGGTCCCTCACACTTTCATTTATGAATGCAGCCAATAGTCTGTACTTGAAAGGCTTTTGTCTGTTAAAGGCAGAAGGCCTTTAATTTGCTGAATCCATGATACATAAGGAAGTTAAAGGACCACTATAGTGCCAGGAAAACAAACTTGTTTTCCTGGCACTATAGTGCCCTGAGGGTGCCCCCACTCTCAGGGTCCCACTCCCGCCGGACTCTAGGGGGAGAAAGGGGGTTAAAACCTTACCTTTCTCCAGCGCCTGGACTCTAGTGGCTGTTTAAAAGCTGGTTGGAATCGTCACTGTTAAATCTTCTTAATTTCTTCTTGTCTTCAGTTGATTGATATATATATGTCTTTTGTGTATATATAGTCTTGGGCTAAATATAATGCTCGCCACAATAATATATGTCTATATTATTGAAAAGTACTAATACGCAATCTGACTTACGGTTTCTTCAGGTTTATTCTTACGGATACATACTAAAACAACAAATGATGTTACAGGATAATGGACATTCAACAGCAGATGATAATTGCTGGCCTTCTTTACATTCTTACATCTTTACATCTCGAGAGAGAGCCAGAGAGAGCCAAGCCAAGAGCCAAGAGAGATAGCGACCTCGTGTCCCTCTGTTACTATAAAGATGTGCTAATACTAACGTCAGCATTTAACTCTTGCCATATAAGGACAAAAACCCCACATCCACATTCCAGTAGCTCTCGGACAAAGAAAGCCGTGTGACTTATTGATACCATCTGTTACTTATGTCAATCCACACATCCATATATATATATATAATCAATAGAAACACAGAATATGCAATATTCTACATTCCCTCTGTTTATGGTTTGTCTTAAAACCATAACACAATGTCACTAACCTGTCCATTCATACATCACTCGTATCACAGTCATTGAACATAGAACAAGATGTAGTCACAATTTTCTATTATATGAGAGTTCTTAGAAGGTCGAGTTTCTTTTTTTTTTTTTTGACAATCTTTATTTTGACTTTTAGCATCGGTACAGTGTGTCGATTCTTGAACAGAGTAAGGCACAAAATATCAACGTATAGGAGGTATAACATCCAACAGGATAGAAACAGAACATGCACACAACAAACCACGGGGGATCTTAAAACAGCTGACCTATACTAATCGGTGAGACCCAGATAATGGCATGGTGGTGGAAGGCCGGGTCTGTCACGCACTATGATCAGGTGCGGTGGTCAGTGAGAAGGTCGAGTTTCTATCCCTCATACTGCTTACTTTACTTCAAAACTCCCTCTGTTTCAGCTATGTATTTATATCCATATTCATGTTACATCATAACTACTTGAAAATAATATATACATATATATAACAATAAATGAATAAAATATTTACAAATGTTGATCCAGTAAACAATAAAGCAATCAAAAATATCTACCTGCTCTGGTACAGTCGTATCTTTGTAGATAACAAAATCAAGATGATAACTTTCTAAATAATAACTGTGTATCACTATCATATTCCTACAGACACATATAACATAGTATTTTCATTCTCAATACCTGATATTACTTAAGTACTAATACATGTATTACTATAATATACGTCCACTTATATTTCCATGAATCAAATGTTTTCTAGTGAACTTAAACTCTTTAGGTCATTTGTATTCATGAATTACATTCCTATACCATTAATACCACCTAATGATAATTGTATCAGTACTTTACAATCATAGTATTTAATTTGTATATTCAGTAGGCTCTCACTACCTGAAATATATCAACACTACTTATAAGACTCATTCAAAGGATGTGTTATCAACCATGAAGTTCTATAATAATTCTTCAAATAATGTTCATGGTGTTGACAATACTTATTGTTCTAGAAATTCTCCACCCAGAAATCTTTCTATCATAGATTTGTTTTTGTTTACATAATTTATAATTTTCACTAAAATTCCACCTTGTAGTAACAAACATTTCATTTAATAGAAACATGGTTTACTTTAAAAGAACTTGGAAAGAATAATTTAAATTCATTGTGATTACTTATTAATGTAATACATCTCAACATAAAAGTAGGACTGTCCTAATGTTACCTTAACATTTGTTCTGACCAATCCGTATTCCTTAGTACACTTCAACTGACTAAATTAAAATAAAATAAACTTGGGGTCATACTGCCCAGAAACTCTTATTCCTAGTCTGTGTCTAATAAACTCAGGGAAATCTTAAAACAACGTATTCATTGGATACCGCCATATCCAGAAACCTATTCTCCCTAGTCCATACCTTTATAGACTTAGGTCAAATATAATTGTGTACTATACTCTTTCCTTTCAATTCAATTCCTCTTGGATCTCTGAACTCTTATATCCAAGGCATTCTTAATGTATACCATTACTTAATATTAATCAAAATAAATTATCCTTCCTTAGTTTTCTTCCTTATGTTACCATTGTTTGTTTTACTTCACCTAGATATAAAGAAATTATTCATTATTGTTAATCTATGAAATACTATTGAACTCAATCTTTGTGGTATTAAGTAACCATGATCCTTATTTTATCAACTTCATATTTTATCTACCTCTGATACTTCTCATCCTATGCATAGGTCATAATGTAATAGTTATCTTCATAATACTATCCTATCATAATTTTACTCCATGTGTTAAATAGTTATAAGTACTCTCTTTTGGTATTAATACACTCGTAACTGTTAAATAACTTTTCAGTGTCTCTTTTCTTCTTTGTTAATATTTAGGAATTGTTATGTATGTTAGTGCCAATCTTTTATTTCTTTGTATGTCTGTTAATCTTCTGTATTGAATGAACTCTGTAGAATCTTCCATTACAGTTTGCAGATCAGATGAAAAGTCTCTTTCCAACAGTCGATGTCCAGTTGTCTGAAGGAATGCCTTCCTGATTTATTGCCACAAGGATCTGTCACGCTTTACCAGATCAGTTATTTCTGTCTATTTAGTTGCTTCATCCACACAGCTGCGCAGTTCTGGACTTGAATCTGGACGCTTGCCAATCTCTGCCATGTGCTTGCTTCTAGAATTCACATTGTATCTTGTGCTTTTTGTCTCAGTTGTAGAAAATAGTCTTGTACAGTCTTTGTGATTTGAAAATCTTTTTCATACAAACCACAGTCTAGATTCTTTTTTCTCTTCAAGTTTGTTTTCCCAGTTCCAAAATAGCTTTGTAACTCGATTCTTCTCTCTCCCCCCTTGAAGTGGGAACAAAACTTGAACAGAAGACTGGCTTGCTAGCCAATGTAAAATCTGGTTGGAAGCGTCACTGTTAAATCTTCTTAATTTCTTCTTGTCTTCAGTTGATTGATATATATACGTCTTTTGTATATATAGTCTTGGGCCAAATATAATGCTCGCCACAATAATATATGTCTATATTATTGAAAAGTACTAATACGCAATCTGACTTACGGTTTCTTCAGGTTTATTCTTACGGATACATAATAAAACAACAAATGATGTTACAGGATAATGGACATTCAACAGCAGATGGTAATTGCTGGACTTCTTTACATTCTTACATCTTTACATCTCGAGAGAGAGCCGAGCCAAGAGAGAGAGGAACCTCGTGTCCGTCTGTTACTATAAAGATGTGCTAATACTAACGTCAGCATTTAACTCTAGCCATATAAGGACAAAACCCCTACATCCACATTCCAGAGCTCTCTGACAAAGAAAGCCTTGTGACTTATTGATACCATCTGTTACTTATGTCAATCCACACATCCATATATATAATCAATAGAAACACAGAATATGCAATATTCTACAGGCTGTCAATGAGATGGCCACTAGAGGCTGGATTAACCCTAATGTAAACATAGCAGTTTCTCTGAATCTTTGTTGAATGTTTACAGCAGAAAGGGTTAAAACTAGAGGGACCTGGCATCCAGACCACTTCATTGAGCTGAAGTGGTCTGGGTGCCTATAGTGGTCCTTTAAGCAGTTCTATATCAGGTGTTTTTATTGCAAACTCTGGGCAAACCTCAGACTGGGCAGTGAAGCAAACCATGATTTGTTTCTCTGATGATCCAAGAGAACAGTAACCTCATTTGGAAAAAATTGGAGCGTTGATATTTCTCTCTAATGCACATTACATTATGTATGACAATTATTATATAAAGGAACACTCCAAGTACCATAACCACTACAGCACACTTTAAACTGTTTTGATGGCAAACACTGGGAAAGAGTAGGGATCTTACAGCCAAAGGTTTTTTTTTTTTTCTAATTTTGTTGTCTTCATATTTGTATTTATCATCAATAGAAAGAGCCTAATATGTAATCAACTAATGAGCTTACATATAATATCACCCTATATTGTTATGATTTCTACATGTATCCTGTTATATCCAGAAATGAATACTGGTGATAACCTTCAATAGTGGAAAGATACCACTGTTCTAGGCTGTCACCCTGCTATGAAAGTTGTATTTGCCCTTCAGTCTCATATTACATTTCGTTCTGCTGTTAATTTAATTTTGCTATAATATTATGTGTGAAATGTGTTTTTTTTTTTTTGTTTTTTTTTCTCAAATATTTAAATGCAGTTTTATTTGGATTTGATCACTGCACATTATGTCTCACGATGGAAAAGTTTCTCTCTTGTGGGCATCTAGAGACCACATGCTCCAGAGTTTGATCACTCACTCTGTGTCGTATATGTTAGTTTGCAAATGATGTTAAAGGGAAAACTACGGGCATCAAATGTGTATGTTACTCAAGCTGTTTTTTTGAATGGGTAGTCTGAGAGAGTTAGCTCATGCTCTCAGCCTAGAAAACGACGATCAGTAAGACCTCCTTCGCCACTCCATGTTGTGAACTACATCTCCCATAATGCTCTTTCAGCCATAATGCTGACAAAACATCAGTGGAGATGTAGTCCACAACATCTGGAGTGCCGAAGGTTACCTACACCTGCATCTCGATCTTGATATTGCTTTTTTGGGGAGATGAGAGAAAAGGTAGTTTACTAAGCTCTGAATTAGTTGGTGCAATTGCAGAATATTTTTAGGGGACGCTATAGCAGCGCTCAACAAATCCCAGGTCACCGTGGCAACTAGAAATTGTGTCTTGGCGCCTGGGATTTTGTCATGGCAGCCCTTTAGCGAAGGCCGCCATCCCCCATGGGGGAGCCGGCCGTCAGCCTGGGGTAGCGTGGGAGGCAGCACGCGAGGGAGCAGTAATCCTCCTGCAGCACCTCTCTGCTCCCTCGCGCTGTTTAGTGATGCCAGGAACTGGAATATGACATCACACTGACCCCATCACTGCAGATTGCGCACAGGGGAGCAAAGAGGAATTGCAGGGAAATGATCAAAGCAGCCCCACTGGAGGCTGGGTGGACATAAATTAAAGTAAAACATTTAATTTGTGAGTTTATGAGAAAACGTGTCTATCAATGTGTGTGTCTGTTTAGGTACCTGCCCCCTTCTGATCGCTTGGGAAAGGTGTTTTTACTCCCCTTTCTTCCCACACCGACCTGGTTTCACAGAGGCTTATCACTCCTCCATGGCTAAGATCATCTTTATGACCTCTGTTACGTCAATGTTTTCCCATAGGAAAGCTTTGGGAGGATATTGCACATGTCCCTTCGCCAACTCTCCTCCCTCACCGACGTCAGCCGGCGGGGGAGACCTAACGCGCATTACACCGCCCCATAGGAAAGCATTCAATGCTTTCCTATGGGGATTCCGGCGACGCTGCAGGTCCTTATGTGTTGCGTGAGGACGTCCAGCATCTCTTAAAACACTAATAGTGTTTTAAAGGACCACTCTAGGCACCCAGACCACTTCAGCTTAATGAAGTGGTCTGGGTGCCTGGTCCCTCTAGGATTAACCCATTTTTTTTTTTATAAACATGGCAGTTTCAGAGAAACTGCTATGTTTATAAATGGGTTAATACAGCCCTCAAACCCTCTAGTGGCTGTCTCATTGACAGCCACTAGAGGCGCTTGCGTGATTATCACTGTGAAAATCACAGTGAGAGCACGCAAGCATCCATAGGAAAGCATTGTAAATGCTTTCCTATGAGACCGGCTGAATGCGCGCGCAGCTCTTGCCGCGCATGCGCATTCAGCTGAATGGGAGGAGAGGAGGAGGAGAGCTCCCTGCCCCTTTTCTCTCCCCAGAGCTGGGCGGGAGTGGGACCCTGAGGGTGGGGGCACCCTCAGGGCACTATAGTGCCAGGAAAACAAGTGTGTTTTCCTGGCACTATACAGGGAGTGCAGAATTATTAGGCAACTTGTATTTTTGAGGATTAATTTTATTATTGAACAACAACCATGTTCTCAATGAACCCAAAAAACTCATTAATATCAAAGCTGAATATTTTTGGAAGTAGTTTTTAGTTTGTTTTTAGTTTAGCTATGTTAGGGGGATATCTGTGTGTGCAGGTGACTATTACTGTGCATAATTATTAGGCAACTTAACAAAAAACAAATATATACCCATTTCAATTATTTATTATTACCAGTGAAACCAATATAACATCTCAACATTCACAAATATACATTTCTGACATTCAAAAACAAAACAAAAACAAATCAGTGACCAATATAGCCACCTTTCTTTGCAAGGACACTCAAAAGCCTGCCATCAATGGATTCTGTCAGTGTTTTGATCTGTTCACCATCAACATTGCGTGCAGCAGCAACCACAGCCTCCCAGACACTGTTCAGAGAGGTGTACTGTTTTCCTCCTTGTAAATCTCACATTTGATGATGGACCACAGGTTCTCAATGGGGTTCAGATCAGGTGAACAAGGAGGCCATGTCATTAGATTTTCTTCTTTTATACCCTTTCTTGCCAGCCACGCTGTGGAGTACTTGGACGCGTGTGATGGAGCATTGTCCTGCATGAAAATCATGTTTTTCTTGAAGGATGCAGACTTCTTCCTGTACCACTGCTTGAAGAAGGTGTCTTCCAGGAACTGGCAGTAGGACTGGGAGTTGAGCTTGACTCCATCCTCAACCCGAAAAGGCCCCACAAGCTCATCTTTGATGATACCAGCCCAAACCAGTACTCCACCTCCACCTTGCTGGCGTCTGAGTCGGACTGGAGCTCTCTGCCCTTTACCAATCCAGCCACGGGCCCATCCATCTGGCCCATCAAGACTCACTCTCATTTCATCAGTCCATAAAACCTTAGAAAAATCAGTCTTGAGATATTTCTTGGCGCAGTCTTGACGTTTCAGCTTGTGTGTCTTGTTCAGTGGTGGTCGTCTTTCAGCCTTGCTTACTAGGGATCGACCGATTATCGGTCTGGCCGATATTATCGGCCGATATTTGGTATTTTCGGCAATATCGGTATCGGCCAATTCAGATACCGATATTGCAGATAATATATAGCAGGACCGCCGTGCCCATTAGAAGCCCGGCGGTCCTGTGGGGGCCAGCCGCAAGCGCTGACTTACCTTGCATGCAGCTCCCTGTGTAAATCTCGCGAGACCCGCGGCCGCAGAGCGTTGCCACGGGTTACCATGGCAACGCTCCGCGCGGCACTAAGAGCCGCGAGATTTACACAGGGAGCTGTAGGAGCTGCTTGCAAGGTAAGTCAGCGCTTGCTGCTGCTGAGCCACCACTGTACTTAACAAGCCACTGGACCACCAGGGAATACTATATCCCCCTCCCTGGTAAGAAGCAGGGAGAGAGGACTAAACAAAACAAACCCAAACATTTAAATATTAAAAAAAATATTAAAATAAAAAATTACACAAATTACATCACTACACACACACTGCACACACACTGCACACATACTGCATTACATACACACTACACAAACACACACTACACAAACACACACTGGGGGGGGACTAAACAAAAAAAAAACCATTTAAATATTAAAAAAAATATTCAAATAAAAAATTACACAAATTACATCACTACACAAACACACACACACACTACACAAACACACACTGCACACATACTGCATTACATACATACACACTACACAGGCACACACACTGCATTACATACACACACTACACAGACACTACACACACACCACAAACACACACTGCATTACAGACACACACTGCACACACACTGCATTACATACACACTACACAAACAGTACACATACTGCATTACATACACACTACACACACTGCATTACATACATAAACACTACACAAACACACACACACTGCATTACATACACACACAAACACACTGCATTATACACACACTACGTAAACACACTGCATTATATACACACTACACACACTGCATTATATACACACTACATTCATTATACACACACTACACAAACACACTCTGCATCCACTACACACACACACACACACTACACAAACACACACAGTTCCCCTGTCTAAACACACTTCATCCACTACATGTGGCATGTATATTTTGTGCCTTTACCTTTCGAATTAGTTTATTTATTCAAAATAGTAAATGTACAGAATATCGGCAAGATATCGGCCTGAAAGTTCGCAGATTATCGGTATCGGTATCGGCTCTAAAAAATCAATATCGGTCGATCCCTATTTCTTACCTTGGCCATGTCTCTGAGTATTGCACACCTTGTGCTTTTGGGCACTCCAGTGATGTTGCAGCTCTGAAATATGGCCAAACTGGTGGCAAGTGGCATCGTGGCAGCTGCACGCTTGACTTTTCTCAGTTCATGGGCAGTTATTTTGCGCCTTGGTTTTTCCACACGCTTCTTGCGACCCTGTTGACTATTTTGAATGAAACGCTTGATTGTTCGATGATCACGCTTCAGAAGCTTTGCAATTTTAAGAGTGCTGCATCCCTCTGCAAGATATCTCACTATTTTTGACTTTTCTGAGCCTGTCAAGTCCTTCCTTTGACCCATTTTGCCAAAGGAAAGGAAGTTGCCTAATAATTATGCACACCTGATATAGGGTGTTGATGTCATTAGACCACACCCCTTCTCATTACAGAGATGCACATCACCTAATATGCTTAATTGGTAGTAGGCTTTCGAGCCTATACAGCTTGGAGTAAGACAACATGCATAAAGAGGATGATGTGGTCAAAATACTCATTTGCCTAATAATTCTGCACTCCCTGTAGTGGTCCTTTAAGAACCCGGAAGCTCTGAGACAGCCACTAGAGGAGGACTTAACCCTGTTAGGCAATTAGTGCAGTTTATGAAAAACTGCACTAATTACACTTGCAGGGTTAAGGGTAGTGGGAGCTGGCACTGGGTGCCTGGAGTGTCCCTTTAACCAGCCTTGCTATTCAGGTAGTGCATATTGCTGTTGCTAACTCTCCTCCCCCGCCGACCTAATGCGCATGCGTGGCAATTGCCGCGCGCGCATTACACCGCCCCATAGTAAAGCATTATTCAGTGCTTTCTTATGGGGATTCCGGCAACGCTGGAGGTCCTTATGCGTTGCGTGAGGATGTCCAGCATCTCTTAAAACACTAAAAGTGCTTTAAGAACCCGGAAGCTCCGAGACAGCCACTAGAGGAGGACTTAACCCTGTTACGCAATTAGTGCATTTTATGAAAAACTGCACTAATTACACTTGCAGGGTTAAGGGTAGTGGGAGTGGTCTGGGTGCCTGGAGTGTCCCTTTAACCAGCCTTGCTATTTAGGTAGTGCATATTGCTGTTGCTACCAACAGAGGGCACTACACAGGCTACATAGACAACTCCAGCTAGTTGGTAGCAATCCTCAGCAGTACAGGCTAGCAGGCAAAACATTTAACAGTGTATACACACACACAATATTAACAATTACATTACACGCACCCTGCACCTATAATGGGTACAGGGTGACTAAAACATAAGAAAAGTCCAGCAACCTACATAAATAGTCTATCTGAAGGTACAGGTAATTGTGACATCCGTTACAGTAGGAATGTAAAGACTGTCTTTTCTCTGGAAAGGTAGTGTTTACATTGAAAAGCCTGCAGTGACATGCTACAAACACCAGAACAACTACATTAGGCTGCAGTGGTTCTGGTGACTATAGCATCCCTTTAAGAATTGCATTTTTCTCGTTCAAAATTAAACTTTGTTTGTTTTTAAAAAGACTGGCTCCTAACTTTTTTAGCTCGCTCCTAGATTCCAAACAAATTCGTCAAGCCCTGCACTATAGGCATCTAGACCACTTAATCTCATTGAAGTGGTCTGGGTACACTGTGTATATCGCAGGATTAAGCCTGTCTCTAATCTGACTTTCTACCAGAGAGCCACTAGAGGAGCTTTATGGCCTTTCACAAAATCTGACTCCATGAAACAACACTGGACATCCTCACGTTTTGCATAAGCATGTCCAGCGTCGTCAACTCCCTGATAGGAAAGTATTTCTAGATAAGAATTATTGTAGAGAATGCATATTTCAGTGATATAACAAATTTTATATTCTGAAGGGTTCCCTTGGAGATGTGGGGTGGTCTGTTTTTGCAAAGTGCATTAATCTGCAAAGTGCATTAAATTTAAATTTGTTAAGTAGAGCACGCACTATTTCACTACTGCTAGGCAGGTGTTTGTGAATTATACACAGTGCGAGAAGCCATCTCCGGAAGGCATAGTCAAACACTTGCCACAGAAAAAAATAGAGCATATTCCGACACATCTGTGTTAGTTTTAATGTAGAAAATAAACAGCCTCAGCTTTAAAAAAAAAATCCCACTCTCAAAGTCTGTAATGAGGCTATATGCATGGTATGCCATGCGTGTAATATAATCGTGAGCGAGTATCACAGACCGCCTGCATGTTGATGGATAAGTAGTTCTTCATGTTTAAGTACAGGTGAGAGACCCCAGCAAGTGTGATCACATACTTCCATATCTTTTACCCTTCAGTATCATTGCTTTCTAACCTTTGTGTGGCACCCTCTCCATCTGCCTTTCTCTTTACCCCCTTTTACATGCTCTCTATTTCTTTTATTTTTCTCTTCCACATTTCTTTTATATCGTTCTCTATTATATGGTGCTGATCATGCTCTCTCTGTCTCCCGCTTTGCATTTACTCCCACCCTGAACTCTCATTGCACTTTCGTGCGTGTGTGTTTGAAATGAAGATCTCATCCAGGGATACTGATTTAGTATACATCCAAGTTGTCTTTTACCCTGTTCTGTTACAAACTCCAGCAATGCTATGTAGATATTCTGTGGATTGTCATAGGCCAGATAGTGAACAAATCTTAGGCACCATACCTCATAATGACCATATGAGGACTTTATATTTCTGAGTTAAGTATGTTTTGTCATGGTCTATTAAGTTTCCATTATATTCCTCTTTTGGCTTGTAATGTTTACGTGGCATTTTATTATTAATATTATTATTTATTTATAAAATATTTTACCAGGAAGGATACATTAAGATTTCTCTCATTTTCAAGTATGTCCTGGGTCCACAAAACATTGCATTGATACAATATGGTACAATAAAATACAAAAACAATATTAATGTACAATATATGCAAAATTTTACATAGAACATGTATGTTAATTGTTTTCTGGTTAGATATCTTCAGTAATGGGTACCTAGAGCAGGAATTGGTCCATTATTATTTATTGAATCTGGGTGGAAGTAATAAGAGGGATATTGATAATTGGATCTTATTTAGTTAACCATGTCTTGGATATATTCCCTTTTTGACTGTTTTATTACTAGTGACACTAGTCACCAAAACAACTTTAGCTTAATAAAGCAGTTTTGGTGTATAGATACTCTCCCAGCCATTTAGGAGTTAAATTACTTTGTTTATTCAGCTCTAGTCACACCTCCCTGCATATGACTTGCACAGCCTTCCTAAACACTTCCTGTAAAGTAAGATCTAATGTTTAAACTTCTTTTATTGCATAATCTGTTTAATTTAGAATTTATCTTCTTCTGTTAATAGTTTGCTAGACTCTACAGGAGATGTGATCAAAGTTAAATTTACAGAGCATGAGATGCAAACTTTTAAAGTAAGTTAATATCCGATTGAAAACTAAACTAAATTTTTAATGCAGCCTGTGTGTGAATCACAGCCAGCGGAGGTGTGGCTAGGGCAGCATAAACAAGTTATTTAATTCCCAAATGGCAGATAATTTGTCAGTAAGACTGCAGAGGCATGATCTATACACCCAAACTGCTTTGTTAAAGGACCACAAAACAAAACCTGTATTCCTGATCCTATAGTGTTAAAAACACCATCTAGGGCTATAACTACAGGACAATCTTACTTTTATTTCCAGTCTGCTGCTGCCGGCTCTGCCCCTGATCTGCATGCTTGGCTGACATCATCAGAAGTGCTGATCTAAGCCAATCACAATGCTTTCACATAGGAAAGCATTGGAATGGCTGAGATTGTCAAGGAGGCAGATCAGGTACAAAACCAGCACAAGCCAAACACAGCCCTGGCCAATCAGCATCCCCTCATAGAGATGCATTGATGCATTCATCCCTATGAAAAAAGTTCAGTATCTCTATGCAGAGGGTGGAGACACTGAATGTCAGATGAGGGAATACCTCCAGTATGTGGTATGCAGCCATTTTCATCTTCAGAGGAAGATATGCTTTCTGATCCAGCTTTCATGGATAGTAAGAAAAAGCTCTTATTAAAGCAGTTCGGAACATCCTTCATTTGAAGGATAAGAAAGAAAAGCAACTGGACTCTAGCAAACATTTTGAAGACTTGAGGAAAAAGAACCTGACTTTTCCATTTCACAAAATTATTAAGGATCTGATTAAGGAGGAAGGCTGCACACTGTTCCAGGAAGCAGCCATGTGACAAGTGACCAGTGGAGGTGTTGCTAGGCTGTAATGTAAACACTGCATTTTCTCTGAAAATACAGTTTCCTTCCAAACTGGACAGGAACACCTAATTAAAACAATCAAAGAGAGATGCCTCCTCCTACCCCTCAGTCTTTTTTCCTGTCCACTTCACTTTGGACACAGGATGCTTTGCACCTCCTTTTTCTTTTTTGACTTACTTGGGTCATCCATACCCCTATCCTTTGGGAAGTTCAGCCTCTTCCCATGGAAGCCTCAGGATACGGCGCCTCACCAAGGGCGACCCCCTGAAGGAGTCTCTCCTTAGCGACCGGGAGCGTATGCTGCAGTAAGGAGACAGGTAGGAGCTGGATGTGCCAGACCCACTACGGTGGTAATGTCCCTTCTATGGGTACACCTGATAAATCTCTGATATTTGGGTTCTTGGCGTTTCCTTTATAGGTGGTAATTCCCTACATGGGTACACTTACCTGGACATGTCATGGCCCGTGTAATACCAGGTATTGGTCCTTTAGGGGATGAAGCAATAAAGGCTGGTCTGGGGATCCTCTTTACTATCTCAGGTAAGGTTGTAGGCTTATGAAGGTTCTCCCTGTGTGACCTCTCTCCTTTCCTTACCTTGTTGCTGTGTAGTCTAGGGGTTTGTGTATGTGTTCCGGTGGTGGAACGCGTACGTAATGATGCGCAGAAAGTAGCTCGTTATTTCTGGTTCTCCAGTCCTTGGTGAAACGCAAATTTGAACGCAATAATGCCGGAAGTGATAACGTCATTCTGCTATATTATTTGCGGTCCTAGTCTCCCCAAGTTCGTGGCAAAAATACTTGGCTTCTGTCAACAGAGCTTCTGGAGTTCGTTCCTGTTGCTGTGGTTAGGAATGGTCTTTATTTTCTTTCTGCTGCAGGTCAGTTGATTTCATTTCCTTTCTCTTTTAATCCATCTATATTGTTAAAGTTTAGATAGAGGTTTTTTTAGCTAGAAATATTATTTATTTTCTAGCTGTCTGATCTCATGGAGTCCCCAGGCCACTCATCTATAAATAGGTCACATTCTCTAGGTTCTGAGTAAGTCACTGGTATTTTATTTGCAATTTATATTCATACAATTAAATATTTAAAAGCGTGCGCATTCCTCCTGTCCTAATATGGATTCTCAGTTCTGCTCATAGATCCTCCTACAAGAAAAAGGACAAGACTCCTTTATGTGAAGCATGTGATAAGGCTATTCCAGGGAAGATGCTCTGCATATCCTGTTTAAAAGCAGCGGCACAAAGAATCGGATCCTGATGTTTTAGCCTATATCTGTCAAACTGTTACGGAAGGTCTACTACAAGCAGAAAAACTAGGAAAATACACAGATCTTTCAGTCCTGAATGGAACCCAGATTTGAGTTCAGATGAGGGAATACCTCCAGTATGTGGTATACAGGCATTTTCATCTTCAGAGGAAGATATGCTTTCTGATCCAGCTTTCATGGATAGTAAGAAAATCAAGGCTCTTGTCAAGGTAGTTCGGAACGTCCATGATTTAAAGGATAAGAAAGAAAAGGAACTGGCCTCTAGCAAACATTTTGAAGACTTGAGGAAAAAGAACCCGACTTTTCCATTTCACAAAATTATTAAGGATCTGATGAAGGAGGAAGACTGAGGAAAAAAAGTCTCCTTGCAAGGCCGGCTTTCTAAACTGTCCCTTTAAGCCTAGGGATTGTGCTCCTTGGGACTCTGCTCTCAAAGTTGATGCAGCCATTTTTCGTCTGGCCAAGTAGACCTCCTTACCAATTTTTGATGCAGGATCACTTAGAGATCCAATGGATAGAAGATTGGATTCCAACTTGTGTAAAGCCTATATTTCCTCTTGTTCTGAGCTTTGTCCTGCTGTGGCCTTGACATCTGTCTCTAGGGCCTTAAAGTTGGAAGACCTCGAGGAGGATATTTTGGATTCTTTAAAGAATTTCAGAATGATCGTTGACTTTACTTCTGATGCTTCTATTGATTTAGTCAGATCCCTGTCTAGATGCATGGTCTTGTCGGTAGCCTCAAGACTAACATTGTGGCTCCGAAATTGGTTTGCGGACTCTGCTTCTAAGAATAGCTTATGTGCCCTTCCCTATCAAGGGAATATGCTGTTTGTAAAACATTTTGGATAAATGCATCAAAAGGGCAGTGGAAGGACGGAACACTTTTCTTCCTCCAGATAGAAGGCAAAAAAGATCCTTTCCACAAGACAGACGCTCCTTTCATGATAAGTATTATAGACGCTACAGACCAGGAAGAAATTTTCCAGATTCCAGTCATGGAAGGGTGGTTTCTCCTCCTCCAAACATACTTGTGGGAGAGGTGGCAGTACTAGGCAGTCTAAAGAATTCTAATGGGGCGCCAGTCCAGTCCGGGGGACATCTGGGCTCACAAAATTCCAGACAAATGGGTCTTAAAAATCGTAAGTACAGGATATTTCCTGGAATTAAACATAGAAACATAGAATGTGACGGCAGATAAGAACCATTCGGCCCATCTAGTCTGCCCAATTTTCTAAATACTTTCATTAGTCCCTAGCCTTATCTTATAGTTAGGATAGCCTTATGCTTATCCCACGCATGCTTAAACTCCTTTACTGTGTTAACCTCTACCACTTCAGCTGGAAGGCTATTCCATGCATCCACTACCCTCTCAGTAAAGTAATACTTCCTGATATTATTTTTAAACCTTTGTCCCTCTAATTTAAGACTATGTCCTCTTGTTGTGGTAGTTTTTCTTCTTTTAAATATAGTCTCCTCCTTTACTGTGTTGATTCCCTTTATATATTTAAATGTTTCTATCATATCCCCCCTGTCTTGTCTTTCCTCGACGCTATAAGATCCTTTAACCTTTCCTGGTAAGTTTTATACCGCAATCCATGAACCAGTTTAGTAGCCCTTCCATTCGGCCTAAGCACTGTTCCTAGAAGGGGTAGGAGGAGGCGTCTCTCTTTTATTGTTTTAATTCGGTGCTCCTGTCCAGTTTGGAAGGGGGCTTAGCTATACCCATCTGTAGTGCTGCCATGGCATACATCCGGGAAAAGAAAATAGTGAGTATTAAGTAAATTTTCTATTGTTTACTGCAAAAATTCCGAAGGTAATGATTATACTCACTGGAACAAATACAGTAAGCTGTAGTTGTTCTGGTGACTATTGTGTCCGTTTCGAGTTATTTCTTAATCTCCAGATCTATTCCATTGATGAGGTATGCCCGTTTTTTTTTTATGTGCACTTGTTTAAATGTCACTATTTTTGTATAGCGTTTTTTAAAGTGCAATTTACATAGTTATTCACTTAACTCAATTATTCACTAACATTACGCTACAGTAGCCATGTTGTAATTATAGTGGAGTTGGTGAGGTTTTCTTCTTTTGTTGTTGTTGTTGAAACCATTTGTTTTTACCTAGATTTGCAGTTCAGATTTAATTCATTAAAAATTCGAAGTTTAGTAAAAACCCTGTATAGAGTGTGGCCGTCTCCAATTCCATGGATAGAGTGTGGCCATCTCCAATTCCATGGATAGAGCGTGGCCGTCTCCATTTCCCTGGATAGAGCGTGGCCGTCTCCGTTTCCCTGGATAGAGCGTGGCCGTCTCCGTTTCCCTGGATAGAGCGTGGCCGTCTCCGTTTCCCTGGATAGAGCGTGGCCGTCTCCGTTTCCCTGGATAGAGCGTGGCCGTCTCCGTTTCCCTGGATAGAGCGTGGCCGGCCTGGATAGAGCGTGGCCGTCTCCGTTTCCCTGGATAGAGCGTGGCCGTCTCCGTTTCCCTGGATAGAGCGTGGCCGTCTCCGTTTCCCTGGATAGAGCGTGGCTGTCTCTATTTCCATGTATTGAATCCTATTCCAATACAAGTCCCTCTAGTTATTTTTAGCCTACATTCTGGTAACCGAATTCACACTTTAGTGAATAGCACTGTGCGGTTATCGCGTGTTATGCACGGGAAGTAAGTGGCTGGCGATTGGGCGGGCTGGCTGGCTGTGGCAGACCGTGCAGCAATCTGGGCGGTATGTTTGGTTGCCATGGCGATAGTCGTTCACACGGTCGCGCTCTGCCCGCGGCGGGCCATTGCTGATGACGTCACGCGCCCCGCGCTGTGGTTGGCTGTCTGTGGAGACGCTCCGTTCAGTGGTCGCGGGTAAAGTTTTGGCGCCTTCCTGGTGACCAAGGATCTGACGGAGGAACGCGCTGGGAATTCTAGTCGGATTAAACCCGCGGGCTCCGGGCCTTCAGGTCGGTCAGCTAGTCACGTGTCCGGGGTGGGTGTGCCAGCTGTCAGGACATGTTCAGACAGAGCCTGCTTTATCTCCCATGTGAACACCCTGTGAGGACACCCGGCTGGCTGTGAGTGGTGTGAGATAATACACTGCTCCTAAATACCAGGAGTTACAGTTATTTCATCTCAGCCTCTCCACATCGAACATGTTCCTGGTAAGGTCACTACATGGCCCTCCCCATTTGCCCTCTTCCCCCCCATTTTGCCCCATTTTCCCCCCATTTATGAGGTATCCAAAGTATAAGCATCTATGCCCATTGCATAGTTTTAAAAAAAAATCCTGCATTCCTTTTGAATTGGTTTTGACTGTTGCATAAACATCTGACTGTATTGGAATAGAAAGAAATACTATAGTGTTAGGAATACAAAACTGTATACATAACCCTACAGTGTCCCTCTGCCCATCTCACGCTGATAAAGGGATTGAAACAATTTTTATGCTGCTTGATTCCAGCACCGAGGTCCCACCGTGCTGGGTCGTGCTCCTTCTCCACCAACATGCTGCAGAGCATTAGGTCTCCTTTTGACGCAGTGCTTTCTGAGGTGGATTTTAAAGACACTGAACGTACTCATGCTAAGCGTGAGTCGTTTCATGGAGTCAAACTTTGTGAAACAGCAGGAAGGGCTTCTGAGAAAGCCACTAGTGGCAGTTTTAGCACTGCATTGTAAAACATTGCAATTTCTCTGAAACTGCAATGTTTTAGATTGCATGGCTAAGGGGGACAGGGACAATGCACCGAGACCACTTAGATGAGAGAGTGGTCTTGATGCCTCTAGTGCCCTTTTTTAATTTAAATTCCTCTGCACTCATAATATATGGGAAAAACTAAAGACTACTACTTACCGTTGTGATGCATCTTTTCTTGCAATGTGTGGTAGGTGCATATGTTGTGCTAGGTGATGAAAAGAAATTGTGACATTGAACACTGCAAATATTTTGAGATTTGGAATTTTGCCTGGAAAGGTGAGAATTATTTGCCTGAACCTGTCCCTCACGTGTGCTTCCATTTTCATTTCTGGCCTCGCCTCTTCTACTGTCAGAAGCTGGCGTCACTGCTTTATACAGCTTTGAGGTTTGTGGAGGATCCCTCAAGACCATGAGTAATATCTCTGGGAGATTGACACTTCTAGATGGAGGTAGCTCCACCAGTGTCTAGAAATGTAATGGTTAGGAAATATACTGAGACAAAGTCCCTATTTTGTTTCAGTATAGTGGAATCCCATGAAATAAGTCAATATGTGTATTTTATAAAAGTTTTGTGACTCTCTTTTTAAGCAAAATTTGAACGTGAAACCAGTAAAATGCTAAATGCAGTTATTGGAATTCTAATGGCATGTACAAGATATACTGAATAACAGTAACATTTGTTTTTCTATGATCTTTTTAGTTTTGGCCCCACTGAAAATGTGACTCCTTTGTTGGCCTGTTGCACCTTTGGATTACAGTGGATGAGAAGAACTGTTTACGTTTCTTCGTTAGAATGCCACGAAAAGAGAACCCTCCTTTGACATGGTCAGAATGTGTGTGCACAATCTGCCAGGAAATCCTCCTGGAGCCAGTAACTCTGCCATGCAATCACACCCTGTGCAACCCTTGTTTCCAGTTAACAGTGGAAAAAGCAAGCCTGTCTTGCCCTTTTTGCAGAAAACGTGTTTCAACTTGGGCTCGTTACCATGCTCGTTCTGGAACATTGGTCAACAAAAGTCTGTGGTTGAGAATTCAGAGTCAGTATCCAGAGGAGTGCAAACTTCGTGCTTCTGGTCAGGAGATTGAAGACATGGAAGATGGTAAGCTTGTTTAGACACCCATTTGATCACTGTTATAACTGGTTTCTATACTAAAGTAGGCTTTTTTTTTTTTTTTTTTATGCATAAGGATTTACAGTTGTCTGGTGTGCTATATTTGTGTTGTTTTTTTTTAAAAAATATTCCTGATCACTTTATAAAGATATGAAAGAATTGTGTATAGTTCATCCTTTGTTACTTTTGATTTCTTAGAATCTGTGACCTTTCCTTCTCGGCTCTTATGCAAACCAGGAGAAATCAGGCAAGAGTATGAAGCAGAGATCAGCAAGGTGGGAACTTACGTTGTATGAAACATGCATTAACATGCCTCAAATATAAGCGTGTATGGGTTCATAGGTCTAGTAAGGCCACCATAGGCAAGTACCTTGTGGGGGGAATAAAGAAATAGTCCATATTTCTTTCTCTTCTCTCTGTCCCATTTTTGTTCCCCTCCTTGCCTCGTACCATTCGTGAGTGGCCAGCCAGGATGCAGACTGTGCATCATTTCCCTCACAGCCCAGTCTCTGTGTGTGGAAGTCCAGGTCTATGATATAACATATATTCCTGCCCCCTTTCATACACTGCATTCACACAAGTAGTTGTTTCCTACAGGTGGTATGTTTCCTGGCAGAAGATATGTAGCTGAAAGGCAGTGCACAATGCTACTGGCAGCTCTCTAATACTGTGTCATCCGAGGACAAGCTTTTGCTGCACCACTGTATTGGTTTTTCAATTCGCTTTTAGTAGCTTCCATGATTTTAAAAAAAAATATATTTTTTTTTAATTTATTTTTTTTAGCATTCTATAAGAAAAAGCTAATTTGAAATTACTGTAGATGAATGCTTTTCCCTTGTGTGAATGTTGAAATTGTTCATCTGTATGTTTTTAATGCATTTATCTCACTGTATCACAGTGAAGGCTTAGTTTAGGACACAGCTAAAGTGAATACACCCTAGATTTATAAAAAAAAAAATAAAAAAATGGAGCAGTGAAGTTGTTCGATTGTTTAATTTAAATTGGCTTCTTTTAATTCTATCTGCAACCACGTGACTTCATCAGATCGAAGCTGAGCGTCTGGCCAAGGAAGAAGCAGAGAGGAAAGCAAGTGAAGAGTACATTCAAAAGCTGCTAGAAGAGGAACAAGAGGAGCAGAGACATCAAACAGAAGCCAGTCGCAGGGAAATGGAGGAGCAGTTAAGACAAGATGAGGAGCTAGCTCGATCACTAAGTAACGATCTAGTAAGTTAAGAATTCCTTTTTCTATGCTTACATTACATAAGCCTATGCCCTGGAATCAATCAAGTGGACTACCCACCAAAGTCTCCTGTAGGAAAATATTGAGAGATTAGAAAATTAATAAGGTGGCTTTTACATTAAAACAGAATTCTATATTTCTTTAAAAGTAAAATTATATCATCAGATTGGTGAAAAAATTGAAAGTTGTTTTAGCATACAAATTTTTGTATTACAAGCACGTTTTCTATCACATACCCTGCTGTATAATCCCTAGTCATGCTAATCAAAACATAAACCAAACTGTTTATTACTAGAGATGTCGCGAACCGTCCGCGAACTTCCCACCAATCTCCGGTCTGGGAGGGAGGGTCTGCTGGAGATTGGCCGGGATGTGTCAGCTGACCGGAGTTCGCCACGAACCGTTCGCGGACGGTTCGCGACATCTCTATTTATTACTGGAGTTATATATAAGCTTACTTGCTTTGTGATTACGCACTTAAGCGTTCACAAATGGTCAATTATGCAATTACAGAAAGAACCTATACCATTAGCATGTCAGAGGGCTCCAACCAAATGGGGAAGTTCAGAACCAAAATTACATTCAAACCCGCTATACCTAATACATACAACAAACCCACATGATCTTTTCAGCCTTGCTAATGAATTGCAGCTGGTACCACAGTAGGTAAAGTGAGCAAGAAATCCAATTACACATTTAACCCCTTAACGACCTAGGATGGTTTAGGACCGTCATCTGCATTTTTGCGTTGCCGACCGCTGACAGTCCTGAATCGTCCTAACGGTGTAATGTACTTACCCGATCGCCGTCGTTCCACAGGCGACGATCGGTGGTGCTCCCGGTGTGGGGAGACTGCCTGCAGCCCAGACATGGCGGATTAGGACCCCTGTGGCCATGTGATCGCTTAACAGAGCGATCACATGGTCACAATAGGTGTCCATGTGTCTGCCTGCAGGGGGACTGTCTGTGCTGACAGGCAGTCTCCCTGCTAGTGTAAAATCATTAAAAAAAACTGTTAATGTTAATAAATAAAATAATTGTGATAGACATTATATCTATATAATATGTCTATATATCATATATAATGTCATACTAAGTGTATTTTTATATTAATATGTACATCTTTTAATATAAAAATACACTTATAATTAAATTAGACACGTGTGTATACATAGTAACTATATATAGTGTATTATAAAATACAAATAAGTAAATTAAATAAAAACATGTAAAAATAATAAAAATGTAAATTATATCTATATGAAATGTTATTCTAACTGTATTTTGATATTAATATATTTATATCAAAATACACTTAGAAATTGTATATATTTATATAAATAAATAAAAATAACACGAAATATACATGTCATACAAAATTACATAAACAATTATATAAATATACACGTAGATGTCAGATATATAAATATACATATATATTTAAATTCTACGTGCGTATTTATGTAATATTTTTACATAATTAAGTAATTTTATGGATTGCAATTTGAGGGACCTGCCTGCCAACGCAGGTCGAAAGTCCAGAGAATTTAAATTTCTATGAAACCTTAAAACTTGATCACTTTTTTTTTTGCATCTTTTACTGATGATATTGTTGTGATAGTTTTCCTGTTTTGAAACACTAATATTTGTGTTCAGCAAAATCTCCCGAGTATAACAGTACCTCCCATGTACAGGTTTTATAGCTTTTTTGAAAGTTACAGGGTCCGATATATGGGTCAAATATTTTTACATTGAAAATGGCCAGGTTGGTTACGTTGCCTTTGAGAGCGGATGGTAGCCCAGGAATGAGAATTACCCCCATGATGGCATACCATTTGCAAAAGAAGACAACCCAAGGTATTGCAAATGGGGTATGTCCAGTCTTTTTTAGTAGCCACTTAGTCACAAACACTGGCCAAAATTAGCATTCAATTTAGTTTTTAACTTTTTTCACACACAAATATCAACGCTAATTTTGGCCAGTGTTTGCGACTAAGTGGCTTCTAAAAAAGACTGGACATACCCCATATTGAATACCCTGGGTTGTCTACTTTAAAAAAATATATGTACATGTGGGGTGTTAATCAGAGATTTATGACCGATAATAGTTTTCATTCGCTTTTGTAGATGAGTAAAAGTTTTCAAGTAAAAAAAATGTATTTTTTTCTCCAGTTTTTCATCATATGTTTTTATTTTTATTTTTTAAATTAAATTACATGAGATTATATAAATAATGGTATGTAAAGAAAGCCCTTTTTGTCCTGAAAAAAATATATAATTTGTATAGGAACAGTAAATAAGAGAGCGGAAAATTACAGCTAAACAAAAACACCACAAAAGTGTAAAATGATACCTGGTCGCAACTGTACAACATCGCAAAAACAGTCCAGTCCTTAAGGGGTTAAGATTTAAAGTGTTATTCACTAAACTCCAAATCTAGTCCCAAAGTACAGAATTTGGTGAAAATAGCCTAATTCCTATCGGAAAGGCAATTCTTGTATTTTATCTATCTATCTATTCCTGTTAGAATTTGGTTAGCCTGGCCGAATTTGCACCAATCGCCTGGATGCATTCAGTCTCTGGATTAAAATACCTGCTTTTTGCATTCAAACACTATACAAAGTACAAGATCCAGAATATTTACAAAGAACCACTCTAAAAAATCTGGATCAAGTTAATGTGGTAAAATGCACATGCATGAATTATCGTTCAATAGATAGTAGTCAGCGGACAAATAGGTTAAAAAAAAAAAAAACACTTTAAAGATACTTAATAGAAACATAGAATGTGACAGCAGATAAGAACCGTTTGGCCCATCTAGTCTGCCCAGTTTCCTAAATAGAGAACAGAGTGGATAGGGCAAGCCAGATATAGGATTGGTACACATATAAAGGGGGTAACCCTAAATGGAAACTATATAAATATGTTGAGAAAAAGTAGTGTACCAAGGAAGGGGCTGGGATAAGTATCAAATACAGAAGAAAACTTAATAGACAAGGAAAAAATATCATATATATAGAAAATAAGAACTTTATTATTGGGGGTAAAAAAACTATTAAAATTGCCCATAGGCAAATCCAGTGGTGCTTGTGTACTGTGAAAAAAATCTAAATGATAGATAAAGAATAGGTATACGACAGGTCAAAATAAAGTCACCACTTAGTATGATTGCTCTATACGTGGCATTAATAAACTAACTTTTGCGGGATCAAGGTAAAGCGTGTTGCCAACATAGAGGCTATAAATCTATGCACATGTCTGTGCCAAGATTATTTACAAAAATATCTTGGTGGGGTGATACAAAAGGGAATAGCCCTTCATACCAGGATCGGCACCAAATGGATATTCTAGCGTTGCGTGTAGCAGAGTAAAATCCAGCTAAATAATAACAGTAAGTATAACTCCCATCAATAGCAAACAAAAGTATCAAGGCAAAGCTCCCTGCCTATAACTGTTAAAAGTGTATAAACAGTTAAAATAGACACTGGAGCGTGCTGTATAATAAGGTAATGATACTGACATAGAATCAAACTCTCATCAATGGCAGGCGTTGGCATAAGGATGAGACTAGCTGCCAATTACTATGAGGAAATTGGAACCAGAAATGTTTAAATAGAAGATAGTAATGAGTGGTAATAAAATAAGCCTTCTAATGATATATGTTGAAGGATAGTTAGACCATAATGATAAGTCTAACAGGCTTTCGAGGGCACCTATGGCTGTAATAGTGCTGAGTGCAGAGGGAGGATACCGGAGCTGTGGATGTTAAATTGCTTTGCAAGGTAGTGTACTGGTGTTCTATCAGTCTGGTATACTCCGTCAGATTGCTATACCCACGTCACTTCCGGGGAGGGGAATCAGCTGTCTCCTGTGCTGCACATGCGTGCTAGCACTCCTGCTACTCCTCCACAGCAAGGTCCTGGAAGGTAAGTAAAACTAGTTTTACACTTTCATTATAGTTAGTGCATTCACTAAGCTTAGGCACAAGCTTACCTTGCACTAAGATAGTAGCCTTGCTAACTTCTCCCCTACCCGTGCCTTCGAGGGCACCTAGATCCATTCCCATTCTATGCTATTTACACATGATACCTCGCCAAGCTAAGTGGCTAGAGCATGCTAGAAAGCCAAGTGGCTAATAAAATTTTTTAAAAAAATTAAACATAGTGATAAGTCTGTGTGCTGTCATATGGTAACTGAAGACTGCACTAAATGGATCCCTAAGCACAAGCATAATAGTGAAATTCCACTTTATTGGTGTATAGGAATCTATCCAACCCTTGAGAGCAATGAGGGGTTGAAAGTGATGGCAGTACAATTTAAAGTCCCATTTCCTTTTCGTTATAATAATAAATAAATGTTAAACTGATATGCTGTATGTACTTTGCAGGAGCTTTAATACTCTGTGTATATAATTGTGTGTGCACCTCATGAACAGAACATTTTTTTTCTCCTCTAGAATGCATCCAGTACCTCTTCTGTTGTGTGTCTAGAGGGGTCACCTGTAGTTCACAAGAAGGCAAAACCTTCCAAATCCTGCAGAAATTCAAAAGTGAAGCAGGGTCAGTCAGCAGACATTGAAAGGTGTGTAAGTACTGGTAACCTTACTTAGGCATAGATCAAATGTTAACAGGCCATGATAACTGGCTGAAGACTGCTTTCTAATGCTTAGTGACTCACACACAGTCATGTGCGAAACAGGTTATTGAATGGCTGGGTTAAAGAATGCTCATGCACTAGGATTACCTAATGCTTGTCAATGCAGTTCCCATATTGTTCTGAGATGAGGAATGAAAATGACTGAAAGGGGATTTGGTGGTTGTAAATCGAAAATACTTCCTGTCAATGAGACTTTAAAATGTAAAGATTGGTGTTTGCCTATAGTTAAGCTATCTTTAAAGGTACACCCTGGGCACTAAAACTACTTTATTGCGATTTTGATAAATATTTTTGCATACTCAAATATGGATAGTTTTTTCAAGAATAAAATGTATTTTGTAGCTTTCTGCACTACAAGAATGCATACTACGAGGGCTCCTCTTGTATCATGCATCCTGCCTTGACCTGTACCTATGCAGCTCTGCCACTAAAAACACTGCATACTGAACTCCGCTGCAGGAAAACCAGAAGTCAGCATGACAGAGGGCACACATGCAGTAGGCATAGCTATCCATATCTGTATACCACCCTTTGTCTTTCCTTTCTGAGTTTATGCTTACTAGTGCTGCTTTAGTACTCATGAGTAAGATTTTTTTTTTTTTATTAAACCCTATCCCTCTAAGTCTCCCCTCCCATTATTTGCGAGTTAAGGAGAGGTGAGGCACAGCATTCAGAGCTGAACATTCTGGTGGGCTTCCAGCACTAATACGGGAGAGGGGATAATATAATCCATATTGAGCAGGGGTCTGTGATCCCTGTCGTTGGAGAGTCTGATAGAACAATGAATAGCTCTTAGAAACCTGGCACACCGCATGCAAAACTAATTTTATAGAATTAAAACTACATTATTCTACTCCTAAGTATAAGTGCTTTAAGTGAATCACATTTATTTTATCCATTTTAGGTTTCTGTCACCAAAGCATATGAGAGATGAAGTTAAGAATGCTGATCCTCCGGTAATATGAAATATTCTTTTATGTGCCTTTTTTATTTTTTGGTTTATTTGAATTTTCCAGGTACAATATAGTAGTAACCCACGTAGAACAAATAGATCATATTAGAACACGTTTTTTTATTGATATTTTCAGTAAATACATCAATGTTGACTGTTAATGATGTATTGCTTTAAATGATTTCCTTTTTAAAATCATATTAGTTGCCTTATTTCAAATGTAGCAAAATTAAATTAATGGTTGTGAACACAGGTCTCCTACAGTGCCTGCTGGAGGATCTGCAGGTGAGCTTGTAGGCAAATAAAATTGATTATCTGGTTTACAGTACATACATTAAAGGGACACTATAGTTAACAAAACAACTTTAGCTTAATGAAGCAGTTTTAGTGTATAGATCATCCCTCTGAAGTTTCACTGCTCAATTAACTGCCATTTAGGAGTTAGATCACTTTGTTTCTGTTTATGCAACTCTAACCACACCTCCCTTGGCTGTTACTCACAACCTGCATGAAAACAAAATGGTTTCATGTTCAAACAGATGAAACTTAAAAAAGTTGATCTCTTGCTCTGTAAATTGAATTTTAATTGCATACAGGAGACTCCTGCAGGGTCTAGCAAGCTATTAACAGAGCAGGCAATAAGAAATTCTCAATTAAACAGAATTTGCAATAAAGGAAATGTAAACATTTAGAGGACTCCTTACAGTAAGTGTTTAAGAAGGGTGTGTAAGTCATATGCACGGAGGTGTGTCCAGGGCTGTAAAAACAAAGTAATTTAATTTCAAAATGGCAGAAAATTGAGCAGTGAGACTGCAGTGGCATGATCTATACATCAAAACTGCCTCATTAAGCTAAAGTTATTTTGGTGACTAGTCTCCCTCTAATAGTAGTGGATTTTTAGTATCAATGTTTCTTAAACCATTTTAATATTGAGAATAGTGATGTCCCGAACGGTTCGCCGCGGACTCATTATTGAGTAAACTTTGACCCTGTACCTCACAGTCAGCAGACACATTCCAGCCAATCAGCAGCAGACCCTCCCACCTCCTGGACAGCTCACTAAGAATGCAGCTTCACAATGGATGCTGTCCAGGAGGTGGGAGGGTCTGCTGCTGATTGGCTGGAATGTGTCTGCTGACTGTGAGGTACAGGGTCAAAGTTTACTCAATGATGAGTCTGCGGCGAACCGTTCGGGACATCACTAATTGAGAAAACTATTTATTTTTTTGAGTAACTTTGCATTATTTATTTTTTTCCCCAACAGATCATCAGCCCTTACATTGAAAGGAGCATAACTGTATTTGACGAGGATGCAAATGAAATGCCTACGCTCTCACCTCAAGTTACCTTGCCTGCCCAGAAGCACTTGTATCAGGCTCATACTGAAGAGCAAGTGCTTGATTTAGAGGTATCCTCTATATTGGAACATCACAATGAAAGCCAACAAACTAGTGAAGTTATCAAAAATCTGTGCCTTGATGAATTATATACTCCCTGTGCAAGAGTAATTGGGGATAATATCAGACAAAGGTTAGGAAGTTCAAACTCTGAAACTGTAGATTTCTGTCCAACTTCTGTTTCAAAGTCTGATGAGAGCAACACGACACACAGCTTTTCTGGATGGAACTCTACCACCAGCACACCAAAACAGCAGCTTAAAAAAAGAAAGTGTGATGAATGTGCTATTGATCCATCTGAACACCTGGAGGACTGTGGGAAAGGCAAGCGTAAGAGAATGCCCGACATTGGGAGCTACACAGATACTGGTTGCCATGTACTGGAACGAGATGAGAAGCTGTTTGATTTGAGGCAGCAGGAGGAACAGGACAGGTTGCTAGCCCTACAGTTGCAAAAGGAACTGGACAAGGAAATGAAGCAAGTGATCAGGCACAAAGGTTCTCCTGATGAGTACCACCTACGTCCCAAGCAAAGGAATGAAAAGCAGGAATACAAGGAATCAACACATCTTGAACCTGAACCAAAGACTATAACCCAGCCAAAATCTGGTAAAGGAAAAGGTGTGAGTAGCCCAGATGAAAACAAAAAACCTCAGAGGGAAATATTGATATCACCAAAGGTTAAGGAAAAACAGGCTACTGAAAAAATGAAAATTCTATGGCCACGCAACAAGCAGCAGACTATACTTGAACTATTTAAAAAGTCTGCAAGTAAATAAATTAACTTGCTAGCTGGTGTCATGCCCTGTTTAGTATTGTGGTTTGCAACTGATACTGCTTCATAAATAAATATATTATATTACTGTGTAATGTCTTGATCGCATACCATATCAGTCACGGTAGTAAATACTACATGCAATCATAGCAGAGTAAGGCAGACCACTACTAAATTGAAAGCTATGGAGTTCAAAAGTAATGAAGTGTGACTTCTTTCACAACTGCACCTATGTGACTGAACAGTTGGGTTTCAAAAGTATGTTCCGTTTTACACCAAAAATGATATTGTTTGCCGGCAGAATGCTTAATCCTTAAACTGTTGGCACTAAACAAGGCCTTTGCATGGTTTAGGGTTTTTTTTGGTTGTTGTTTTCCATTATGAGGTTGAAAGTTGGGCATATTATTGGCTTATATTAAACTTGCAGAACAATAACACTGCTACTTTATTCACTTTAATAGTAGTAAAGTGGGCCTTTTTGCAAACTGGGCAGTGGGGAGTCAACCTGCACATAATTGAGCCAAAGTAATAAACCGAAAATACATCTGCAGACGACACTGCAAAAATAATAAATCATTAAATGCTAGTTTTACAGTTTTTATAAAGATTATTTAATGCAATAATATTCAGTGTCCTATAGAAAGTATCTGGAAGCAATATTCCAAAAACATGTTAATGCGCAGTGGGAGAATACATTTGCTCAAATCGTTACAAAATCATATTTGATAGCAAAGGTCAAAATACAGCACGCTTCGACAAAGTGTAATGCCCAGGGAATTAAACTCTGCAAACCACACAAATATACGTACAGTGGTAAGATCCCGACATTGGTATTTGTATACTCTGTCTCTTGAATCTACGTGAGAAAGTGCATGAGCTAATGCCGGTCTAGATGGAGCTATTGTGTATGAATCCAAAAGTAGCATTAAAAATGTGAGGCATGTACCTTTAGATTATGGCTTTAAATAAAGTGTAAAACTGGAAATTTGTATTTTATATTAACTTGTATATAGAACGCCTCCTGCTGATGTGTTTTTGGCTCACTACTGTATATGAATATAATATAAGAATAAATCAATTCATTTAGTAACAGTAGGAATAGGATTTTAAAGTAACACTATAATGTCAGAAATACAAATGTGTATTCCTAACCCATAGTGTTAAAAAAATGCAGTTTAGGCCCCTGAGCCCCTCCTTGGCTGACATCAGAATTTATGATTTCGGCCAGGACGTGTCGATGGGGCAGAGCCACATGCTGCGCTAGCCGATTAGCATCTTCTCATAGTGATGCATTGAATCCATGCATATCTATGGGGAAAGATCGGTGTCTCCATGCAGAGCGTGGAGACACTGAACATAAGTGCTGCACAACCCAGGAAGCGCCTCTAGTGGCCATCTGCGTGACTACCACCTGAAGAGTCCATAGGCAGCATTTTAAACACTGCCAGTTTACAGCAAAGAGCCTGCAGGGACTGAATAGTCTCACCAGAACAACTATGTTAAGCTGTAGTTGTTCTGGTGACTAGTGTTTTAAGGTTTTAGTGGCCTCCTAATTTTCTTACCATAATAAATATGTATTTTAAATACATAAGCATTATAGAGATTATTGCATTATAGTATTATAAAAAAAAATATATAAAGCTGGCATTTTATGATTTTCTTTTTTTGCACTGCCTTTTGCAGGTATGTTTTTGGATTACTGCTTTAAATGCATACGAAATAAGATTAAATCCTTTAATTCGTTAAAATAAGAATTTCTTCTTCAAAAATTGTAGTTCATATGTTTTTATGAAAGCACTTGTTCACTGTTGACTTTTTTTTTGGTATTCCTTTCTCTGCTAAACCTTTTGGGATTTAAAAATAGATATAGTATTCAATTCCTTTCTTCTGATTTGAAGGGTTCTGTTGATTTTAGCGAACACTACCATGATAGTCATGGCAAACCTTGTCACCCCTGGTTGTGTTAAGCTACATTTTCCACGATCCTTGGCGTTCATTTGGTGGGGATCATGTGGATCAGCCACACATGGGATGCCGATATTGTCAATCACTAGACTCATGCAATGAAGACCCCCCATCGACAACATTGTGTCCATGAGAGAGAGAGAGAAAAAAAAAAAGATTGCCAAGAACGAATTACATTTCTCTGAAACACTGTATGTATTAAAAGTACATTTTAATTAAAGATTCTGTCATACAAATGCAGTCAGCCATTTATTTGAATCTGTTTTAACTTGGTTCTGACACTTGGGCATGTTTTGTCACACAAATTCAATAAAAGCTTGTTGCATCAAACTTAATAACTCTACATTATTTCAAATTATGTTTGTTCCTTAGAATTTTTTTTATATGGATATGATACAGAAAGATGTTAAAGTGGGGGATACAAATAGAAACACAAATGTAATTAAGTGTTCTTGCATAGCAAGACCACTTAATGTTATCTCACATATATATTAAGTGTTCTTGCAAGAACACTTATTGTTATCTCACATATATATTACTCTTATTATAGCCAAATTTGCCACCCTAACTCCTCCCACAGTTTTTACACTACATAGACCAAAATTTACCAAAACGTGCAGATTGTTCCCGATCGGATTGCTATTGCTTTGTGGAACGTTTCGCCGAATGGTTCACGGAATATCGTCGTTTTTGTGGCGCAATTTGTCCCATAGGAATGAATGGCAAAGCTAGAGTGGGAGCTGGCAAAAGCTGAAAAATCAGGACATGATTTCTAAACTGCCACCACTCCCTTATTTTCAGGCCCACCTACACAAATCTTATATCAAAACGTTCAGCTATCCCTGCTGCCACTAAACATGTCAACGGCTAAGCCATAGTCCTGATAGTTTTCACAATATAATAATTTGTTTGCAACTAATGCCGTCCATTGACATTCATTGAAACTTCACTCTACAAAGCTCAAATTTGAAGTGCAATTTCTAAACTGCGACTGTGCCTTCATTTTTAATACTTCAGAGACATACTATGCATCACAATGTAGGTCTGGGTCTTGTGATTCTCACAATATAAAGCTCTTCTTTGTAGGATTTATAGTTTTTAAAATACGTCCGTTTGAAGATGGCACCCGCCAAAATACTCTGACCTGTGCCAGGCTGCAGCAGCAAGTGATGTCATAGACCGGGCCTTTTGAACACCTGCTAATGTTTTTATAAATGTATGGTTTAACCCCTTAAGGACTGGACTGTTTTTGCGATGTTGTACATTTGCGACCAGGCATATTTTTACACTTTTGTGGTGTTTGTGTTTGGCTGTAATTTTCCGCTTTCTCATTTACTGTTCCCATACAAATTATATATTGTTTTTTTCAGGACAAAAGGGGCTTCCTTTACATACCATTATTTATATAATCTCATGTATTTTAATAAAAAAAAAAATATGATGAAAATTTTTTTAAAATACATGTTTTTTGACTTTTACTTGAAAAATCTTTTACTCATCTACAAAAGCGAATGAAAAAAACTGCTAAATAGATTCAAAATTTTGTCCTGAGTTTAAAAATACCCAGTGTTTACGTGCTTTTTTGCTTTTTTTTTTTGCATGTTATAGGGCTATAGGTACAAGTAGGATATTGCGGTTTCAAAACATACATTTTTAAAATTTATCAATAGTGACATTGTAACACTATTATCTGTCATAAATCTCTGAATAACACCCCACATGTACATATTTTTTTTAAAGTAGACAACCCAGGGTATTCAATATGGGGTATGTCCAGTCTTTTTTAGTAGCCACTTAGTCGAAAACACTGGCCAAAGTAAGCATTCATATTTGTTTGTGTGTGAAAAAAGTAAAAAAACTAAATTGAACGCTAATTTTGGCCAGTGTTTGTGACCAAGTGGTTACTAAAAAAGACTGGACATACCCCATTTGCAATACCTTGGGTTGTCTTCTTTTGCAAATGGTATGCCATCATGGGGGTAATTCTCATTCCTGGGCTACCATACGCTCTCAAAGGCAACGTAACCAACCTGGCCATTTTAATGTAAAAATATTTGACCCATATATTTGACCTTGTAACTTTCAAAAATGCTATAAAACCTGTACATGGGGGGTACTGTTTTACTCGGGAGACATCTCTGAACACAAATATTAGTGTTTAAAAACTGGAAAACGTATCACAACAATTATATCATCAGTAAAAGTGCTGTTTGTGTGTGAAAAATGCAAAAAAAGTAACTTTCACTGACAATATCATCGCTGTGATATGTTTTACTGTTTTGAATCACTAATATTTGTGTTCAGCGAAGTCTCCCGAGTAAAACAGTACCCCCCATGTACAGGTTTTAGGGTGTCGTAGAACGTTACAGGGTAAAATACAGTGCTAGCAAATTAAATTCTCTGGAATTTCGGCCTGGGTTGGCAGGCAGGTCCCTCAAATTGCAATCAATAAAATTACTGAATTATGTAAAAATATTACATAAATACGCACGTAGAATTTAAATATATATGCATATTTATATATTTGAAGTCTACGTGTATATTTATATAATTATTTATGTAATTTTGTATATGGACATATGTATATTTCGTATTATTTTTATTTATTTTTATATACATAGATATATATACAAATTCATTCTAAGTGTATTTTGATATATATATATATATATTAATTTTAAAATACAGTTAGAATAAAATTTCATATAGCTATATAATTTCTTTTAATTTTTTTATTATTTAAAAAAAATTATTTAATTTAAATTACTTATTATTTATATTTTATAATATATATACAATATATATAGTTATTATATATATTATATATATATACGTGTGTAATTTAATTATAAGTATTTTTATATTAATATAAGTACATATTAATATAAAAATACACTTATTATGGCATTATATATATGATATATAGACATATATTATATAGATATAATATATGTCTATATATCATATATACACATATATAATTATTATTATTTTTTTAATTAACACTAACTTTATTTTTTTTAATTGATTTTACACATGCAGGGAGACTGCCTGTCAGCACAGGCAGTCCCCCTGCAGGCAGACACATGGACACCTATTGTGACCATGTGATCGCTGTGTTGAGCGATCACATGGCCACAGGGGTCCTAATCTGCCGTGGGGAGACTGTCTGGGCTGCAGGCAGTCTCCCCACAACCGGAGCCACGCTGATCGCCGCCGGGGGAACGACGGCGATCAGGTAAGTAACTAAGACCGTTAGGACGGTTCAGGACCGTCATCGGTCCGCAATGGGAAAATCCCGATGACGGTCCTGAACCGTCCTGGGTCGGGAAGGGGTTAATGTAACTGTGCAACAACGTTGCAATTAAATGTGCTATATAAATGATAAGTTACTCCGCCCACTCCAGTTGTAGACTACTGGTGGAGGCAAGAACACTTCACACAATTTCCCCAGAAATTGTAGCTTTTCTAGTTTACTTATGTTTTATTTGTTGAGCATATAAATTAGACAATACAGTTTGCAGTAGACCCACAAAAATAAAGTAAAAAGGAATAGTTATAAGAAGGCTCATATTTCATACAGTAAAAGCAGACATGTAAGTGGGTAGCCCATATACTGTTTTGATACCATGTTTGCTGCTTTTGAATGTGGTTCTGCTTCTAAAAGAAACACAAAACTGTAAACTATTTAGGTTTTTCTCTTCAATATTTTTTAAGTCTTTGTATAGACAAATTAACAAAGGCTGGTGGATCTATCTGAGGAAGTTGACTTACATTCATAGCCAGTAATACAAGTGGATGCTAGTGACAGAGATGAGATGGTTAGGATATTTAAAGAGCCATTCCAGACTCCTAAAGCACCTTTGGGTGAGAGTGTCCTATTTTTTTTTTTCCTTTCTCATGTTGCAAAAAAGTGCAGATTTCAAATGATATGGACACTTTATATATATATACACACACACACACACACACACACACACTCCGTGTCAGACAACTGGTTGTTCCTAGTTGGTTAGCTCAGTGGAGCTAAACTCAGGAGGCAGCAACTGCCCGGGGCACTTGCTTTGCAAAGACTTCTCATTGAGCTGCATTGGGAAGTCTGATTAAACAGCCACAGAAAGTTTGGGCGGGGGTGGAAAGGGAGGGTTTGCAAAGGTAGCGGACAAGAGAACTGCAGATTGTGCATACTGTTTTTAGCTATATCCCCCAATGAAAAATGCATAACTAAATGTATGCGTATTTTCATATCGGGCATATATATCAAGTGATTTTTATTGATGTATATGGCTAGTGCAGGGTCCCTTTATGCAATTAAACTTATTACAGCCATAGCCGGATTTATTTGTCAGTTGCCCGTAGGCACAGAATTCCATGTAGTCAAATTTGACAAATGCATAAATATGTACATATTTCTACTTGTAATGTATTGTTTGAAAATGTGAATATAGTGAGTGTATGCAGTTGTGTGAATGCATACTGGGTTAAAAAATAATATTGAGTGGTTATGGTGCAACCGCAGCAATGAATAGCATCAGAGTTTCATTCGAATGAAATTCCGCTACAAACAAAGTCCCGAATTGCGTTCTAACATGAACGGAGAAACTGTTAGAACGCAATTTGGCAGTTTTGCTGGCGTCCTGTCTAAGTGACAGGAAGCATCGCAGGAACAAGGAGGAAAGTAAGGATTGTGAGAAAATTGCTGTGACCACCGGAAACTAAGCACACTTTGTTCCTCCGCTGGTCACGGCGTAGGAAAACTCCATAAGAGAAATAGTCCCTACTTTTTCTTAAGTTTTAAAGAAAACTGGAGCAGACAGGAAGAAATGAAGAACAGATCCTGAGAAAGGGAGAGAAGAGGAATCGATTGGGGAAAGGTAAATTCGGCATGACAGTGCCGCTTTAATGCCTATCCACAGATTAATACTCAAGCCTCATTTTATCATATCTAGAATGGGACAAGCACAATCTTCCAATCAAGCCCAAACATGATTTGAGAACAAGGGGACCCTACAGAATCTGTTCGGTAACCAAACAGAAGGGAACAATTCTATTCGAATGCAGGGAAACATTACATGATACAAAGTATAATTAAGGGAAAACGTATGAGGAGTCCCATCTCCTGTGACATATCTCCCCCCTTTTTGGAGAGAGTGGCCAGGGGTTGCTCTTATGGGTAAACCCGTGGATGACCGTAGCAGTGGGGTTATACATCTCCTTGCTGGGACTATCCATTGGCATTGCAGTTGTCTTTGCCAGGCCTGTATTGAATGGTGAAATTAAAAGGTTGAATGGCTAAACTCCAGCGTAGTAGGTGTCCGTTATCCCCTGCGACTCAATTCAACTAAGGGGCTTGTGGTCGGTGGGGACGGTGAATTCCCTTCCTTAGAAGTAGGGGTGGAACCTTTTAAGAGCCCACACCAAAGCCAGGCATTCATTTTCAATAGCTGCATACTCTACTTCTCGGAATGGCAATTTTAGGCTATGGGGTGCTCTTCTCCATCCTCATTCACCTGGCTCAATATTTCTCCGAGTCTGTACATGGAAGCGTTTGGAGCAGCTAGCATATGGGCTTTTATCAGGGCAGCTTTCAGGGTTAAGAAAGCGAGCTGGCACTTGGGGGATCATAGGACCGTCCGGGGTAGGGGTTTCTTGGTCAGATCCGTCAGGGCCTTGGCAGTTTCGCACGGGCGAGTTGAGAATGGCCTCTATTTTGGCCATCTCTGGGCACTGTTTTCCACTCCCTACTCGGTGTCCCAAGTATTGGACCTCTGCCATTCCTATTTGGCATTTGTATGGGCTTATAGTCATCCCTGCCTGTTGAATTCTACTCAGAACAGTACTAAGGTTTTGCAAGTGCTCCACCCACGATGTGCTGAAGATGGCTATATTGTCAAGGTAAAATCCTGCAGTCCTTTGAGTAGTTGGTCTACCAACCACTGAAAGGTAGCAGGGGTTTCTTCATCCCGAATAGCATGACCTTAAATTGGAACAAGCCGAACGGGGTGATGAAGGCTGATTTGGGAATGGCTTCAGCAGTTAGGGGAATTTGCCAGTACCCCCTGCTCAGGTCGAGGGTAGAGACCCAAGCAGCGATAGATAGGCGGTTAAGGAGTTCACCCACTCGGGGCATGGGGTAAGCATCGGTAGTGGTTTTCTCATTGAGCCGCCTTTAATCGACACAGAACCGGGTGGTTCCATCCTTTTTGGGCACTAACACTACGGGAGAGGCCCAGGGGCTGTACAAAGGTTCTAAAATTCCAAAGGATCGCATCTTGTCGAGCTCTTGACGAATATGCCCTCTGACAGCCTTGGGTACCCTATCGGCGGTTTGGCAGAGGGGAGCCTGACCGGGGGTCTCAAGTGCATGGTGGGGTAAAGTGGTAGGGCCAACCGTGCGGAGAACAAGTGGGGTGCTGCAGGACAGCTTGTATTTGGGACTGCTCCTCAGGGCTAAGTTGCCCTATCTGCCCCTCTGTATTCTGCCAGTCTGCACCTCTGTACTCAGTCTGTATTCTGCCCCTCTTTGTTCTGCCCCTATTTATTCTGTACCTTTTTTTCTGTCGATTCTCTGCAGGGAGAAGGAACCAAGTCCCGCGAATCCCATGACGTCCAAGAGATAGCGAGAACGCAGACTGAGATCAGTGCATGTCCGTCTGCGTTCTCGCAAAATCTTGGCCCCCCCAGTGAATCCCAGAGCGCCACTCAGGACCGCGGTGTTCAAAGATCCAGAGATCCCAGGGGTCCTGAGCGGTGCTCGGGGGTTCACTGGGGGCCACAACAGCTAGATTAGCCAAACTACCTGTGGGGCTGTATTAAACCGGAATGCGGGCCGGACTTTGGACATGCCTGGTATAAATGGTTCACCTGCTATGGATAAGGGTTGCAAGGGGGTGTACGCAACGTCTCTGCCTTTTCGATCCGCTGACATACGTCGGAAATGAAGCCTTGGAGAGGGGGCACTATAGCTTTAGGAAAACATATTTGTATTCCTAAAGTTAGTGTTTCTTTAACACCTTAAGGACACATGACATGTCTGACATGTCATTATTCCATTTTATTCCAGAAGTTTGGTCCTTAAGGGGTTAAAGGAACACTCCCACACCCATAACAACTACACCTCAAGTTTTCAAACTGTTCTTAACCCCTTCAGGACGGGTGACCCTTAACGACGGGTGACAGACCTCGTCCGTCACGCGGTAAAATTAACCCCGGATCGCCGCTATCGCGGCGATCGCGGGGTTAATGGTGGTCCCGGTATGCCTCTGCATTAGAGGCATACCGGGAGCACCCGATCAGGCTGCCCAGCACATGTGCTCTGTATACTCACCTACTGGCTCCCTGCACTTCCGGGTTCTGTGTGAAGTGCAGGGAGCCGGATCAGTGATGATCCTGCCCCCTGCTGTTAAAAAAAATAAAGTTAATTTAAAGTGTCCCCCCCCTTACCCATTTTAATAAAAAATTAACCCCTTCCCTGCCAATTGATCACTGGCTACAGTGATCAATTGGCAGGGATTACATTTTACTATGATCTGATTTTTTTTTTTAACCCCTGAGGGTTAATTCTTTTTTTTTTTAACCCTCAGGGGTTAAATTAATTAACTTAATTAATTAAATTATGTTTAAATTATATATTTAGATAGCTGGGGTGGGTGGAAGTTAGTGAGGAATTGGGGGATTTGGCGTTAGGCTAACTAGGGGTTAACGTTAAAAAAAAGTTTTAAAAGAAACTTTAAAAAGTTAAAAATTAAGCTTAAAAAAATGTTTTAATAACATTTAAGTAAAAAAAACAAAAAAAACACACTTTACCTAGTCCAAATAAAATTAACCCCTTCCCTGCCAGTCGATCACTGCCTACAGCGATCAAATAGAGATCACAGTATTATACTGTGATCTAATTTTTTTTAACCCCTGAGGATTAACTTTTATTTATTTTTTTAACCCTCAGGGGTTCAATTTATTTAATTAATTAATTTAAAATATTTTATAACTATATATTTTGCTAGCTGGGGTGGGTGGGAGTTATGGGAAAATGGGGAATTTACTGTTAATGCTGCGTACTGCTAGTTAGGGGTTAACGGTAAAAAAAAAAGCTTAGAAAAATGTTAAATCTGTAAAAAAGTTTTAAGAAAGTTTAGGAAAGTTTAAAAAAATTTATAAGCAAAACAAAAGTTTAAAAACTAGTTTTTAAAAGTAAAAAAGTTATAAAAAGTAAAAAAATACATTTTAAAAACGCTCATTACCACTACACCTGGAACAAACTAGAGAAAAAAATTATCCCACGCCAAGGTTCAAAATATGCCTTTTGAATTACCCCAGGGTGTATTCTTTAATAAATAGTATGTGTTTGTGGGGAAGTTTCAATAACCAACCGTCTAAACTATTCCAAATTGGAACATGGACACAGCGTAAAACTTCAAAGTTTGAAAAAAACTGGAATGGCTGTGTCCCAAATGTGCCCCTCCGATGTCCACACATACCTGGCAAAGGTACATACGGGGGTATTGCTGTACTCAGCCGACATAGCTGAGCAACATATGAAGTATTATACAGTCATAGCACACATAAGGTTTGCAAAATATGCTGCGCAAACTCACTTTGTATGTCAAAAAGGCAGAAAAAAATGCTTATTACCACTACACTTGGTACAAGCTAGCGGAAAAATGATCCCACGCTAAGGTTTAAAATAGGCCTTTTGAAATACCCTGGGATGTCTTCTTTAAGAAATGGTATGGCTTTATGGGGTATTTGGATTATATAGCCTGGTAAAATACTCTAAAATGGGACATAGGCACAGCATAAAAATTCAAAGTTTGAAAAAAACTGGAATGGCTGTGTCCCAAATGTGCCCCTCCGATGTCCACACATACCTAGCAAAGGTACATACGGGGGTATTGCTGTACTCAGCCGACATAGCTGAGCAACATATGAAGTATTATACAGTCGTAGCACACATAAGGTTTGCAAAATATACTGTGCAAACTAACTTTGTATGTCAAAAAGGCAGAAAAAACACTTATTACCACTACATCTGGTACAAGCTAGCGGAAAAATGATTCCACGCTAAGGTTCAAACTATACCTTTTGAAACACCCTGGGGTGTCTACTTTAAGAAATGGTAGGCCTTTGTGGGGTAGTTTGAATTTAAAACCTGCGAAGATACTTGGAAATTGCACATAGGCACAGCGTCAAAATTAAAAGTTTGGTAAAAACGGATATGGCTTGGTCTCCTATATGGCACTGTAGCTTCACAAAATAGTGACAAAGACATTCATTGGGGGTGTATTTTTACTCAAAAGACTTAGCTGAGCATAATTTGGGAGGTTTGAACTTAGTGGCACATATGAAATATACAAAACGCCCAGCAAAAATGCAATCCGTATGTAAAAAATGCACAAAATTATTTTTTACCACATACTTTGGCATATATTGGTGAAAAATGGGGGCATGTTAAGGCACAATATGCACCTTATGAGATACCCTGGAGTGTCTACTTTTACAAATGGTAGGCCTTTGTGGGGGTTTTTTGAACAGTCAAACTGTTATAATACCCCAAATGGAAGCTAAGGCTCATTAAATTCATCTCTCAAAATTCTACTGTGAATACTGAAAATCCTGTATGGCACTGTAACTTCACGAAATAGTGCAAAAGACATACAATGGGGGTGTCATTTTACTCAGCAGATGTAACTGAACACAAAATAAAACTTTGTACAGGAATAGCACACACCAACTTTACAAAATATACACGAGAATTTCTCTGTTATAAGTTTGTGTGTCAAAAACCAAAAAGAACACAATTTTACTCCAATATTTAGCAGAGGTTGGCGGTGAAATGGCTACGTAGAAAGTGTCAAAACAACCTTAGGTAAATAGCCCGTGATGTCTACTTTATATAAATATATACTTTTGTGTGGCAATTTTGTTTTCTTTTATGGCTATTAAGCTTACAAGACAAACATACCAAATTCTAAAATCGCTCCACATTAAAAGTTTATTTTACTCCTTGTGCTTTGTGACCTGTAACTACCAAAAAAAACTTAAAATCCCAGACACATTATATATTCTGTAAATCAGAACAAATAAATACATTTATTTTTAATTACTTTCCTTAACCTGCACTAATTATGCACACATTATTATTGCAAAAACTGTAAAAAAAAAACAATATTTTTCATTTTTTTTGCATTTTTCTGTATTTTTTTTTATAATAAGTAAGCATTTATATATATATATATATGTTATATCAAATTAAAGCCCTTTCTGTCCTTTAAAAAACAGTATATAATATGTGTCGGTGCAATAAATGAGAGAGATGCAAATTGCAGTTGAACGCAAACAGCAAGAAAATGCAAAAATTGCTTGTGTCATTAAGCGTAAGTCAAGCTTCTGAAGCTGTGTCCTTAAGGGGTTAAATGGGAGGGAGCCAGTACACTCCTAGCACAATAATCATTAAAGTGTGCTGTAGTGGGGTAAAAATAAAAATTCTACACCTGCTTACACATGTCAGGCAGTTTCTAAGCAGGTGTAGGCAACCTTCGTCACTCTAGATTTGCCAGCATTATGGATGTAAGAGCATAAAAGGAGATGTAGTCCATGACATCCGGAGTGCTAAAAGTTGCCTACCCCTGCTATAGGGGTTCTGGGGAAAATCAATTAGATGTTTAATGTCAGTATGTAATGTATGCTGTTGCCATACTCTGTGCACCAATGCTTCTAGAAGATTAGATACTAAACTACTCTCGCTCATGCACTGTAGGGTCAACAGCAGATGCCAATTTTATCATCCATAGATGAGTGTGCATGCGTTTTGAACTGCCAGATACCTGTTTCCATCACGCATCACTTGTGATGGTTAAGCATAAGGGCATGTTTGAAAATTTGCCCTATGTCACATTTCACAAAATGAATAAGTAAATAAAAACCCTTCTGACAGTGTTTTTTTCACAAAAGTGGGAATTCAGTAAAATATTAGGGGTCCAGGCACTCCTTGGTTCAAGACAGGCACTTTATTGAGAACCACAACAGCAACGTTTCGACCCTAAAAGGTCTTTGTCAAGCTGAGAATTCAGACTGAATTTCAAATTGAAGTTAAGAACAGCTAAAATAGAAAAAAATATCTCTCAGTTCCAGATAGTCTTTTTTTACCCTACGTTTGCCATTCACGTTGAATTCTCAATTTAGTGAATATTCATTCCACCCATTGTACAGCGCTACGGAATTTGATGGCGCTATATAAATAATAATAATAATAATAATAATAATGTACAGTTGTAGAGTGCCTGGACTTTGAATATCCCCATACAGTCTTTACTGTAAAAAAAAAAAAATCATTACAACTTTAAAAAAAAAAAAAAAAACACTGATTGGCACCTTTCAGCTGGTAAAGCATCACATACTTCCACCCAACCTGCTTATTAAACGCTGTCACCCCTGTCCTCTATGTAACATACTCTGTCAGTACATCTTGTGCCATACCCAGCCCTGAGAGCTACTTCCAATCACTGTATCTACTGCTAAAGCGGACACTTCCCTGGTCTTGTCATTTTGTTCGTTAAAAATTAAGCTTTGTCATACAGAGGGACAAGGAGTTCCGGGGTCAGTGCGTGCCGTCGGCGCGCATGCGCGGTGTTCGAGCGCGGTGACGTCATCGCTTGTTGTTGTTTGGCGCGGGGAAGATGGAGGCGGATGGTGGGGTCTCCGCGCAGCTCCTGAGGGAATTCACCTCCATTACCGGTAAGAGGCGGGCCGGGGAACGCTACCGGGAAGGATGCCAATCAATACACACCCGGTTTGTGGCGCTGGTTACTGATTAAACCGGACAGGAGGGGGTCCAGGCTGCCCTGGAGGAGCTGTGCCAGGGGAGAGGATGGTCTGCCATAGGCACTGTGTATCCAAGTGAGCTGTCACCCAGGCCGGCTAGCTAACCCTGGGATATGGGACCCTACTGCAGGGTGTTAGTACCAGGCCAGCCAGCTCACCCTGGGATATGGGACCCTGCTGCAGGGTGTTAGTACCAGGCCAGCCAGCTAACCCTGGGACATGGGACCCTACTGCAGGGTGTTAGTACCAGGCCAGCTAGTACCAGCTGTCACCCAGGCCGGCTAGCTAACCCTGGGATATGGGACCCTACTGCAGGGTGTTAGTACCAGGCCAGCCAGCTAACCCTGGGATATGGGACCCTGCTGCAGGGTGTTAGTACCAGGCCAGCCAGCTAACCCTGGGACATGGGACCCTACTGCAGGGTGTTAGTACCAGGCCAGCTAGCTAACCCTGGGACATGGGACCCAGCTACCACCAGCTATGGGACCCTGCTGCAGGGTGTTAGTACCAGGCCAGCCTAGCTAACCCTGGGATATGGGACCCCTGCAGGGTGTTAGTACCAGGCCAGCCAGCTAACCCTGGGACATGGGACCCTGCTGCAGGGTGTTAGTACCAGGCCAGCCAGCTAACCCTGGGACATGGGACCCTGCTGCTAGCCAGCCTACTGGGACTGGGCTAACCCTGGGACATGGGACCCTACTGCAGGGTGTTAGTACCAGGCCAGCTATATGGGACCCTGCTGCAGGGTGTTAGTACCAGGCCGGCTAGCTAACCCTGGGATATGGGACCCTACTGCAGGGTGTTAGTACCAGGCCAGCCAGCTAACCCTGGGATATGGGACCCTGCTGCAGGGTGTTAGTACCAGGCCAGCCAGCTAACCCTGGGACATGGGACCCTGCTGCAGGGTGTTAGTACCAGGCCAGCCAGCTAACCCTGGGATATGGGACCCTACTGCAGGGTGTTAGTACCAGGCCAGCCAGCTAACCCTGGGACATGGGACCCTACTGCAGGGTGTTAGTACCAGGCCGGCCAGCTAACCCTGGGATATGGGACCCCACTGCAGGGTGTTAGTACCAGGCCAGCCAGCTAACCCTGGGATATGGGACCCTACTGCAGGGTGTTAGTACCAGGCCATCTAGCTAACCCTGGGATATGGGACCCTACTGCAGGGTGTTAGTACCAGGCCGGCCAGCTAACCCTGGGATATGGGACCCTGCTGCAGGGTGTTAGTACCAGGCCGGCTAGCTAACCCTGAGATATGGGACCCTGCTGCAGGGTGTTAGTACCAGGCCGGCTAGCTAACCCTGGGATATGGGACCCTACTGCAGGGTGTTACTACCAGGCCAGCTATATGGGACCCTGCTGCAGGGTGTTAGTACCAGGCCGGCTAGCTAACCCTGGGATATGGGACCCCACTGCAGGGTGTTAGTACCAGGCCGGCTAGCTAACCCTGGGATATGGGACCCTGCTGCAGGGTGTTAGTACCAGGCCGGCTAGCTAACCCTGGGATATGGGACCCTGCTGCAGGGTGTTAGTACCAGGCCGGCTAGCTAACCCTGGGATATGGGACCCTACTGCAGGGTGTTAGTACCAGGCCGGCCAGCTAACCCTGGGATATGGGACCCTGCTGCAGGGTGTTAGTACCAGGCCGGCTAGCTAACCCTGAGATATGGGACCCTGCTGCAGGGTGTTAGTACCAGGCCGGCTAGCTAACCCTGGGATATGGGACCCTACTGCAGGGTGTTAGTACCAGGCCGGCCAGCTCACCCTGGGACATGGGACCCTACTGCAGGGTGTTAGTACCAGGCCAGCTAGCTAACCCTGGGACATGGGACCCCACTGCAGGGTGTTAGTACCAGGCCAGCTAGCTAACCCTGGGACATGGGACCCCACTGCAGGGTGTTAGTACCAGGCCAGCTAGCTAACCCTGGGACATGGGCCCCTACTGCAGGGTGTTAGTACCAGGCCAGCTAGCTAACCCTGGGACATGGGACCCTACTGCAGGTTGTTAGTACCAGGCCAGCCAGCTAACCCTGGGACATGGGACCCTACTGCAGGGTGTTAGTACCAGGCCAGCTAGCTAACCCTGGGACATGGGACCCTACTGCAGGGTTTTAGTACCAGGCAGATAGTAGTGCCGCTGGTACCACCTAGATTTCAGGTGCCATATGTACCCTTGCACAAAGCCGAGAGATGCCCCCTACTCTACATTACCTTGGTGCAATATTCCAAGTTTTCTGGCAGATAGTGAACTTGTCCACCTTGCCACATCCAACGCTGACCATTGAAACCCATTGCTTGACACTATAAGCACCAAAACATTTTTAGATTGATGAAGCAGTTTTGGTGTATAAATCATGCTTCTGCAGTCTCACTACGCTATTCTCTGACATTTAGGAGTTAAATCACTTTGTTTCTACAGCCCTAGTCAAACCTATTTGTATTTAAAGGGAAACTATAGTGCCAGGAAAACAAACTTTTTTTTTTTTTTTTTTTTAATCCTGGTACTAAAGCTTCCCCCTCCAAAGGCGGAGGAGACCGCATTGTTACACCTTAAGAAAGGTGGAGACATGGCCTACATTGGCACTGGACATACGAAAGGCAAGCTTGGGGACTCTGCAGCGGGATGGACTGCAGAGGGGAAGCTCCCTATCATTATTGGGCTTCTTACCAGGAACAGTGACACTTGGCCTGAAGACCTCTGCCATCTGGGACTGTATCATGCCCGGGGCATAGACTGAACAGATCATTGAGCTTCTGGCTGCATCTCACCTCTGGGGCGGAATACTCATATGTTTTGTTTTTGTTTTTTTAGCACCTAAGCATGGTTACTTATACTATATCTACACTCCACTTAGCTCTGTTCAATCACTGCAGGATTGGGACTTTTGTGAATTAATGCTTTCTTCTGTTTTTTAGTTATATATGTGCGTAATCTGCAGCTTGCTTAAATTTGTTTTGGAGCTAATCCTATATTTTTTGAAGCCTGATTTATTATTTTTATAACATTGCGCACTTACTATGAATGCAATGCCAATGTTATACTATATCTGTTATTGAAACTCTTGGTAATGATGGTGTGACATCGCAGGCTTGTTTGTACTCTTATGCACAACAAAAATATTGACAAGAAGATAGAACTAGATATATAACTAACTGTACCTTAACCTACACATAGCACAAAACCAAATGTGTTGGTGCCTGGAGTATTTATAAAAAAAAAAAAAAAAAACTTGATAAAGAGTAGCTGTCAGTTCTCTAATACTGACAGCTCTGCATTTCCACACACCATTAACCATTATTGGAGCACTTAATGGAGTGAGGAATGCTAAGGAGGTGAGCATAAAACACTTAATTCTTGATCTCTCCTAATGTGTGTGTGCGCGCCACTATTGTTCCATAATGCTCTGAGCTTGCTCATGCTTGTTTGGGCATCTACTGATGAATTGTAGTTAAAAGTGCATTTGTGCTCAGGGGTGTGTGTGTGTTTTTCTTTTTTTTTTTTAAATGGTGTAATTTGTGCATTTGTCCAAATCGCACCAGGAGGAAGTTTAACCCCTTACGGACCAAACTTTCGGAATAAAAGGGAATCATGACATGTCACACGTCATGTGTCCTTAAGGGGTTAAAGGAATGTTCTTGGCACCCCAAAATTTTTTTGCTTAAAGAAGCAGTTTTGGTGTATAAGTCATGCCCCTGTAGTGTCACTACTCAATTCTCTGCCTTTTAGGAGTTGATTAACTTTTTTGTTTCTGTTGCCCAAGCTACAATTCTCCTAAATGTGACTCACACACAGCCAGGTTTCGTTTTCATTCAGATCTTGCAGTACTATTTGTTTATTTAGTACTGTATGTGTTTACTTGGTTTTTATCTGCTGACCTGGTAATTGAAGTTTAAATACATACAGGGCTCATGCAGCCTCCAGACTATTAACAGAACAGGTGATAAGACATTCTAAATTAAATACACTACACAATAAAGTTTAACAATTAGATCTCTGTTTACAGGAAGTGTGCAAGGAGGCAGTGTAAGTCACAGGCAGGGTAGGTGTTTCTAGGGCTCTAAAGGCATTTCCCACTGTTTCAAAGAAAACATTGCAGTTTCTCTAAAACTGCAAAGTTTTCAGCTGTAGGTTAAAGGGCCAGTGCACCAGACCACTTAAATTAGATGACTTGGTATGGGTGCCTATAGTGTCCCTTTAACTTCAAATGATAAAGAATTGACATTTATTATACTAGCAGTCACCTTAAAAATATTTGTAATATTACTCTCATAAAGTATTGAAAAGAAGTAGTTTTTTTTTTATTTTTATTAAGTATATGTAAATTTACACCTCAACCATATCTTTAGTATATGACTGGATCTTTCAGCCATATACATGCACCTTTGTTCAGACATTGTTTGAAAACACATTATCTATGATCTTCATTGCTGCTGTGCAGTGAGTAAAGCAGTGAAGACCATAGAGACTAACTGTTGGTTTTACAACGCTCTCCGACTAATTGTGCATGTATATGGTTGAAGGATCCTATCATATACTAAAGGTAGAGATGAGTTTTTATCTGTACACATGCTTAAAAGGACACTATAAGCACCAAAACAACTTTAGATTGATGAAGCAGTTTTGGTGTATAAATCATGCTTCTGCAGTCTCACTACGCTATTCTCTGACATTTAGGAGTTAAATCACTTTGTTTCTACAGCCCTAGTCAAACCTATTTGTATTTAAAGGGAAACTATAGTGCCAGGAAAACAAACTTTTTATTTTTTATTTTTTTAAATCCTGGTACTAAAGCTTCCCCCTTTGTCAAAGCCCTTCCCCCGTGGTGCAGTAGGGGTTAATAACACCTTATGTCACTTACCTGGGTCCAGCGCCGATGTCCTTTGGCACTGGTTCAGCTCTGTCTATGTTTCTCCCCCGCTGACGTTTGCCGGTTGGGGGGGAGGGGGGAGACCTAATGCATAGTGCATAGACCACCAAAAGTTGTTTAAGCCCTCGGAAGTCCCTCTGGTGGCTGTCTGGTTCTCCACTAGAGATGGAGTTAACACTAGCAGGTAATTATTGCAGTTTATAAAAACTGCAATAATTACATGCTCAGGTTTAAGAGTGATGGTAGTTTGCACCCAGACCACTTCAATGGGCTTAAAGGATCACTACAGGGTCAGGAACACAAACATGTATTCCTGACCCTATAGTGTTAAACCCACCATTTAGCTCCCCTGGGCCCCTCATACCTCCATAAATATAGTAAAATCTTACTGTATTCAAGCTTGAAGCTGTAACTCTGCATGCTGTTTGTCTCAGAAAAAAACAAGCAGTCTGCTGACATCATCAGAAATGGTAGCCTGATCCAATCACAGTGCTTCCCCGTAGGATTGGTTGAGACTGACAATTAGGTAGATCAGGGGCAGTGCCAGCACGATTCAAACATAGCCCTGGCCAATCAGCATCGTCTCATAGACATGAAATGAATCGATGAATCTCTATGAGGAAAGTTCAGTGTCTGCATGTAGAGAGAGGAGACACTGAATGTTTGGATGCATTTTAGGCAGCCATGACCCAGGAACGATCTCTAACAGCTATCTGAGGAGTGGCCAGTAAAGTTATCGCTAGGCTGTAATGTAAACACTGCATTTTCTCTGAAAAGATCGTGTTTACAGCAAAAGACCTGAAGGTAATGATTCTACACACCAGAACAAATTCAATAAGCTGTTTTTGTTCTGGTGACTATAGTGTCCATTTAAGTGGTCTGGGTGCCTACAGTGTCCCTTCAACTTCCCCAGTGTTTCTAAATACTTCCTGTAAAGTGAGATCTGATTCTTAAACTTCCTTTATTGCACAATTTGCTTGAAGTGACAATCCATTTTCTTCATATTTGAAAAAGTGCAGATTTCAATAGAAAGTTACACTAGATTAAACTATACTGGTTAAACACCCCTGGATTTTCAAGGAGAAAACTGGTCCTGTTACTTCCTGGTTCTGTTAGTTTAGTTGCACTGAACTCAAGAGACAGCAATTGCCTTGCAAAGACTTCTCATTAAGCTGCATTGGGAAGTGTGTGATTGGACAGCCACATAAAGTCTGGGCTGGTTTAGCAGGGGAGGCTTTGCAAAGGCCGCACGCAAGACATCTGCACTTTTGCAAGCTATTTTTATAAAGAACTCCAATTAAACATGCATAATTAAATGCATGTATGAGTTCATTTAGGGTATATCTACTATAACGTGTTTCTTATTTATTTTGTATCTAGGAATGTGGAGTCTCCCATTAGAATTTTTTTTTTTTTTTATCTCCTCCTCTGATCATAGCCTTCTAGACTCTGCAGTAGTCTCCTGTTTGTTATTAAAGCTCAATTTACAGAGCAGGGGATATAAACTTCTAAAACAAATTTAACATTTAAATGAAAATTAAATTATTTTTTTCATGCAGGGTATCTGTGTGGGTAGGGTTGCATAAAGAGAAACAAAAGTGATTTAACTCCTAAATGGAAGATAATTGAACAGTGAAACTGCAGGGGAATGATCTATACCAGGCATATGCAACCTTCGGCACTCCAGATGTTTTGGACTACATCTCCCATGATGCTTTGCCAGAAATATGGATGTACGAGCATTATGGGGGATGTAGTCCACAACATCTGATGTGTCAAAGGTTGCCTATCCCTGATCTATACATTAAAACTGCTTCATTAAGATAAAGTTGTTTTGCTGCATATAGTGTTCCTTTAAATCTATTTCATTTCAATATGTGATGAAACGCTTCTTATTTTAAAAATATTTTTGAGTTGACCGTTGTCAATTAAAAATAGTTTTATTTGTAATGTTTCACACTGGACTTGTATGGTTACTGTCATTGCTTTAATTTTTTTATTTTTTTAGGTGCCAGTGAAAATGTGGGCAAGCACATGTTGGAAGCATGTAATCACAACTTAGAAATGGCTGTTACAATGTTCCTGGATGGAGGTAGTATAGCAGAGGAACCCAGTACTAGCTCAGCTGGAGCTTCTTCAGCTCATCCTCCACCTCCTGCAGAGTAAGCAAATTGTATTAACTTTATTGCTGGTATTAGTCTAAAATCCAGTTTTGTTCTATACAATTAAAATCCTTTTTTTTTTTTTTATATTTGTTACTTTTGGAATGATTGCGGATTAGTGTTGTGAATTTCATTGGACCATTTCCCATTATTTAAAAAAAAATCACTCCAGGCTGAAAATTAGCATTTTTGTTAATGTGGGAACATTAAAAAATGCATTTAGTAAAATTTGCACAACAAATATTTTAAATATTTTTATTTTATTTTTCTCCCCATTTTTTCACTGACAAATTGCACTTAGCAGGTTGTCATAGATTTCCGTTTTTAAAACTTCAACCAGCTTCTGGTTTAAATTACCTTTTAGCATGAAGTGCATGTTTCCCTAAGATAATCCTGTATTTCATGCTGTCAACACATCTAAACTATGATGACTTTTCTGTTTTCAATGTTATCTATGCTAACCAGTAGCTGAAATGGAGATTTTCATTAAAAACACAATTGCTCATACAGGGTTAAATAGCACTTCCATAACGTGCACTCACACTCCTGAGCTTTAAAAAAATCTGTTTAGTAGGGGTATACAGGCACAGGGTAATTTGCTGTCTAATGCTAACCTGCATTTTAGTTTGCAATTAATATTATAGTCCTATGTACAATGTGTGTGTGTGTATATATATAATCTATCCCATATACCCACAGCTTTTTGTAGATGACAGTTATAGTTTTGAGTTTTCTGTCAATTGATGTGTTGTTTTTTTTTTTTTTGTGTGTGTTTATAGAGATGATGTTAGAGCACCAATTCCACAGAAACAAGAAATCCTTGTGGAGCCTGAAATGTTTGGTGGTGAGCAAGCTTTATTTTTAAAATATATATGTGTAATGAAGCAAATGCGGAAGAAGAATAGCAAAAGCATCAGTAAACACTCATCTACTCTCCGCTAGATCTTTAGTACATTAGGTATTTTGTATACTTTTATCTATGTATCCATGATAGTGATATGACTACACATATGTCCAGGTGATATATTGTTTTATCACACTTTGGTGGTGTGATTACATGTATCTATTTTCTTTCCTTTTTGTGTGTGCATATATAAGGAACCCTTAAAGTACAAAAAAAAATCTTTGTTATTAATAATATTGATTTTGTTTTTCTCTTAAGCGCCTAAAAGACGGCGGCCGGCCCGCTCAATATTTGATGGCTTCCGGGATTTCCAGACGGAGACCAGTAAGTATCTGTGTATTGCTTATTTAATCCTCTCCCCAACTCTTATTTAAATAAAGTTCTAACCATGGTATGCTAGCCAAACAAATCACTCTTAAGTCATTCAGGAACTGGATTTGCTTTATTTCAAGAAGCAGTAGAGGAATAGAAACATGTAAAGTAAATGAGTCCGGGACACTGTCCATTGATAGAGGAATTCCTACTCTTCTGTTTTCATGACATCAGACACATGAATTTCTTGAAAGTTAATGTAATGCTAAGTAAAACAGTAGTGTCTTCACTCCACTCCTCCCTGACTGTAGAAGTGGCATCATCCACTGAAACTTCCTGTAATGTTTAAAAGCAAAGGGGTAAGCTCACTTTTTCAGCAACATTACATGCATTATATCTGTGACTAGTGGATTTTGGCTGAAAAATTTGTTCCTCTATAGGTGGTAACTAAATCATAACTAGATTATAAATTAGTTTGAGGCTTTATGGACTTCAAAAAAGTTGAAATAAAAACATTTGGACATTTAAGGGGTTCATCTATTCTTTGTCTTAGTATATATTTTGACTGGTTTGGAATTTCAGTGACATTTCAACACCGTCAATGTGAGTATTTTCATAATTTTTAGGGAGACAGATACACTTTAAACGAGTACTGTCACACCCCAGGATTTATGATACTATGTTTACTCCCTATATTTAACAAATATATTTAAAGTACTAAAAACAAAAACAAAATTAAAGCACCACTCCACACCACACCACAAAAGCAAGCTGAAGTTCATAAGATCTGCAGCCTTTGCAAGCTCTTTTAAGATATACCCACGATGAATACATGCATGAAAAATTCTGGGTTGAGATCTAATTTGCTAAACCTTAGTTACAAATTGTAAAACAAGTCAAAACAAATCATCTATAAAATATTTCAATTGGCATGTGATGCTGATTTGTTCTGTGATGTAATTTCTATGACCACAGAACAAAGCGACAATTTATATTTAGGAACTCACTCTGAAGACGTGATACTCCATGCCTTTTTTTTTTTTTTTCTTGTATCCAGTAGTTTTCTTACTCCTTACTCATTTTGTGGTATCTGAAATGATCTTTTGACTTGAGTCATTGGACTAGGATGGAACAATTTTCACTATCCTCTTTGTATCTTCTACTTACGTAATTATGCTTCCTTTTTTCTTTTTCTCCTTTGGGGCGCCGCAGTCCGTCAGGAACAGGAGCTGCGTAATGGTGGGACAGTGGATAAGAAGCTTACCACGCTAGCTGACCTTTTCCGACCACCAATAGACCTTATGCATAAAGGCAGCTTTGAAACTGTAAGTAACAAAGTTATTTCATGACTCTCTAGATCTTATTTGTCAAAGTATATCGGTATGTTTTACACTAGTGTATTTATGACTTTCCTCTATTGGCTACCAGGCCAGATATTTATCTATCTGTCAAAAGAAAGATTACATCAAGCTTTATAGTTTGTCTCCAGCTCTCACAGCCCATTATTGCTGTCCAGACTTCAATGTATTTGTACAGATAAAGAAAATTCCACATTACCTTGGTGGCAACAGAGGCCACATTTACAATTATTTATATAGCACCAACATATTTTGCTGCAATGTACAGTAAGACAAAAAAAAGAAAAGACAATTTTAAATCTAAGAGAACTTGTACAACATACGGGAACAGTTGGTGAAGGGAACCCTGCTCAAACAAGCTCACAATCTAAAGCTATCTCTGAATTCCCAAAGAACATTACACCTCAATCATTTTGCAGTAAGCTGTTGTAGCTATGGTGCTTAGTGCCCCTTAACATATTTAGATAAACTAATTTGAGCCAATTCATTTCCATACATTTCAATTAACAACTTCCATATATATCATAGTTACATTTTTAAGTGTCCTCATCCTTAATTGAGTTTAATTATCTTTTTATAGTCGATTTACAAAAATAAAAACATTAACTGTACTCTTGACTTACAGGCCAAAGAGTGTGGCCAGTTAAAGAACAAGTGGCTTATGATTAACATCCAGAATGTGCAAGATTTTGCATGTCAATGCTTAAACAGAGACATCTGGAGCAATGAGTCTGTGAAAACACTTATTAGAGAACATTTCATCTTCTGGCAGGTAAGTGGCCTCCTCAAAAACATTTCATGCCTTTACTGATGTCTTTTGGATTATTGTCCTGATACAAGATTTAAAAAATAAAATAAAATTTTAAGCTCAACAGCATAATCTGTAGGTATCCTGCAACATCCCAGATCTATTAAATGTTAAATGTAACTAACAATTTGCTGTCCACATCTGTGTATCGTGTATTTTTTTTTTTCGTCACTATTTCATGCCTATCTTTATATAATACAATAAAACGAAAATAAGTGCTCTCTATCTGATCAAAAAAGTTAAGGAGTTTCCTGTGTGAAACAAATCAAGACCGATAAAAACAATTAGGTGAACAGCGCTGGGTATACAGGTTATGTACGTAAAGAGATGAAATTGAAATCCAAAGATGTATATCTTAAAAATGAAAAAGACACCGTAATAGTGCAATATATAATAACAGTGGTGTGGATATTTTATAGTGTCAAAGGAACACTCACGCTTTGTAGAGTTATATAAGCTCTATTTTTGGAGCCTGGACGGAATAATTCCGGTCTATGGATTTCTTTGTGGGTATCAGCACAGTACTGCTTTCAAGTAGATGGAGGTCATTATATGTAAAAGAAGAGAATAAACCCAATTGTATAGTATGTAAGTAAACAATGTGTGAAGAAAGGATAAACCCTACTTACATCAACTAGAGCAATTACCTGCTTTAGTGTGTGGAGCTTTAGGTGGAACAATCCCCACCTAGGGATACACATGGACTCTGAACATCAGCAAAGCACTCTGGATGTGAGGTACAAAAAACGGCTGGGTATATACATTTACATAAAATAGTACTTTATTAATGTAAATTCAGAATAAAATATAAGTGATAAAAAAAACTAAATAAAAACCAGTCCTATAGTATAGTCCTCACTTGATTTGTTTTGCAGAAACTTTATCAAAAGTGAATGCTTGCTGGTCAGGTCCCTGTAGTTTATCTAGTCTCCAGATGATTTCATTTGATTCCGGTGTGATTTGCGACTATTTCCTGTTTCAGTCAGTGTTTTCAACCTCATTTCCGTTTCCTTTATATAATAATGTCAAAATAAGGTTTTCAAATTGCCCACTAGAGGGCATCAACAAGCAAGTGATTTCCAGATCTGCTTTGATTTAAAATGACACTATAGTCAACAGAACAACTACAGCTTAATGTTGTGGTTCTGGTGTCTATTGCCTGTCCCTGCAGGCTTTGCAATGTAAGCACTGCCTTTCAGATAAACTGCAGAGTTTACATTACTGCCTAGTAACACCTCTAGTGGCAGTCACTTAGACAGCCAATAGATGTGTTGCACAGTATGCAGTACTGACATTCAGTGTCTCCACACTCTGCTTGGAGACGCTGAGCGCTCCCCATAGTTAGGTATGATTTAATGAGATATGAGCTCCAATACTTGAATACATTCATTCAAGAGGTATGAGATTCAAGCCATTAATTCATAAGAGGTTGGAGATCCAACACAATAAAACACAGTAAGTAAATGAACCTATTGTGTTCACTGAAAATCAGTAGGCTGTAATGAATGAAACCATTATTTTGGTCATTTCTTTAACTCATGAGTTGGAACCATTAACCTACCACGATGTCTTTAACAATGCTTGCAAGCGATCCTCCAGGGTAGATTCATATCACCAGTATATTAAAGAATAATATAAATCATGCATTCGGAAAAAAAAGGTGTATCTTTTAGATGTTCTGTAAGCATTGGTCCTCTTTACATCTGTTTCAGTAAAGAAGTAAATGGGTACTTACAGCTAGGGAAATTCATCAGATTTTATTTTTTATATTATAGTCTCTTTATTTCCAATACATACATTTAAAGGAACACTCTACTGACTGCCCAAATGGGCAATTCTTTTTACAAATCACTGTTTAGTAGATAAATCTGCAATGAATACATACATGCCTTTTCATGCATGTATTCATTGGGGGTGTATCTGAAAACAGTTTACAAAATCTGCAGCCTTTGAAAGCCTTCTTCTCTTTCCCCTGAAGAGACTTTCTCTTCACATGGCAATAACATATCAGAGGCTGGGCTCCCTCTGTGCATCTGCTGCGTGTGTTCACACATGAGCAGCATATTGATCTAAGGTATGTGAGGAGAAGGTAACAGAAGCAGAAACACTGCCCACTGTGGCTATTTGACAGCAGGGGGTGTTTCACTACTTATAAAAAGTCACTTTTATAAACTGTTATTACTATGGAATACTCACTCGTAAAGCATTTGAGCAAGCTGAAGAGCTTTATTGGTGTAGAGTCCTTTTAAGTAAAAAAATAAAAACCTCCTTGTCAATTGATAATACTGGCTTACACTTATTAGCGTTTTAGATTTATATAGTGCCAACATATTCCACATCGATTTTACTATATTACACTTGCTCTTTAAGGGCAGCCATCTTTTGTCTTAAAGCCCACTTACACGGTCAGAATCCATGCAGGTAGCTGAAATTTAGTGTTCATAAATCCTGATGTTATGTACAGGCATCTGATATCTGAAAAAAAACACAATTACAGCCATTCAAATTGTGCATCGTATTAGGTTTGATAAGTTGGGATTTTAACAAGATTACTCAAAGATGGCCACCCCCATGGAATTTGGCAATAAAATAGTTTTTTACGTTGCGAATATATATATGACTGTATAATCTACAGAGGTTACATTAGTGCAATATTTTTATTTTCAGTCACATTAAAAATGAGTGTTCCTTTTAACATGAATGCAAAGTGATTCCCCTGCTCACGTATAGAAGCCCATGAAAGTTTCTCAAATAGTTTAAAACAGGTCTGCACAGTTTATGTACAGGTGAGGTTTCAGTGCAGCAATTGTCCGATTCAGGGAAGGAACAAACATGGGCTCGGAATGGTTTTTTTGTGCTTTGTGTTCTCTTTAAAAATCAAATTTAGACCTTTAAAGTGCTATTTCTACATTTTCACAAAGGAGCTCGGAATTATTTGTTAACATATTAAACCTATTCCATTTTAAATATAATAATGAATCAATTTGAATACAAAACAGGAGATATCACCTTACTTATTCCAATTCTATCCATTAGTAAACCATATTTTCCAACCAATTTGTGACCTTTTCGAGTGAATCAAATGTGTGCGTAATCCCATCTTTAGTAACTATCAGTTTGGTTGGGAAGCCCCACCGGTATTTTAAATTATTTTCCCTTAAGCGCAAAGTAGCTGGCAGGAATTGCTTCCTCGCTTTTCTTGTCTGGAAAGACAAATCCAGGAAGACCTTTATATATCATTAATTTGCCTTGATCTCTTTCAATTTGTCTTGCCGCTTTTAGAATTTTTTCTCTAAAAGAATAGGAGTGACAAGCAATGATTGTGTCTCTTGGGAGGTCAGCTGGAAGTGTTCTTGGTTTGTAAAGTCGATGTGTTCTTTCAAGAAAGTCCACTTTATCATCAATATTTATTTTAAGAGCTTTAAAAAAACTCAGAGAGGTAAGTTGCCAAATTATCTTGTGAGATGGATTCAGGGATCTTTCTTATTCTCAAGTTATTTCTTCTGCCTCTTTCTTCTATATTTATGGTTCTCTCTTCAAGATAATTTATCTTTGTTTGTTGTTTCTCAATAATCTCACTTTGCTTCTGTAGAAGAAATTCTAGATTTTCTATTTTTTGTTCGTTGACTTTAACTTTTTGTCCGATCTCCAATATATCTTTCTTTAAAGCGGCAAAGCTCCCCTGCACTTCTATTTTTATTTGTTCCAACTGTAGATCTAAACATTCTTTTAAGTACACTGGGGTGATCATTTGTCGTTCATCTGAGCGTTCCTTTACCTCAGTATCGCTGAAATCTGCAGTTTCCTTACTTAAGGCAGCTTTATTTGGAGTTGATATCTGAGAGATTTCTAAGGTGCTTTTATCTGCTGGGGCATTAAAAAAAATTAGAAAGTCTCTTTTCCTGTTTATCTTTTTTTCCCCGGTCTTTTTTGGGGGAAGGTTTTAAATCCAGCCTTTGGTCAGCTGTTTTCCTTGTTGCCATTTTCCGGGTCTGATTTCCCTCTATTTTCTAACACGTATTTTATTGGGGAGCTACGTTTAGCAGAAATGCCCTATCAGACGTTTCAAGTTTTTACCACTTTTAAGGAGGTGTTAAATTCTTTAGCTGTTTCCTTCTTATTTCTTTTCCTCCTTTCTTGCTATCCTTCTTTCTCTATCTTCTTTACACAATTCTGTTTGTACACCGCTTGGCTTCTCCACTTACAGCTTCTCCACTTCAGTACTTTCAGAGCTTATTATTGAGCAGTGTATGTCCATATTTTTTTTTAATTTTTTTTTTTTTTTAATTTGTATTTTATTAGAGGTTTAGTACTCATAATACAACAGTGTCATAGTATGGGAAATGTAAAGAACTGCAAAACAAAGTTTCTGTAACAGTCCATGATGTCATTATTAAAACGCCTATTGTTGGTTACTCTGCAACCTCAGGTTCCTTGTGACCCTTTGTTACGCCACTTCTCAAGCCCGTATTGATGCAGACAGTCCCGCTTTCAAGGGTGTTTGTGGGGTCTCCAACTTTGCGCTCTCTGTGAGCCAAACATCTGGGAGAGGAATGTCTCTAGTTTTAGCTAGAATGGTAATACATCTGGGATTGGATTGGATTTGATTTCTGGGGCTTATAACTTGGTGTATGGTTTATCTTATCAGACTGGTGCCGGGTGTATGCTCTATCACCTGGGAGTTGGTGGTGTGCTAAGTGAGTGCTGTGGTAAGCCGCTTAGGTGAGTAATTGTCTCCTCGGTGTCATTGCAATGTGGTGACTCTTTGTGGGCCCTGGTTTGCTCTGTGCGGCTTTTTGCTTCCCGGTGTCGGCTTCTCTGGGTTCTTTGTTTTCCGCCTCTTGTCTTCTCAGCTGGCGGAGAAAGTGTGCCTGGTCGTCCGCGGAGGTGAGTGTGAGTGTCCGATCTCCCTTCATTGCTGTTAGGGATCCATCTGCCCCCCATCGGTATTTGATTGCCTCCGCTCTTAATTGTTTAGCCACTGATGCTAGTTGTCTCCGCTCCGCTAGGGCTGCGAACGGGAGGTCTCCATAAAGGGACACTGTGCTGCCTTCGAATTGAACGCTTCCCAGTTCTCGGGAGCGAGCCATGATCGCTGAGCGGGTCTGAATATCTTTCGTGACCGCTATGACGTCCCTTGGGGATTCTGCTGGCGCTGCTGCGGCTTTGCGTATTCTAAATGCGGTTACTATTTTGTCTGGTTCGGTGTGCAGCCTTATTTCCATTCTGGTGGTGAGGCGGGATATGTACCTCAGCAGGGCTTCGTCCCCAATGGTCTCTGGTATGCCTCTGATGCGAATGTTTCGCTTTCTGTGGCGAGCTTCTAGCGTTGTGACCGTCCTCTTGAGCTGCTGGACCTGTGAGCGCAGATCCTGCACAGCGTCATTGGAGATCTGTTGCTGGGCTTCTCTGGCGCTTTCTCTGGCTTCAACTTCAGTGAGCCTCTTCTGGATGACCCCCATCTCCTTCTTTGTGGCCTGCAGGTCTGCCCTCCACACCTCCCTCATTTCCTCAAGGAGGTCTCTGATGTCCCTCTTTGTAACTGGGGATGAGTCTTCCTCAGATTCAGATGCCTGACACTGGGCTCCGTCTTCTGCCTGAGATGAGGTGGGGCTGTCTCTGCCCTCCTGGGAGTCATCTGAGGCTTCCTCCTCGCTGGGTGCGGCGGGCGCCATTTTGGCTGGTGCCGCTTGTGTAGGCCTCATAAAGGACAGCCGAATGTCGGGCGCTTTTGGCGGTTCCGGCAGACGGAATTTCTTAGTTTTTCGCCCCATGTCAGTAGCTGTGCGGGGGCTATAATTGTGGTGTTTGGAGGGTCCCGTTTGCGGGTTTCTGGCCTCTATTGTATTCTCTGAGGAATGTTTTATTTTTAATGATTACAAGACTCTGTGTTTTACCTGCTAGTATGCCAGCGATATCTTTTTAAATATGATGCCACGGCATGACTTTGTTTATGACTCACTTTTATGAGGGTTGCAAGGCATGTGGTATAATCATAGAAATTAGAGGAACTGTTACATTACTCTATTTGGTTAAAAGGTGATTTACAACAGTGCCTGTCAAACTACACAAATTGGTTTAAATGCCCATGTGAAAGCAGTGTATCTAATGCTTCCCCATGCTTTTTCTAATGCTTTCTGTCATGTGACAGAAGCACCTCTAGTGGCTATCAGGAAGACCGCCATTGGAGGTTGGATTTAATCCTCATATGCTAAAATTTGAGTTTCTTAAAAACCAAAAAAAAAAAAAAAAAACTGCAATGTTTTACATTGCAAGGTTACAAGGACAGGGCCACTGCCTCTTGGGTGACTTTTTTTTGCCTTTTGTGTAGAGCGTAAAATTGTGGAAACTCTGAATCTGTTCTTCTGTTGGAAAAAACAACCCATTTTTTATTGATTGGGGATTTGTTTAAATTGTTTTGGTTTGCATGTATTTCATCCATGATAAACTGTTTGGATGAACCTCAATGGCACAAAAATTGCCCAGTCAGGTTATTGCCAAATATGAGAAGTAACCAATAGAGGTAAAAATAATAAAGTCATATAACTTTATAAAATAGATACCTGTAAATACAGTTTTTTTGTTTGTTTTATTTAGTTTTGATTCTTCTTTTTCCCCCTCTGTTGGTCAGTTGTCACTTGGTCTGTGAATAAAAGAAACATTTAGTGGCTGTACCTCACCCATCATCATTTTGTTGCATCAATCAGTCGTAGTTACCAAATATACCAAAAAGTGCTTATGCGCTTAAGTAATAAGTGCAAGTCTCGTGTGTGTGTATATATATATATATATATACTACAAATGTTTAAAGAATAGTTGTTGTTTTTTTTTTTTCATCTGTTTGTGTGTTTTTTTTTTTGTTTTTTTTTTCATCATAACTCTGATTCTGTGACCACTCACCTGACTGCAAACTAATTCTGACCATGGGATGTGGTTAAAAAATAGCAGTCACTACTCCATGTTATATATGAGCCATTTTTTGTCAGAATGTATCAGAAGGCAGAGCTTTATACAACTTCTGTCTCCAGTGATCTATCATTGCTTACATGAGAGATGATCTACAGAGCGTCTCAGTGTTACGTGAAGATGAAGCTGAGATGGAAGGACAGAGTGCTTTATATAATTACATCCTATTAGCCACATCAACAGGCCCCACCATTGAAATGGAAATACCACCTGATGAGGGGAGTTTGTTTGCACTAAATGTGAAAACCCAACAAGTGAAAATGTCAATTTATCTTGACGCAGACTGGTACAGCTGACACTTGTAACATTATGATATATAGTAAAGGAGGGAGAGGAATAAAAACCGCAGTAACTGAGCCTTATATTCGTGGGGAAGAGAAGATTTTTGCCTCGATAATTGGTTTTATAATGAATCTGTGCAATCTACGTTATTACAGGTTTACCATGACAGTGAGGAAGGGCAGAGATATATCCAATTCTACAAATTGTCAGACTTCCCATATGTTTCTATTCTGGATCCTCGTACAGGTAAGTAATTAGTCTGTTGAATTAACTGGTAGACCGTTCATGCCATCTTCACCTTTTATGCTGACTCTGCCTCTTGCTGCTCGTGCACAGGACAGAAAATGGTGGAATGGCACCAGCTGGATGTGAATTCCTTTCTGGAACAAGTGACAGGATTTTTAGGAGAACATGGGCAACTTGATGGACTCTCCAGTAGCCCTCCCAAGAAACGATTACGGTCTGTAAGTATTATACAGCTGGTTGGGTTAATAGGTGAAACTGTGTTTAAAGCATGTGTAACTCAAACGTGTGTAACAATGTCTATATTTCATAATCCCTTAAAGTACGTAATGTCATTTCTAGTAATTTTGTATTAATATGTTTATATAAATATATATTAACATTATGACACTTTATTTTTTTATTTTACACAGATCTTTAAATACTGTGACTAGCTTACTTTTTTTTAAAGGGACTTCAAGCCATCCAAGCGACTTCATCTCTATGAAGTTGTCTGCGTGCCATGTCCCTTTCCTTTTAACCCTGCAATGTAAATCACTGCAATTCTGCAGAAACAGCAATGTTTACATTGTAGGGTTTAAATGCCTCTAGTGACTGTCACTCTGCAGCAAGTAGAGGAGCTTCCGCAAAATAAAAAAAAAAACTCTGCAATTTCAATGATCTCATAGAGACCAACAAATTGGCTCAGCGAGGTGCTTTGAGATCATCCTATAAGGAGGCAGGGATAGTCTCAGAGAGCAGCATGGCGTTGGATAAGAGATAATTAAAATACCTTTTTAACTCTTGTGGGGGGCAGTCACCTAAATGGAGACTTGGACACTTGCCTTATGAATGCACTATTATATTCCTAACACTATTGTGCTAGTTTACTTTTAAAGGGACACAAAAGAATGTTTTTTGGGGTTTTTTTATTTTTATTTTTTTTATTGAAAGTATATCAAAAATAATAAATTAAAAATAGCAAAAACTATACTCATGATTAAAGTTCCTGCATAAAACAAAACCCACTCTGGCTAAACATAACTTTTTATAGTACTACAGATGCTATCACCCAGAAGTGCTATTTGGACACCACGGTGGTTTTTGGACATTGTAATTGCACTGTTCACTATAGAACTACCGAAAAGAAATTTAACAATTTCTATACTACATGTGAGTACATGGAGTGCTCTTTTGAGTTTTCTGCTTTTTTGTTTGTTTTATTTATTATTTAAAAAAAAAAAAAACTTTTTGAAAGTAAATTTGTGATATTTAGTTGAGATCTTTGTCTCCCAGGAAAGCCTTATTGATGCAAGCGAGGATAGCCAGCTGGAAGCTGCTATTCGGGCATCGTTGCAGGAGACTCATTTTGACTCTGCAGCCAACAAGCGAGCGTCTCGATACGATGAGGAGTCTGATTCAGAGCTGTACTCTGGCAGTGAGGAGTTTATCTCTGTTTGTGGATCTGATCACGAGGACGAGGAGAAACCTTATGGGGAGTCATCTTCTGAGCAAGATATCTGCAACACCAAAGCCAATAAGTCCCCTCTTAGAGACACATGCAATAATAGAGATGAAACAGAAAGAATACAATCGGTCGTCGATAAAACAGAAGATGATGTGTCAAACCATTGGTCACCACCACCAGCAGACACAGTTCAGACTGACACATTTCCTGAATCACCTGGCTGTTCAGCTGACGGTACAGATAATAATGGTGAGTTTGACTGCTTTCAACCACCTGCATACACACCCTCCCCCTCCCCCAGCTGTAACAATTTGCTTTATACGTGCATTTTATTAATACTGCCCATTGTTTGCTTGTGAACTAGATTAGTGGATAAGAGTAATTTGCAGTATCCCACAGTCACTGCTTCAACTGAGCCTTTCATCCAAAGTCAATAAACCGCAGAACATATTTTAAACTAATGTAAAGCTAAGGGGCAGTTTTCTGGTTAAATGCGTTTGATATTATACACTAGGTTTTAATAATTATTTTGTAAAATTTCCATGAGTTATTTGTTTTGTACACATGAAATTAGTCAGAATCACTGATGGGAGCATTGTATTTATATTTGGCCAAAAACATGCATCTAGTTGCTGACGAGCAGAAAGCCACTAGAGCAGCTTCCTCCTTTAATCTTTGTTTTTTTGCAGGATTTCAAGTTTGGCATTATCATTCACAGCGTGAAAAGGCTAAACACAACTAATGCTTCTTATAGTGAAGCATGATTCGGTTATTCTCTGTGAAAAGCTTTGGATTGGCAGATCGCATGGATTGCTATTCATGTGCTGTGACCTCATTGCTACTCAGAAGCATTGGATTGGACAAAAGCTAACTATATTGATTATGATATAACCAGAGGAGATTTAGCTGCTGCCAGCATTCTTCTGGAATAATGATAAATGGAAAATCATTTTTAATTACTATTTGTTTTAAAAAGATTGGAGGGGACTAATTAATTTTTATCTTGAAAAGTTGGTTAGAGGGATCCTATAGTGTCAGGAAAACAAACTAGTTTTCCTGGCACTATAGGTTTAATAGGTCCCCCCTCCCTTGCGCCATCCACCCCCTCCTGCAGGGCTGGAGGGGTTAACACCACTTCAGACACTTACCTGAACCCAGCGCTGATGTCCCTCTGTGCTGGGTCAGGCTCCACCCACAGTCCTTCCCTGCTGACATCACCGGCGGGGGAGACCTAATGCGCTTGCGGGTCATACCTCCTCATAGGGAAGCATTATTTAATGCTTTCCTGTGGGAAAAATCTGATGCTGGAGGTCAGGCTTTCCTAAAGCTTTCCTAATGGGAAAGCATTGAATTGGCAAAAAATCTGCCATTTTAATGGTCTCAAAGGGGGCGGGGCTGGCGGACCCACCTGGCGCTGGAAATAAGGTGAGTTTTAAACTTTTCTTATAGAGGTGCTAAGGGGGGGGGGCAAGCCACCTAAATGCACCATAGAGTCAGGAATACATGTTTGTGTTCCTGACCCTATAGTGATCCTTTAACAGAAAAGGGTCGATTCTGGGATGCTGGCTTTCTACGCAGAGTTGCAAAATAAAAGCCATATCTTGAACTGGACAATAGAAAAACAAATAAGGATGGGGAAAAGGACACAGACTGGAAAACAGTGTTATCTACATACTAACCGAAGTTTGATGTGTTCAATCACAGAAGATGAACACAAGACTGAAGTGCTTGTGGAAACAGCTTCAGGAAGAAGCCCATTAAACCAGTCCAACTTGTGGGAGTTGCTTCAGGAAGCATGGGTTGAAATCTCTTACCTCAACAAATTGGCAGCCAGAATGCCAGTCTGCAAGGCTGTAATTGCTGCACATCGAGGTTTTCTTAATTATTTCTAACCATGTCTAATTATATTTCCTATTCAGACTCATTTCATGAATGTTGTTATGCAAATTAAGGCAATTTCTGAGTGACCTCAAGCTTCTAAATGTCAGTTTATTCAGCAGATTTTGATCCTAATTGAGCCATTATAACAAGTTTTAGTATTTTAGCTTTCCCTACTTGAACTCCTTACCAAAACTTTGTGACTGGTTTATGTATGCGCAAAACAAATATAGGATTGTGAAACAACAAAACTTCTGCATGTGTGTTTATTAATTAGACGATCTCTTACCTTTTTATTAGATTTAGGACCAAAAGCTAAATTAATGTTGCGGTATCCAGATGGGAAGAGGGAACAGATTACATTACCAGAAAAGGCCAAATTACTGGTAAGTGAATCTGCAATTTATATTTGTGTTCACTGCTGCCAGAACCACAAACTGATCTCTAAGCACCCTATGCTAGAATTAAATGTCTTGCTTATTTGGTATTTGCAGTATGAGAATCTGTCTGGTATACACTCTTTGTTACTAAGGAATTATTCCTTAAGGGGTTAAGTTATGTTTCTCTATTAAATGTGTATTATGATCCTGGGAAAGCATTTACCTTCTACAGATATATATAGAGAGAGATACACACACATAGTTTTAACACGTTATTCTTTGAAGACAAAATTCATTTCATACTCCAACAAACCGTTTTATTTGGAGGAAGAATTGGATTAATTTCTGTTGAAAGTGATACATGCGGCAATAGCTGTTGCAGATAATTTCATCCTTGACTTATATTAGTGGTTTAATGGATTAAAAATTCTCCTTATTGGGTCTCTCATATTGTTTAGGCCGCTTTGCAGCTGACATGCAAACCAGTAATGTACTTGGACCTTTATACCCATTCACAATATTTAAAGGATCACTATAGTGTCAGTGTTTTCCTGACACTATAGTGCCCTCAGGGTCCACTTCCCTTGGCGCTGAAGTGGTTAAAACCCCTTTAGCCACTTATCTTAATCCAGCGTCAGGCTCCCTCAGCGCTAATGACCTCTCCTCCCCCACCGATGTCACCTCTCGAGTGGAGCAGAATGTGCATGCGCGGCAGGTGCCGTGCGTGCATTCAAACAGTCCATAGGAAAGCATTTCTCAATTGAGCAATGAGATCAGTGCACCACAATGTTATTAAGCTGAAGTGGTTTTGCAACTTAGACTAACCATTGCATGATTTCAATTGGTATGTGCACAATTCTAGTAATGGCTTTACAAATTAGTATACCATTTTCATGTTATCTTAATTTGATAGATTTTGCTTGAGCTGCCACAGTGGTCTTTAATACTACTGTTTGGATTTTTAGAGATGTCCTGAAATACCGATTTGTTTGACAGCTAATGCGATGCATTTTCTACAAGACTCATCTAGGGGAGTTTCAATAATGGGGCCAAAGAAGGGGATGAGAGAAACTCATTGACAAAACTGCATCCTTACCTTTTCCAATTCTGCAGTTTTAAAAATACATGTTTGAAAAATAATCATTAATATTTTGGTTTTGCTTTCGTTGTACCTTTCTTGCAAAATTCATTAAACAATGCAGCCTTTTGTTTAACATAACATTCATACTTTAACATTGGAATTTCACTAAATTCCAGTTTGTTTATATGTTAACATTACAATAACGTTACAATTTTGTTGAACCATTGCAATTCTTTTTAGTTAATAACTGAAGTCCTCTCTTCTGTCTCCTTTTCTCTAGGCTTTGGTCAGACACGTGCAACTTAAAGGGTACCCCAATGAGCGCTTTGAGTTGCTCACAAACTTCCCACGACGGAAACTGTCACACCTGGACTATGAGGTCACGTTGCAAGAAGCTGGATTGTGTCCACAAGAGACTGTTTTTGTGCAGGAAAGGAATTAACATCTCTTTAACTCTCTCTCATTTTCACAAGTCCATCAGTTATGGCCCACCCAATTGATTTAGGACCCATCATTGCTGCGTATTTGGGGGAAACTTTTCCTGACTGGTCCTTCCACTTCTCTGGCTCATTGTCACAGCACTACAGAGAAAACACTGTGATTCAGATGGAGCCAAACTGTTGTGGTGGAAACATCTCGTCCAACTTTTTGTTTTTTCCTACAGATGTTTTTTCCAGGAATTCTTTATCATTGTTATTGTTTTCACTTATTTTTGTATTTTATTATATTATCTTCCATACCTCATGAAGCAGTGCAGGATATCCCCATAAAAAGGTTCAAGCTCAGATTTAGGGATTTGGGTGATCCATATTCTCTCTCCACTGCATTGGAAACCGAAGTACAGTCTATGCAGCCGTGAGTCCATATTGCTTATTAAACTTTGTTTCTGAAAACAGAAGGAGGTATATCTGTTGTTGGTTTTCCCCCCTCTTTGAACTTTGTTGACTTATATTTAACCTGCTGGGAACCAAATATTATTTAATACTAAATGTGTTTCTTGGTATTTGTTAGAAAAGCCATTATAATCTTCTATTAACAACTGACCTCTTGTTATATAAGCATTCGGATAACACAAAACTATCCCAAAGCTTTATGCTTTGCCATGAAGACCTTTCTCTAGACCAAGAATTTTTTTTAGACGAGTGGGTCTTAAATTTTAAACTTTATTTTATTTTTTTATGTGTTTTTTTTAATTTATTTTTAGCAGGGACCCAATTGTATGTTAGCTTGGCAAACCATTCCTGATTTGCAAAATTAGCTTTATGACCCATGTTACAAATTGAATCCATTAAATAAGTATCAATATTTAAAACTAACGATAAATTTAGATTAACCTTTGCACAAGAAAAGCAAGATATTGCAGTCAGTAACTTACTACAAACAACGACCTGGGGTCTAATACTGTGTGTCTAGTCTAACTTGTAGGTAGCCAATAAAATTCAAACAGGACCATTTCAGTGTGCCATCCCAGGAACTAACAGCCAATGTCTTGAACAATAAGAAAAATAACAAACTGCTCTAGAATTCCACGGCAGTGGTTCCAGAATATTAAAAGACCACTATAGTGCCAGGAAAACATACTCGTTTTCCTGGCACTATAGTGCCCTGAGGGTGCCCCCACCCTCAGGGTCCCCCTCCCCCCGGGCTGGATGGAGAGGAAGGGGTTAAACTTACCTCTTTCTCCAGCGCCAGGCGGGGAGCTCTCCTCCTCCTCTTCGGCTGAATGCACATGCACGGCAGGAGCCGCGCGCGCATTCAGCAAGTCCATAGGAAAGCATTCACATTGCTTTGCTTTTGACTCTGGCGTCTTCTCACTGTGATTTTCACAGTGAGAAACGCTGAAACGCTGAAGCCCTCTAGCGGCTGTCAGTGAGACAGCCACTAGAGGTTGGATTAACCCTAACATAAACCTAGCAGTTTCAGAGAAACTGCTATGTTTATAGAAAAAAGGGTTAACCCTTGATGGACCAGGCACCCAGACCACCTCATTAAGGTGAAGTGGTCTGGGTGCCTATAGTGGTCCTTTAATGTCCCCATTTTGTGTGTATATGTATAAATATAAAAATAAACTAAGCAAAGTATGTATTAGGATAACCTCATATGTAGCAGTTGCTTTAGTAAAGTAATTGTATCATCTCAGTAGTATTTTGAAAATAAGTCATAAAGAAATAAGAACTTCAATTATTGTTGTTAAAGCTCGCTGTAGTGATTTATGATGCTTGGAGTTCTCTTGATCCCCCTTCCCAATGTAAATTCTCTATCTATTTGCTAATGGCTTGACAACTTACCTGGCGCCTTCTGGGAACAAGTCATCCTTGAGCTAAAAGCTCCGGCACAAAGCTTTCATTAGCTCGCCTAAGCCCTGCTATGCATGCTATGCAGGGACAGCTCATTGGCTGAGAGCTGAGCTGGCTGAGCCTCAGTGAGCTAGTCACTGCACTGCCAAGTTTAGCTCAGTACAAAGAGCTTTCAGCTATCATGGGGGTTAGAAAACTGACTACTTACATGGGGCGTGCACACCATGCCACTCCTGGCATCATAAACAAGGGTACTGTAGTGGTTATGGTGCTTGAAGTGTAACTATATAATGTGAGTTCCCTTTTCTCCATTAATTTGGTTTTACAGTTGGTTAACAATATGTTGCACTAATTTACTATAAATTATTTTCTAATACCTTTAGTATAAGTTAATAAATATCCTCTCACTTCAGAATATAAAAAAAAGATATAGTTTCTTGACTTGTAATTCAGCAACGCTGAATCTTATAAAAACAATTTCCTCCATGTTGCTGGCTTTATTTTATTGTATCTTTTGTAACCTAGCAACACACTACTAAAACAGTGGAGGTGTTTGTTTAGACTGCAATCCATTAACTTAATTAAAGTGATGTGGTCGCTTCTGGAGTCATATAGTAATTGCAAAGATTCTCCAAAGGTATCTGTATTGTTGCAATTGTGGAGGTGGCAGGTGATTATTTAAAGCATCATATCTACTACAGCTTAAAGGGACACTATAGTCACCAGAACAACTACAGCTTATTGTATTTGTTCTGGTGAGTAGAATCATTACCTTCAGGCATATTGCTATAAACCCGATCTTTTCAGAGATAATGCAGTGTTTACATTACAGCCTAGTGATAATTCCACTGGCCGCTTCTCAGATGGCTGCTAGAGGTGCTTCTTGGGGCAGTGCTACACAGTGAGCAGCACTGCCATTCAGTGTCTCCACCCTCTGCATGCAGACACTGAACTTTCCTCATAGAGATGCATTCATTCAATTCATCTCCATGAGGAGATGCTGATTTGGCCAGGGCTGTGTTTGAATTTTGCTGGCTCTGCCACTGATCTGCCTTGACAGTCTCAGCCAATCAGGAAAGCATTGTGATTGGCTCACAGAGTCACTTTCTGATGCCAGGCAGGTCAGGGACAGAGGCAGCAGCTGCAGACTTGAATAAAAGTAAGATTTTACTATATTTAGTGAGGAAAGGTGGGGCTAGATGGTGGTTTTAATACTATAGTGTCAGGAATACTTGTTTGTGTTGCTGACACTATAGTGTTCCTGTAATGTTGTGGTTCAAGTGGAAAGCCGGTGCCCTTAAATGATTATACACCCTCTCCTTCCACTTGCCTTCCTCCAGTTTGTTCTCTATCCTTATAGTCTGTTTTTTGCCATTCTGTAGGAATTTGTTGACTGATGGATTATGGGAATGTTATATTGGCTTATCAATTGAAATGGAACTTTGCTTTAGCTCCACCCATTGCAAAAGAACACACTAACCATAAGAAAAAGTTTAATTTACAAAAAATTAACACACAGAAATAGACAAAAATTATTACATTCAAAAACAAAACTTTATAAGTGGCAGAACCATGGGGTAGCCTTTATTTATAGTATAAGTTTAAAGGTAGATTTTAAGATTGTTCCTTAACATATACAGTGTATACAAAGAACATCTTATGATAGTAGAAAAAGTACAACTCCTCTGTCACATGATGTCACACTTCCAACAGAACATTTGTTTATAAGGCAAATCATGGTTATTTTTATTTATTTTTTGGTAATGTACATCAGTGATCTATTCCAGAATGCTTAAATTGGGAGGATATTTGGTACTAGGGGCGGACTTGCCCATTACCCACCATATTTAAAAAGACTGCCTAAGCACTATTGCCGCCATGGCTTATTGCACAGGCAACCTTCGGCACTCCAGATGTTTTGGACTACACCATTATGGGTGTAAGAGTATTATGGAGGATGTAGTCCACAACATCTGGAGTGACGAAGGTTGCCTATCCCTGTGTAGTTCTAGGGCAAGTATGCTGTTGGTGGATAATCCTCTTGAGAGACAGACCTTTACAATAGTCATTCATTTGCCATTTTGATAAAAATGGAAGCAGACTTGTCATAGCGTGTCTGACACTTTTGCATCTTTATTTTCGGTGAAATGTATTAATTTTTCTACAACCTTTTAAAATGGAAAAATGGCTAGAATTTCTGAAATGTAAAAGAAAACCGATGGAATTTACTGTATTACTATAAGAAAACTGACACTTTTTTTTAGATCACATTAATAAATACAATCAGAATAATGAAGGGATTTAAGTCACTTTTCAGTACACTTTGATAAAAATCCCTGAATGTCTGAAAATTGCATCTGTCATTCCAGAATTATTGAACTTAAAGGACCACTATAGTGCTAAGAAAACAAACTTGTTTTCCTGCCACGATCGGGTCTTTAGGTTCCCCCCACCCTCAGGGTCCCACTCCCGCTGGGCTCAAGGAGACTGAGGGGGTTAAACGGGCTCCCTCGGCGCTAGTGGGAACTCTCCTCCCGACGTCAGCGCTGAATGCGCATGCGCGACAAGAGCCGCGTGCGCATTAAGACAGTCCATAGGAAAGCATTTCTCAGCCAGCTTATTCTCACTGATTTTTCACAATGAGAAGCGCGGGAGCACCTCTAGCGGCTGTCGCTTCATTGAGCTGAAGTGGTTTGGGTGCCTATAGTCGTCCTTTAATCAAATATTTTTGAAATTGGTGCTTTTCAATGAAGGACACGCATATCCGTTTTGAACTATAGTTCAAAGTGACTTAGGCAGGAATCCTTCACAACTGTTTGCTTCATGGCTGGGAGGTGCTGCAAAGGGGGATTTATAAAAGTTTTTATTTGGCACTTTTTGTAAAATTAGCCTGCAAGAACATGCAGATAATCCTTAAAGCAACACTCTAGTGTTAAGAAAAGAATGATGTATTCCTAATACTATAGTGTCCCTCTGCCCCCATAGTCACACTCGATCCCCACGTCTATGAGAAAAAAAAACCACAACCTTTCTTTCACTTACCCGATTCCAGCGACGATAACCCTCCGCCGATGGAGGAGACGTAATGCACAAGTTTGATGAACGCAGCTCACTCATTAGGCTTTCCTCATAGGAAAGCATTGACTCAATGCTTTTCTATGGAGTTTTACTTCAATCTGGATGTCCTCATGCTTTCGTCCAGCGTTGTTTCACAGAGTGAAACTGCAGGAAGAGCTTCTTGTGGCTGTCTGAACACTGCAATGTAAACATTCTCTAAACCAGCAGTGTTTTACATTGCAAAGTTAAGGGAACAGGGACACTGCACCCAGACACTTCAATGAGATGAAGTGGTCCGGGTGCCTATAGTGTGCCTTTAAACCAATTCAAAATAAGTGCTTTAGCGTACTGGAATTTTCCTTTTGTTTCTTTTAAAATAAGAAAGATCCGAGACCTGACATCAACATGTTAATATATTGAAATATTTTAATTTATTGGGTTTTTTTTGTTTTGTTTTTTTGTTCAGTCACCTCTGGTAATAGGTGATTGAACTCATGCATTTTCCTAATGTTATCTCAACAGTGGGCAGGCAGGGCTTGTGCAAACTACTCTTTGACACAAAGGTGGAACTGTATCCCCAAAGGCTTTAAGCATCATAACCAGTACAATATGACATGCTTCCATGTCCCTTAAATTCAAGAGATCATCACTAGCATACGAATATTGTGGTGAAGATGAAGAATTTCCTATTCTGGAATGCCTGGAGTAAAACGAATGTGTAGCATACACAATTAATACTTGCAAAGACTCTGGCTGCTGTTATTAAAGTGGCCCTTTAGTCATTTATTCCCCAGCACAGCATCTTTTTAGCCCCCTCACAACCACCGCCACAATTGTAGGACCAGTGCAAATAGCCTTTTCCAATGTTGTGTTGGTCCTGCCGTTTTTTTCTTTGACAGTGTTTCAATCTCTGTGATTCTAAATGGAGGTGGATAAGAAATCCATGTTCTGCCTTTCTATGGGCATGGGGTAAATGACGCGCATGCTCAAGAATTCCAATGGACCTGTGTTGACAATCGCATGAGACTCAACACAGTGTCAGTGACACACCTACTCTCGGAGATGATGCAACGCTGGAAGGAGGTAAGTACAGCCAATGGCAACGTCACAGGCCATGGAGCTAAAGCTGCACCCTTTGTCAACTTTTGTTAACCTGAAGGTTGTACTTAATGAGAAATAGTCCCTACTTTTTTCATTTTGTATAACCTTAGAAATAAGCTTTGTTTAAAAAAAATATAAATTGTATAATATACTCACAGTGTGGACTTACAGGATTGTCTCAAATATAAATGCACGTTTGAGACATACTTATGCGGAGTGACAGACACTTTCAGGAATCTGGGAAATCTGTCATTTATGAACTTTTTCAGACGAAATTTAAGGTTTGTTTTGAAAAGTTTGCAATATTTATAGCAAACTGGAATTGGATGGAATTTCTAGTGTATAAAATATTGAAAGCAATATATTGTAATGCTTTTCAGTTGCTTTATCCTGTGCACACCAGTGTGTATCTGCAGCAGTTTTTGTTTTATCAGGATTTGTAAAAAATAAATAAAAATGGTGGTTTAATAAAAAAATCACTTGGTTCTGATTCTGGTACAGTGTTCTTTCTCGTCCAGTAGTTAAGATTACCTTCCTTCCATTGCTTCTCTGGGTTGGGGGATTATTGTGTTTGCATACACCTGCTCCAACTCTGTAATTTCTTACTCAATTTTACAAGAGACGTGCAATCAAACAATAAATGCCAAAAAAAACAAAAACTGAAAAGGAGCATAATTTAGCTTTTTACTTGTGCAAGCTTATGCTGTTAGCTGTCTTCAGCAATTAAGTTTCATCTTTTTATTCTTACACTTTTGGTTCCTGGATTGCCTTTTCACATGCTTAAAGGGATACTGTAGTGCCAGGAATACAAAGCTGTATTCCTGGCACTACCAATCCCTCTGTCTGCCCCCTCACTGGTAAATAAAGGGTTAAAAACCCTTTATTTACTTACCTGATCCCAGCGCCGATGTCACTTGGTGCTGTGTGTAAGCTCCGTCCCTGCGGGGTCTACTGCGCATGCGCAGTAAATGACATGTGCGCAATAGACCTCCCCATAGAAAAGCATTGATTCAGTGCTTTCCTATAGTGAAAAATCTGATGCTGGATGTCCTCCTGCAGTCTAGCGTCCGATAACAGACCAAAAGTGTTACGAATCGGAAGCGCCCCCAGTCTTAGGGCTGACTTAGTGCTGCAATGTAAACATTGCAGTTCTCTGGAACTGCAATGTTTAACATTGCAGCACTAGGTGCAAACGGGACACCGCACCCAAACAACTTCAATTAGCTATAGTGGTCTTGGGTGCCAACAGTGTCCCTTGAATGATTTGTGGTTGTATTCCATATACAAAACAAAATCTGTTACAGATCATAAAATCCACAAATTCTCATATGAGCTGTTTTAATTTGGACAATACATACAGAAACAAGTCCTCAGTAGGTAAATATTTGAAGGGATTCTCTAGTGCCAGGAAAACAAACCCGTTTACCTGGCACTGCAGAATCCTGGAGTCCCCCCATCCCGAGTTAAAACTCCTTCAGTCACTTACCTGAATTCACTTCAATGGTCTGGGTGCCTAAAGTGTCCCTTTAAAAAAAAATAAAAAAAAAAAATGTGAAGGGTATAGTCATCTATTATTTTTATTGGTGTGCGCTATTTGAGACTTTTTTTTTTTTTTTTGTAAAAATCAAAAAGTCAGTGGTCTTTTGTTTTCGGGAGACCTAAGTTATGTATATACACCATTAATATGGTGTCCTATTCGTCTATAGGAAATTTAGTTCAGTGACCCATTCTTCAAGTGTTATAGGTATAAAAATAAACTGTGCAAATCACCTTCATTTGGGAAGGCAGAATTGCTATAGTCAACTCCTGCTTGTGGGCAGTTGCCCTTGATGTTGTGAATGTGCCTTTTTCCTATCAGTGAGGATTCATTTATGGGTCTTAAAGGGACACTATAGTCACTAGAACAACTACAGCTTAATGTAGTTGTTCTGGTGTGTATATGTCCCTGTAGGCTTTTTGCTTTAACCCCTTAAGGACACATGACATGTGACTTGTCATGATTCCCTTTTATTCCAGAAGTTTGGTCCTTAAGGGGTTAAGCACAGTCTTTTCAGAGAAAAGGCACTGTTTGCATTAAAGCCTAGGTAAACCTCCAATTGCAGTCACTCAGATGGCCACTAGAGGTGCTTCCTTTGTCAGCATGTGCAGCACCTACGTTCAGTGTCTTACTGCCTTGCTGAACTTTCCCTATAGAGATTGAATCAATACACCTTATTTTTATTTTTTACCATTTTTTGGGGGGAGGGGGTGTTCACATAGCTAAACTGTTTTCTTGACCACAAAGGATTCCTTTAACCCAGGGAGTTAAAAACCACTGTGCAGTCACACATTTCATTTCCAGAATGTCCTTGTATAAAATGCAGCCTTTTTTTTAACCCCTTCACAACAATTGAAAGGAAAATACCATGAAATCATTACGTTTGGACTATGTAAGTGATATTCACCTCCTCAAAACAAATCTGAATGGTGAGTGGATATTGGTCGATCACCTAATAATTTGACTGTAAAATACTGTATATTCAGCACAGAAGGAACATCACTAGATAATACCGGAAATTATAGCATTAAACACTGTTTCAAAGTGATTTTGCCTAAAATCTAGTATAGTATTACTCAAGTGAAGCATATTCAGCCACCATCCTTGTCACATAAATGCCCTTTTGTGACTGGAGTGCAGTTTTTTAAAATGGTCCCCGAATCTTTAATCTTTACAGCACAATGAAACATAGTTGATTATCTTATTATTTATTGGCAATTAAATGAAGAGATGTAACCTGTAGTATTTCCTCTTACAACTTAAAGGAGCACTATAATGCCAGGAAAACAAACTTGTTTTCCTGGCATTATAGGGTCATTAGGTCCCCTCCCTCTCTCAGGTCCCCCCTCCCGCTGGGCTCCCTCGACGCTGGGGAACTCTCCTCCTCCTGCCGACGTCAGGGCTGAATGCGTGTGCGCATTCAAACTGCCCATATTAAAGCATTATTCAATGCTTTCCTATGGACGTCAGCGTCTTCTCACTGGGATTTTCACAGTGAAAATCGCGGAGGCGGCCTCAAGTGGCTCAGTGAGACAGCCACTAGAGGCTGGATTAACCCTCAGTGTAAAAAACTAGAGGGACCTGGCACCCAGACCACTTCATTGAGCTGAAGTGGTCTCGGTGCCTATAGTGGTCCTTTAATGCTTTTGTAATATTCACCACTTGCTACAAAATGTTCATCTTCCATATTCTCTTTTGTTTCCAGAAGAGAAGTGACAGTTCCCTAATAGCTTCACTCCAGTAAATGCTATTGTTGGGTTGAATATTATTGCGCTTCCCAGTTTTTATGACTTTGTTGCCCCGTGATACCTCATGCGCACTTTATTTATATGTAGAATTAGCTATTCTTGGAGTGGCCAGTGGCTGCCAGGCTTGGAGTGCTGCAGGTGGCCTACTAGGATTGTCTCAAATTATGGCAAGCAAGGATGGGCATAGATTTGCATCAAGATGCTGTCCCATCATCGCTAAACAATGTAAAGATGAGGCTAGAACATTAGTTATGAGGGAAGCCTAGTTTAAAGCTTGGTCAATCTTGTATTCGTAACTTTAAGAGTGATTTAACGTTTACCAAAACCAATAGGTCAGGAAGGGTGTTTTTCAATGCTTTGTGATGCATGGAAAGTACATTGGTACTGATATGGGTAAGCAGATTTATTTTTCAGCACAAGGATATGTATTTTTTTTTTTTTTTTTTTCACTTGACCACTGTAAGAAAAGGAGGAAAAATGTTAACTAAATGTGAGAGCTACAATCTGACTCAGGCATTTTTTTTGCACGCCTACTGCGACAAAGTACATTATGATGCAACTGATGACCAAAGATTTGTCAGATCGAACAGTGTGGTTAGCCTAACATCCATAACATTTTTAAACACGTGGATCTTAAGGCTGACTAATCATTGATGACAAAAACAAAGCAGTTTAATTTTTTATTTTTTTATTTTTCCAAATACTGCTTCCTCATAATCCGTCTCATTGAAAATGATTGGTTAGTGCTCAAGGAATGAGATTCATTCATCTTGGTCTTCACCTCTTAAACTTGAAATCAAATTAAGCAACTCATGAAGAAGTCTGCAAAAATTAGGAGTGATGTGACTGATGTGCAATGATTTCCATTTTTGAAATGACAGTTCTGCATCTGGCTGCAAAAAGTCAATCCCCCAAAGTTTTAGAGTTACAACTTCCATGGTTCTTTGCCAGTATGTCAAAGCATCATGAAAGTTGGAGTTGTACAACGTCTAGCGATTTGCCCTTCCCTGCACCACAATCTATACAAATCCAACATGTTTTTACTGTAAACTGAAAAGGCGCTGCCAACATCTTGGCACAATTCACACGATATACCTCGCTTTCTATTTAGACAACCTGTTCAATATGTATATTTTGCTGACTTTGCAATAAACCTAATGCAACTGTAGTTGTTTTATTTCAATAATTTGTCAACTAGTTTTTCTTCCAGGAATGGCAACTGTCTCACATAGCATTTGGTCTGAGGTCATAGTTATCAGGGCAGGTTACAGCATAGTATTACCATGTATTCTGGGGATTGCACATTCTCTGGCAAGCATACTGGTTGTTGGGTTCAAAATGGCTGCATGAATGCCAAGGTATAGTGAAAGTGCAGACCTCATGATCACGTTTGGCTTTTTTAATTCCAGCTTATTCTTTAGAAGGAAGAGTTGCATAGGTTAGCATACCATCCAGTCCAAGGAGATAAATGCAAAATGGTACATATAAATGTTTGTTTGTTTTTTCTTTTCTTATATTGTTTATTGTAAATGTTATCTGTGTGTACTTTTTCAGATAAAACATTTTATTGGTTTTGCATGAACAGCAAATTATGGTTGATAGACAAGTGAAGTGTAAAACGTTTCTCTAAATGTTGAACTTTTATTGTTAAATCAACATAATTCTGTTTTACACTTTGTTAGCTCTACAAACCTTTGACACATTTTGGCCTTTTACACAACCATTTAACATATACAGGTCACCAACCTATCCTGGTAACTTAAAATGTATAGTAGTATTTTTTGTTTTCTTTTATTTAAGCAATGCAGGGCTGTAGAGTTAAATTGTGGATGGTGTGATGTGTGAAGAGGGACTAATTATGAAGATCATTTTGTTTTATCTGAATAGCTGCTGCATTTTGTTATTATAAATACTTGTAAATGTCTTGTAATATTTGACTCTTACGTAATAAAAAGGGAAAAAAAACCACAAAAAACCTGATCTGTTTATAAATATTAATTTTATTTCCCCCCACCCTCCCCCCTCTTTTTCCCTATTGTATGAAGTGAAATCTCTTTTGCTATTTCTCTATTAATGTCATACCACCTGATATCACTAGGGGAATTGTCGATAAGGCTCTTGCACACAAGGGACTACTGATTTTCCACTTTAATTTGCACTGATGAATGTTGTGTGAAAATATACTGCTTTGTTACAGCCATCAAGATAGAACAATTTAGGGCAGATTTAAGGAGCATTTCCACCTTTTTCTCTATGTAATCGCATTATTAATTTGCTAATTACAATTAAAGCCTAGACTTTGAACTTTCATTATACCTACATTGTTACATGTATCATTCTAAACAACTAAAATATTTAATTCACACTACACACAGAATCTTATTTTACTTTAAATACCATCTGTGAAGCTCCTCATGTGAAGCTTTCTATAAAGATTTTCCTTATTTATGTGCTTAAAGGGGTATGCATCAAAGCTTTTGCTTTGAATGAAACAGTTGCCTCACTTTGCAGGCTGGAAAGACCCGGCTAAGTATTATTATTCTTAGCTGCTTTCCACACCCACTCCAGGGGGATACTGATCTAGGCAAGCAGTGTCTTATCCCTAGGAATGCTGGAAAAGGGCATTGGGCACGCCTGACAAATTTATACTTGGGCAGTTGTGAGATCTCTTCACCTTGCACCATTTAACCGATGGAGGGGGAAAACTGATCGGTGTGATTCAGCAGTGCAGACTCTGGTATCACATTTCTCTCTCCTGCACAATTTTGCCCTATTTTTGTCATTAATGGACTGGTCTGAAACTGAGATGGGTATATAAGTAGGAGGTGGCTGGAGAAAAACTCCCTTAGCTTACCATCATGTCCAGCAATGCAAAGGTTTATAGTGTTTTTCATGCTTCATTTTGGTTTGTTTAAAAGCGTTTTCTGGTTTGAAAAATAATTGTCAAATGCTACATGTCCCTTTTAATGATTATGCTTGCTTGTTTTGTGGTAAATTTTTGGTTAACCTTTTGAGACTCATTTGGAGGACCTGTAAGACTTCTCATATTTGTGATAATTCATAGGCTAAAATTTGAATCTTTATGTTTTCATTTGATACAGATTAATACAAAGAACTCTGTTGCCCCATGTTTTAATTGATAAGCAACTTAAAAATGTATAGAAACTGATTATGGTGCAAATATTTCTGGATACACATTTATGTTTTGTTTGCAGTGTATTGAACATGGTTTTAAATTTATGATTGTAGACTATCTCTTGGCAGTTTTCTAGATTTTACAGCTCGTTTTATATTGGTATGGGCAAACATTTGCATCCCCCCTCCCCTTTCAAGCTATTATGGAAAAAATGGGTCCATACCGAAATGTTTTAAATACCGAGCAAGGAATCAAAATCAGTAGGGTTTGCCATATAAAAATATAGAACAGAATGCTCATGGCACAGTATATGTATTACATCAGTTTATAATAAATTATAAAAGTCAACTTACAAACAGAAATGTACATATAAAACCATGTGCAAGAAACGTTTTACCTATGCAGGACCACCACACTGTTCCACAACTGGTGAAGGATGAAGAGTCCCAGCGAATCCTATAGTTATGACTTCAGGATCTGTCTTCCAAGCAGACCTTTCGTGGAAATACCAAATGGTACACATAGTAATGAAGTGGAGGGCAATATAGACCAGGGGTAAGCAAACTACAGCCTTCCAGCTGTTGTGGACTACATCACCTTTGGTTCTTTGCCTTTGCATTATGGTTGTAAGAGCATTATGGGAGATGTAGTTCATAGGTTGCCTACCACTGATTTAGACTAAAATGCTCATCATGTTTTGTCTGAACCAAATAAAGACTTCTTCTGTAGAACTGTAAGGTTTGCACACTGGCTGTGTGCTGATGGTGCAGACACATCCGAAACATCTTCATGAATCATAGTCGCGTTCCCATGACATGTCAGTTTTACAGTGTGAATCACAAAGCTGCACATATTCATCAGTAGACAGCCCAAGTAAGAGCTGCTTGCATAGCCATGTTAATGCAGGCAATGTGGCATAGATGATCATGTGGGCATAATAAAATGGAGGCAATATGGGTAAATTTAAAAAAGACAAGAAAATAAGTGACTTAAATAGGATATTTTTATCTGCTGTTATTTGCAATTTTATGAGTAAATATATTTTGTAACTTTGAAATCTACAAAAGAAACAATCTAGCTGAATGTCATTTGGATATACTAATGAGAATTAAAAGCTATCCATATCCAGTAACTTTAAAGGATCACTATAGTGTCAGGAAAACAAACCTTGGGGGACCCTCACCCTCCCCGGGTCCCCCTCCCGTGGCGTTGAAGTAGTTAAAACTTCTTCAGCGCAGGGCTCCCTTGGTGCTGGTGACCTCTCCTCCCCTGCCGACGTCAGCTCCCGACTAGAGCAAAATGTGCATGCGTGGAAAGAGCCGCATTCTAACAGTCCATTGGAAAGCATGGAATGCGAATTTCGTATCCAGCATCACAGAAGCGCCTCTAGCGGCTGTCAGGAAGACAGCCACTAGAGGTTGGATTAACCCTGTTATGTAAACATAGCAGTTTCTCTGCTCTGAAACTGCTATGTTTACATGTGAAGGGTTAAAACCTGAGGGACCTGGCACCCAGAACAATTCATTGAGCTGAAGTGGTCTGGGTGACCATAGTGTTCCTTTAACAAAGAAAACTAAGCTAATGGGTGTCGTTGTTATTACTTTAATTTAACATTGCATTTTATGAGCATAACAAATACTCATTGACATTTTTCTTAACAGAATAACTATATGAACAAAGTATAAACATTCAATGTATAGCATAAAACCTCAACAAGTAGCTACGTAGCTTGACAAAATTATCAGGTTTACATTTGCAGAAGCATTCTGTGTGCACATACTTTTAAAACAGAAACAACATTTGCACAACAAAATATTTCTGCGCACACTACTGATAATTAGAGGGAACAGTGTTTAGGGAATATATTCATTGAGAACTTCCATGACTTTATTACCTGGTTTGACAGCCCAGCTAAACTAGTTAGGAGCCAGGATTATTTTCAACGAACAAAGCTTTATTTTAAGAATAAAATACAATTCTTACACTGACACAATAGTCACCAGAACCACTACAGATTAATGTACTGGTTCTGGTGTCTATAGTCTGTTTCTGCAGGCTTTTCAATGTAAACACTGCCTTTTCAGAGTGACTGTCTAGACTTGAGGCCTCTAGAGACGCCTCCAGTGACAGTCACTCAGGCGACCTCTAGAGTAGCTTCCTAGTTCAGTGCTGCACTGTGTCCATTGGATTGTCTGAGATCATCAAGCTTGCTTATCTCTGCCATGCCGGTGGGGCCAGCTGCAGTGAGACGGGAGTAAAAATATGTTTCCCATGCGATTTGGAGGGGTACCAGTCACCTAAACACACATTCACTCACACATTATTTGTGTTTGGTTTTAATTTAAGTCCACCCAGCCTCCCTACCTTTGGGAGAGATGGGGTGGATTCTTTCTCTGGGGACCAGTGGAGCTGCTGTCACCATCATGTACTGCTTGCTCTGCTCCCTTGCACATCGTCTTGTGATGCCGGGGCTGGAGTGTAACCATTTCCATTTATAAAAGTTGTAATGTCTGTTGAAATCGTCACTTTTTTTCAAAATCAAAGAAAGAGGATCCACTCTTCACACACAAAGCTTTTCAGCAAACTAAAATGCTTTAGAGGTCTGGAGTGTCCCTTTAATGATAAGATATATATACATAGTTATATAACGCTAAAATGCAGTAATCCAACTGATACACTGGATATGTTTGCTGTCTAGTAATCGTCGAAAGTGTTTGCTCAGCAGTATAATTATTTTGTAACAAAACTTTCATGGTTTGTAACAACTTTTTAAGGCAGCTCTGTGAGGAGTTACCCTCCTCCCAAGTAGAAGTGTCTACTTTCCTGTTAGGATATTAGACAAAAATGGTGTATACCAAGACTGTCAAAGTGCATTTTTTGTTTTTGTATGTTTTCTAATTCTCATTCACTCATATCATGCATATATTCAAGATCTTAATGTGTATGCGCTTGAAACCAGTTTTGATTGCTACTCTTCCATTGCAATAAAGATGTGATTCTATACTTCCACTATTCCGGTCTGGTTAATTGGAAAAGGGCTATTTGGCTAACACATTTAAAATTTGTTCATTTTGAATTTCGTTTGCAGTGTCTGTGCTGATAGCAGAGCCGGTGCTAAACTTCAAGGAAATAAAACGTATAATAAGAATAAGGGTTAGACCCTGCCCCCCGCTCCCCCCTCCCCATCACTCCAAAAAGGTATGCAGGAGAAGCTCTCTCCACACATACGCTTACAGACACAGATATGCACTGCAGGCACAGTCATTGATACACATACAAACAGATGTACAAAGATACTTACTGCCATTTCCCACTTTTATAATATTGTAAAGCACTGCTGAATAAATTGGTGCTGTATAAATGCCTATAATGATAATAATTTATAGGTAAGAGGATGATAGATTATATAAAGGGGAAAAAAGTCTTTGTTACATACTGAGAAATGCTGTTTATTTAAATTTCTGTTTTCCTATCTGTAATCTCATTAATTGTTAATTATTCTTTTTAAAGTTTTTCTGTCCAGGCAAAATTTTCATTTTTGTTTCCATTAAATAGTGACCTCTCTACCATACGGAAATGAAAAATACATTTAAACATTACTTTCCAGGATCCCCAAAATACTAGAATTCTTGGGGTGGTTTTTCTGCAAACCGCTTTGTTAAAAACACGTAACGAATCATATCAAGATAAGAAAGATGTATAGATATTAGATATGAGATTTAAAAAACTATATTAACTAACACAATGTATTACCAATATTACCCAAAACTCCATTAATTTTGTGCAAGGATAAAGGTTAGTGATACATCATGGAACATCCAGTTTTATTACAGCTGTGTGGGCTACGTATTGGTTATCTCTGTACTTATCTTTTAAAACACGTTATTTAACCTTATACGATAAACACAAGACGTGGAAAACTGAAGGACATAAATAATACATAACAAAAGTTGGATTCCTTTTGAAAGAGTTACGTTAAAGAATGATTTTCTTAAAGCATCACTCTAGTGCCAGGAAAACAAACCGTTTTCCTGGCACTGCAGGTCCCATCTCCCTCCCACTCCCCATCCCATGTTGCTGAAGAGGTTAGAACCCCTTCAGTGACTTACCTGAGACCAGCTTGGGTGTCCCTCGGCGCTGGTTTAGGGTCCGCCCATGCTCCTCCCCCGCCGACATCAACCAGCAGGGGAGACCGATTGTGCATGCGTGGTCGGCGGCGGTGGAGACCTAATGCACACGCATTAGACCTCTCCATAAGAAAGCATTGAAAATGCTTTCCTATGGGGATTTTAGCGACGCTGGAGGTCCTCACATAGCGTGTGAAACCTGTGCTATAAACCAGGAAGTGCCCTCTAGTGGCTGTCTAATAGACAGCCACTAGAGGAGGAGTTAACCCTGCAATGTAAATATTCCAGTTTATGAAAACTGCAATATTTACAGTTGCAGGGTTAAGGGTAGTGGGAGTTGGCACCCAGACCACTCCAATGGGCAGAAGTTGTCTGGGTGCCTGGAGTGTCCCTTTAAGGGTTGTGGTAACTGTTAGTGAGTAGAATGGGTGCGAGGGCGACTGCCCTATTTCTTTTTAGAAGTCATGTAGTGGAAATAACCTGGTTAGAAGTATAAAACTGGATATTTATGTTTACTTCTTTTTCATTTCCCTATTGATCTCAGCGTGTGCTGTTTGTTTGTTTGTATTAATTATTACTAGCATTTATAAAGCGCCAACATACTCCACGGTGCTGTACAAATGAAGAAAAAGACAGTAAAATATACACCGACTAGTACAAAGATAAAGAGGGCCCTGACCACGAGCTGAGATCTAGCCACTAAAGTACTTAGTTAGAGAACCTGTGAGTTTTAACCTTCTATTTATGTAATACATGTTTCCTTTTTGTATTAGGTGGAAGATGCTTCCTTTTTGCGAGTTATTTTCTTGGCACAACATACACACTATAATTAGCTGAGACCGCAGTGGAGATGACCCTTTATTTCCAACCAAAGTATGCTAGATGTAGGAGGTTTGGGTAATACTGGACATTTGTTTCAGGGGGAAGTTGTTCTTCACCTAGGATAACTAAAAAATGGCGTGATGTCAGAGCAGAGTATTTTTCTGGTTCTATATTAAGAACTGTCATATGATGATGCCTGGAGCGAGGAGGAGTCCATAATGTTTGAACATGCTGTTACTTTATAAAAAGATATAGCTTGAGTTCACCTATAAACTGGATGCATTGTAGCATTTTATTCATTTTATATCAATAAACAGGCTCATATAATTCACTTTTCTACAGTTCCTATAACTTTTTTCTTTTAATTTTTTTTAAACAAAATATTCAGTGTGTTCTCCTATTCGTTGTTGATGTCATGTCCTCTAAACCTGGGTGTACAAGGAGCTGTTCCTATCCAGCATTAAGGATATATTCATATTTCCCCATGAAATGCAGTTCTGTGACTGGACTGGACTGAACTGAATGTCAATCACGTACACCAACAACTATTCCAAAAAAACACTTTCTGGTTCGCCACATCTACTGGGATTATTCCAGCTATTTGGAGCATAAACTCTGTTTGACGCAATCGGATGGTTCTCAAACCATATTGCATCCCAGTGAAAACTGCAGAGAATACCGGTATCTTCAGACCTCACATGTAAAGGCTGTGTTGCTACTGTAACTAAATTATTATAGGTAGTTGTCTGGGATCTGAACAATGTGACCTCATCAATACCAACAAAAAGGAACCATTGAGAATGTATGGGGATTCTATTCTGTGTTCTGAACTAGGGGTTATGAAAATTTGTCTTAGGGGATCTGTTTTTATGGAGACTGTAAAATACATTTAAAGGGTTACTCCATGCACCATGACCATTTCAGTGATTTGAAGTACTCATAGTGCTTGGCAACTGTATGTGCAGTGTTTCGCAATGAAACTCTGCATGCATGTACACAGTTTAATATCTCTACTGCAACAGGAGTAACTACACCTCCAGTAGTCTCATGGAGCATTATTAACAAGCATTCTAGGTGAATTTTGTGCATATTGGAAACGCACAGCATGTTGACAACATGAATACAGTGGTGTTATGGCCATGGTCTAGGGTTAAGGTTAGGGTAGGTATATGGTTAGAGTTAGGCAGGGTGTATGGTTGGTATAGCATCAGCATTAACTACCAAAAATACATTGAGATTTTAGACATATTAGGCATTTAACAATCAGGACTGATATATGCATATATATATTTTTTTTATGTATTTGCACTGGATATTTATCAATTCTAATAAGCAAAAAAGTTAAAAAAATATATATTTTTCGTTTTATTTCCCATTTTTAACTTTTTATTGACACTTAATGTTTAGTTAGGTATACTTACAGGATATTAACCCCTTAAGGACACATGACATGTGTGACATGTCATTATTCCCTTTTATTCCAGAAGTTTGGTCCTTAAGGGGTTAAAAGAAAGCCCTTTCTGTCCTTTAACAAACTAAATAATATCTATAGAGGTACTTAAAGAGAAACCCTTAAATTGCGGTGGTACAAACACATTATAGGTTTTGTTTTGGTTCAGAAATTACCTCCATCCTTAAGGGGTTTTGAAGATTAAAAAACCCCCAAAAACAAACAGTAATTGACAGGGTGATTTGTGTACCAAATTAAATTAATTTACATTTAATACAAATTTAACAAACATACATCTTCTAACGCATGTAAAACTACAAACAATATCGATAATTGTGATAATAGTGATCCAGAACCACTCATACAGTATTTTACAAAAGTGAGTACACCCCTCACATTTTTGTAAATATTTTATTATAACTTTTCATGCATCAACACTGAAGAAATGACACTCAGCTACAATGTAAAGTAGTAAGTGTACAGCCTGCATGACAGTGTAAATCTTCTGTCCCCTTAAAATAACCCAACACACAGCCATTAATGTCTAAACCGTTGGCAACAAAAGTGAGTACACCCCTTAGTCGAAATGTCCAAATTGGGCCCAATTAGCAATTTTTCCTCCCCGGTGTCATGTGACTTGTTAGTGTTACAAGGTCTCAGGTGTGAATGGGGAGCAGGTGTGTTAAATTTGGTGTTATCGCTCTCAAACACTCTCATACTGGTCACTGGAAGTTCAGGACCTAATGGCAAAGAACTCTCTGAGGAACTGAAAAAAAGATACATAAAGATGGCCTAGGCTATAAGAAGATTGCCAAGACCCTGAAACTGAGTTGCAACATGGTGGGCAAGACCATACCGCAGGTTCCACTCAGAACAGGTCTCGCCATGGTCAACCAAAGAAGTTGAGTGCACGTACTCAGCGTCATATCCAGAGGTTGTCTTTGGGAAATAGATATATGAGTGCTGCCAGCATTGCTGCAGAGGTTGAAGGGGTGGGGGTATCAGCCTGTCAGTGCTCAGACCATACGCCACACACTGTATCAAATCGGTTTGCATGGCTGTCGTCCCAGAATGAAGCCTATTCTTAAAATGACTAAAAATAGGTGAACACATACAAGAATTTCAAAAAGTAAAAGAATGTCTAACAGCATTCACTTTAAGGATCTTGTATATCATCAGCAACCCTAATTAGTCATCTCTAAAAAATAATAAAATATAACTTTTAATATATAAAGCTCAAATAACTGTGAGAGTAAATTAAATATTATAATTAAAATACAAAAGTAAGAGAAAGTGATACCTTGACCGTGCTGCCTACATCAAACTGCAACACCAGTAGCACAGGGGTATAGGGTGTATAAATGCAGAGAAAAGAAAGTTAATAACGATAAATATAAAGAGGAGGTATAGTAATGATTCCCAGACGAGTATCCCCCAACTCCCATCACCCTACTCCCATCACCCTTGCCCACTCTGTCAGCACACTCTCATTCCCCTCTGCAATTCAACAGGAGCCGATCAATCCGCCCGGCTACCTGACTAAGCATAATAAAATAATAAAGCTGGGTGGCTATCACGGAGGAAAATTTAAATCTAAAGGCTGCAGCTAAGTCCCCTGTCAACCTCCTCCACCCCAGTGCCATAAAAAATCCCGACGCGCGTTTCGACGACAAGCGGCTCTTCATTCTTAAGATGATGTACAAGAAAGCCCGCAAACAGTTTGCTGAAGACAAGCAGACTAAGGACATGGATTACTGGAACCATGTCTTGTGGTCCGATGAGATCAAGATAAACTTATTTGATTCAGATGGTGTCAAGTGTGTGTGGCGGCAACCAAGTGAGGAGTACAAAGACAAGTGTGTCTTGTCTACAGTCAAGCATGGTGGTGGGAGTGTCGTGGTCTCGACCTGCATGAGTGCTGCCGGCACTGGGGAGCTACAGTTCATTGAGGGAACCATGCATGCCAACATGTACTGTGAAATACTGAAGCAGAGCATGATCCCCTCCCTTTGAAGACTGGGCTGCAGGGCAGTATTCCAACATGATAACGACCCCCAAACATCTCCAAGACGACCAATGTCTTGATAAAGAAGCTGAAAGTAAGGTGAGTGACTGGCCAAGCATGTCTCCAGACCTAAATCCTATTGAGCATCTGTGGGGAATCCTCAAACGGAAGGTGGGGGAGTGCACGGTCTCTAACATCCAAGAGCTCCGTGATGCCATCGTGTAGGAGTGGAAGATCACTCCAGTGGCAACCTGGGAGCTCTGGTGAACTCCATGCCCATGAGGGTTAATCTTTCTTTTATTAAGGCATGCGAGTTGGGATACAGAATAGAGAAAGGGAAATGTATGAGTGGGGTACAAGATAGGCATATAACAGCGTTAGCATTTATGATTTACATTTCCTAAATAGTAATAACTAATTTTTAGTTTTTATGTAGCTGAACGAGTAAGGAAAAAGTTATATAACATGCTTAATTATGGTGAACTATGCTTAACTATGATTAAATCTCGAGTTTGGTAGCCTCTGGGTACTTAAGTTTGTAATATATGGTAATAGTAGAATTTAAAATGGAGGTTAAGCTAGCATTCCCCTCCTGTAAGTGACAAACTACTCTTATGGGAGTACCTGGCATCCAAGAGCATAGAGTGGGATATAGGGGTACTAAGTTTCAGTGGTGGAACACAGTTATATAGGTTTTGGAAGGCTATCCCACCTTGCCAACTAAGAAGGGCCAGTCATTCTCAGTAATTACTAAGCCGTGCGGCGCTGGAAATAAGGTGAGTTTTAAACTTTTATAGGGGTGCTAAGGGGGGGCAAGCCACCTAAATGGTGAGGTAAACACTATTGGCTCAGGAATACATGTTTGTGTTCCTGACCCTATAGTGTTCCTTTATTGGCTGTGTATTGAGTTATTTTAAGGAGGGAACAGCAAATTTACACTGTTATACAGGCTGTACACTTACTACTTTACATTGGAGCAGAGTGTAATTTCTTCAGTGTTGTCACATGAAAGGATATAATAAAATATTTACGAAAATGTGAGGGGTGTACTCACTTTTGTGAGATACTGTATACAAGAGCATCACCAGGCTCTGTGATTAGCTCGCTAGGATACCTTATGGGCTTACGCTCTCCTCTTCATATTGGGGTACATAAGCAAGGAGTTAGGTCTTTAATAATAGGCACAATCATTTATTTCGAATTCGTAACAATAATATATTCAGCAAGATAAGAACAGTGGTATGATATTGGGGCAATATACAGACACAATCTAACCATTTTTTCTGTTCACTTTCTATGTATGTATATTTGTGATTTTTTTTTCAATATATAGTCTATGTATCTAAGATTGGAATGCTTTTATAATCATATACTTTATAGTTTAATATCAGAATTGTTATTGTGGTAAAATTAAACACAACTTTATATAATGACATCATTTAACCTTTGCCTCTAAATTTTTAAAAGTCTTTCATTTTCATTTTTGTGGAGACATTTGCCGCTTCTTGGTTCCCCCCTCTGTCATTCTCCATGAGTGTAGCTATATATGGCAAAATCACGAGGAAGCATTTTAAACACGCTGGTGTACACTAACATGAAACCATCTCACACAGAAGCTGATTCATGTCTCATTGAATATATCTGTATTCTGCATAATACAGAGTAGCACTGTCATTTGTCAACATTCACTCACCAGAGAGGTAAGTGATACAAAGCGAAGAGTTTGATTATGCTCACATATATATTTATATTTATATCATAGATCATAGGGTTTTTTTAAGCTTTATTATTTAGGAAATTAATCTAAAGTTGAGCAAGTTCTACATAATTATATGATATTATTCTGGATAATTGAAAAGATTACTGTGGCCCTTTGGCTGAACAAGACACATTCACTCTGTATGAGTTGCTCAAAGCAGTGCTGGGTTCAGTTATGCTCTGCTACTCCTGTGGATCTGAATTTATTGCAGATCCATTCTCAGTAGACTTCAGAAGCTCACTATAGACTTTGACAAAGGACCTCCGGAGTCAGTGTGGAAATCAATGCTCAAATTCAGCATCCACTTGATTATATAATAATAATAATCTGTCCAAGTGTCCAATAGAATACCCATACAAAGAGGAGACACATCTCTAGTGGTGTAGTAGCAATATTGCCGTATGACATTGTTTGTATAGAGTTTTATACCATACCCAGTGCCCTTGTGCCTTCCCAAACACATTGGTACCTGTACAATAAAGAAAAGGAACAGGATGAGAGCCTCACTGCAGACATGCTCGGATGCTGTCTAGGTTTCCATCCCTAAATTACACTAAGTGTAAAATCATTGCGTTATTATTTAATGCAGGGTTATTTCATGCAAAAAAAAAATTAAAAAAAATTAAAGGGAATCCATCACATTCCATGATTTTGTATATTTCAACCTGAAAAACTAAAGTTAAATGTAGAAACCCCTATTAGTAAGAGGGGACCACTATCCTGTAACTGAGCCCTTTCATCCAATAGTGTAACCATGGGGAAGCTGCCTGCACACTCCCTCCCAGCAATACATGCTGTATTGCGGCTCAGATGGACCATGGCTGAGGACTATCACCCAAAGCTCCACTGATAGATAGACAGAGGAGCATGTAGGTGTTAAGTTGGGCAGGTAGCAGGACTGGAGAGATAAGCATGGGCTAGGAAAATGGGTATGGGAGACACACAAAAGCTTCAGGAGGGGGTCTGGAGGGACACACAAAAGTTGGTAGGGAAGATGGATAGACACACAAGGAGCTAGTGGGAGTTTGAGAGACGCAAGGCTGTAGATGAAACACACAATGAATGATGTACTAGAGGGAAGAAGAGACAAAGTGGGGGTAGGAGGGAACTGGAGATACACACAAGTGGTAGGCTGGAGAGACCCATAAGGGAAAGGGAGGGTGTTGGAGAGACACAAAAGCTTATGAGGGGTTAAGGGAGGTGAGGCATGTTGAAGAGACATACAAAGGAGTGAGGGAGGCTGGAGAAACATATATGCGCCGAAGGGGGCTGTGAACCAAAAATATAGATTACGCCCCAGGTGAATTATACCCTACGTGCACCTCTGCCTAAATCTTGGCTAATACTTGTTAAATATTTCTGCTCTTTGTCCCTGTCAGTCAGCATAATGAGGAGGGAAAAGAAAAACAATATTTCTGTTTTGTTGCCTCCAGTGCTAGTGTCATGCCTAAAGCATGAGTTGGTGTTTGATGTGTGTTTATATATGTTAAGAGTTGTTTTTTTGTAAACCTTGGGATGACATTTATTGTGGTCTTTGATCTTGCACCAGGCCTAGACCATAAAACATCTAGATAGCCATCACCAGAGCTGGACACAAGGAATTTCATAGAGTGGGCAATAGACTGCCAGCCCAACCCCCTCTGATCCCCCCCAGGGATCTGCCCACTGAGAAACAACTAGTTTTGATATATGAGGGTGTTGGACTATCGAGGGAAGTCAGTTATTCATTTTTCTTTTTGTCAGTAACTTCTAGGAGATCTATACCACCTAAGACTCCCACAAGAATTCTATATGGGGTAAATATATGTAAGGAATTTCTTGTGTTTTCTCCTATTTTATTTTATGTACTGTTTTGCAATTTATCTGTATGTCATTTATTTCTGTATTTTGTACTCAGCACTGTGAATCCTTTTTGTCAGATTAAATGTTTACTTAATCAGCTTGTGTCTCTGTTCTCTATGAGCTTCACTCTCCAGAGGAAAGCTCAGGTAAACACGTTACCAAAAGGGGTTAACTATATATGTTTTATCAGTAAAAGTAGAACTGTGATACTATAATTCTCCTGTGTGTGGGGTAACCTAAGACGCCCGGGTTTAAAAGTCTTGGTGGTGGCAGTCAAGTGTACTAAGGGAGTTAGTGTAGAAGGGATTGCAGGGGTTAATTGAGTGGTTGCTGGGACTAGCAACAGGTAACCAGGGGTCTGGTGTCATTAACCCTGTCACTTCCACACTCTCCCCACTGTCTCGGCTGGGCCTATAGCCCACGCTCGTGACAGCTAGGTATGCTCTAGCTGTGTCTGAACCTTGAATTTAATAAAAAAAATAGGGCATCATAAGAGTAATAGACAATGTGTTAATGTATTATTTATGGTGTCATTTCCAGAGAAGTGATGATTCCTCGTTAACTCAATAAAGTTTACATATCTGCTGCCTGTGATGCCTAATAATTAAAATATATTCATTTTTTCATTTCAGTCTCTCCGTGGTAATGTGTGTGGGGAAATGTTCCCGATTCATAGGCCCCAGCCTTACTGTGCTGTCTGTACTGTCTGTTCTGATGAATCTGTTGCTGTTCTTGCCAAACTTTGATGGATCCTACATGCGGAGAGTGTTTACCTACCCATTTGTTTCAAACAGTTTTCATGTTGGAGTTTGGTTAGGGGGAGTTTTGGTGAGTCCAGAAATATTAATATATTTTACAAGGCAGCAAGGAAATAAAGTTTACTTCAACTAGTGAGGTGTAAAACTTGCAGAACCTATCTGTGGTTCATTGTAAACAGCATTAAATAGAAAGTCTATTTTTATCATTAGCATAACATTGTGGTCACAAGTTTATAAAAACATTTTTTTGACGTTGCGGGTGGTAAAGCTCTTACCCTCTCCCCGACTTGTTGCGTTCTACGACTTCAATTCATGAGATTCCATGCCCTGTTCAAAACCAGCTTCACCTCCATGTATCAATAATGGGAAGAATAGAAACAGCAGATATAATCATGAAAGGGTTTTTCTAACTCACACAGACTATCAGTCCTCTTTACAGTGTGAATTGATTCGTTTTTTTGGGGCGGTTTGCAAAAGAACTGGGGAGAGGGATAGCCTTCCCACGTCACGTGTGCCTATAGAACAGCCTACAAAACATGATTCGTTTTTTTGGGGCGGTTTGCAAAAGAACTGGGGAGAGGGATAGCCTTCCCACGTCACGTGTGCCTATAGAACAGCCTACAAAACATGAAGGGTGTATATGTTACATTACAGGATAAATCACTTCTAGTTAATCATTCCAGCAGTTTATAAAATAAAAAAGGCTGCAGTTTTCCTTCAATACCAACTGGCCATATTAGAAGAATTACTTAGCCCATTGTTTCTTACTCTCCAATGCGTTTGGCATGTTTTTGGCCTCTGAATACTTTAAGTTACTTCCTCCTACCACAGAAGCCTTATCTCAATAGTTCACTCACCCATTGTAAAGTCAGTACTTTTAAAATGTAAATATCTTTTTTTTTTTTTTAAACGATGGAAAAAGGAAAGTATTGTTTTAACATAAAAAGACCTAGTATGTGCATTTTCTATTCTATTTATGATTGGTTGACAATTAACCAATCACGATGCATCTTGAATTTTACTATCCCCTCCTCTTTCTCCCTATAGCGTATGACCTGATTCCTCTAAAATGCACAGCTTATGTGAACATATACTAAAATATCTAAAATACTCAATTAAACTTTTTTTCGTCGCATAGTCCACAACACATTCCACATACAGGGAGTGCAGAATTATTAGGCAAATGAGTATTTTGACCACATCATCCTCTTTATGCATGTTGTCTTACTCCAAGCTGTATAGGCTTGAAAGCCTACTACCAATTAAGCATATTAGGTGATGTGCATCTCTGTAATGAGAAGGGGTGTGGTCTAATGACATCAACACCCTATATCAGGTGTGCATAATTATTAGGCAACTTCCTTTCCTTTGGCAAAATGGGTCAAAAGAAGGACTTGACAGGCTCAGAAAAGTCAAAAAATAGTGAGATATCTTGCAGAGGGATGCAGCACTCTTAAAATTGCAAAGCTTCTGAAGCGTGATCATCGAACAATCAAGCGTTTCATTCAAAATAGTCAACAGGGTCGCGTGTGGAAAAACCAAGGCGCAAAATAACCGCCCATGAACTGAGAAAAGTCAAGCGTGCAGCTGCCACGATGCCACTTGCCACCAGTTTGGCCATATTTCAGAGCTGCAACATCACTGAGTGCCCAAAAGCACAAGGTGTGCAATACTCAGAGACATGGCCAAGGTAAGAAAGGCTGAAAGACGACCACCACTGAACAAGACACACAAGCTGAAACGTCAAGACTGGGCCAAGAAATATCTCAAGACTGATTTTTCTAAGGTTTTATGGACTGATGAAATGAGAGGGAGTCTTGATGGGCCAGATGGATGGGCCCGTGGCTGGATTGGTAAAGGGCAGAGAGCTCCAGTCCCACTCAGACGCCAGCAAGGTGGAGGTGGAGTACTGGTTTGGGCTGGTATCATCAAAGATGAGCTTGTGGGGCCTTTTCGGGTAGAGGATGGAGTCAAGCTCAACTCCCAGTCCTACTGCCAGTTCCTGGAAGACACCTTCAAGCAGTGGTACAGGAAGAAGTCTGCATCCTTCAAGAAAAACATGATTTTCATGCAGGACAATGCTCCATCACACGCGTCCAAGTACTCCACAGCGTGGCTGGCAAGAAAGGGTATAAAAGAAGAAAAATCTAATGACATGGCCTCCTTGTTCACCTGATCTGAACCCCATTGAGAACCTGTGGTCCATCATCAAATGTGAGATTTACAAGGAGGAAAAACAGTACACCTCTCTGAACAGTGTCTGGGAGGCTGTGGTTGCTGCTGCACGCAATGTTGATGGTGAACAGATCAAAACACTGACAGAATCCATGGATGGCAGGCTTTTGAGTGTCCTTGCAAAGAAAGGTGGCTATATTGGTCACTGATTTGTTTTTGTTTTGTTTTTGAATGTCAGAAATGTATATTTGTGAATGTTGAGATGTTATATTGGTTTCACTGGTAATAATAAATAATTGAAATGGGTATATATTTGTTTTTGTTAAGTTGCCTAATAATTATGCACAGTAATAGTCACCTGCACACACAGATATCCCCCCTAACATAGCTATAACTAAAAACAAACTAAAAACTACTTCCAAAAATATTCAGCTTTGATATTAATGAGTTTTTTGGGTTCATTGAGAACATGGCTGTTGTTCAATAATAAAATTAATCCTCAAAAATACAACTTGCCTAATAATTCTGCACTCCCTGTAGTCCTCATTCCACATAGTCCACAACACAGATAAAGCATATAAAAAGGAGTCAGAATTTTATACAGTATATGTATTACCTATAAACTCAGCTTACATCAATGGAACATAGAATTGATTATTCAAGGTCTTTTTAGTAACTATTTACCAATTTTGCCTAGGGTCGGGGGACAAAGTGCTCCTTACAACCAACCAATCTTTACCAATATAACTGCTAATGTGCTCAGTATATCTGCTCATGGCTAATTATTATTTTTTTGTATTTAGGTTCTCCTGACTGGAATACAAACCACATTAGCTGGTTATAAAGTGAAATATTTGCCTTGCTGTGGACCCTGTTGTGGTGTAAGTAGCAGATAAATATATCAGTCCTGTTTTATACCAAGAAACGTGGCCGTTTTTATTGTTCTCCGTACACATGCCCACTGCATCATATATATTGACCTTTTTCAGCCAATCAGACAAGACACAAACACAAAATCATTGCTACTCTGTATACATATAGTTCTAAATAGCTGTCCTTGCTGACGTGCTGTGTGTGGGAAGATATGGCCACTTTAATAGCATTTTTTTTTTTTAAATTGTGATTTCTATTTGAAATCAGCATTTTTATGAATCCTTGCAGAAGCAACTCCCTATTATCTTAACTATTTCGTTAGCTCCAAAGAACTAAAGGAAGTGGGAGGTGTGCTCTGCTAGTCCGTGCCTATATTCTCCTGCAAGTCACATTGAGCTTGTGAGCAGACACCAACCCGTACACGTGTGTCCACAGGGCAACTTACCTATTCTTCCCTGGCTTACTGGCTCTGCGCATGCATGCGTGCTTTCAAGCACGCAGCTTAAAATCAGAGGCTTCTCCGTGAGAAGTCCCTGGTTGGTCATTTCCCTGTCACACACTCTGTGCTGTGGAAAAAGCTGAGTGCTAGTCAAGGGTGCAGACAAGAGATCCACAACTTTTGCAAGCTGATTTTAGATAAACCCCAATTACAAAAGGTATAATTAAATGCATGTGTGTTTTCATTGGGGGTATAATTACTAAATAGTTGTGGCAAACCTAGCCACTTGGACAATAACTAGAGACGGTGCCTTTAAGGGTTGCCAATAGGTCGGGCGAGATATGCGCTTTATACTTATGTATAGGTTCATGTATTTTCTGCGTTACCTGTATTGCTGTGTCCGCCGAATACAAATGGCGGTTTTGCATGGGGATTTTCCTTCGTTTCACGAACGGCACTTTAGAAAGCCGTTCGTGAACCGAACGCGATCCCCCCTAATAGCCCACACACTTAGAGGCGTGTGGCGCTAGTTAACCGATTGCAACATTGTTGCAATCGGTTATTAGGGGCTCTCCTGGGTGGCCGTCGTTCGACTACCGACCATGCGGCGGTCGGCCATCTTGGATCCCTTGTTCGTCAGCGGGTCCGTGTCGTCGAACGCATACCATTACCAATGGTTATTCGACGGCACGAACACCGCTGAGACTCCCAGACGTTCGGGAGTTTCAGGACCAGGTTCACCAAAAGCAAGCGGTCCTTTTTGGGGGTTTTGAAAGAAATATGTTTTCTGTGCGGCGTTCGGGTATTTTGGCTGGGATCTGAGCGGCAATCTCACGAATGATGCGCCCAGACCCCAGCTAACTACCGAACGTCCATTCGTGTAAATCCAGCGTATATTTCAAAAGTTATGCATTTTTATATGAATTGCCAGTTCTGCTGCACGAGGGGATAGTCCCCTTTACGGTGCATTCTGGGAGGACGGTCCCTCTCGTGCAGCAGTGCCTGATGGGAGAAATATGTCATACTGTAAGTCCCCCATGTAGTCCCCTCTGGGAGTGCCCCTGGGAAGGGACTCAGGAAACCCCTTGCATGGGGACTTGTATAAATTGTCGTGCCGATTAAAGGATTGTCAGTTGACTCCCAAAACTGTGTCTCGTCCGGTTATTGGGAGGTTGGGGATATTGCCTTGGTGTTTTCAGCGCTTGACTGTGGATTCGTTTCTGGACCAGCGGAATTGTGGATTTTATATTGGCGTTCTGCTACAATTGGTGGCAGCGGTGGGATCCAACTCTACAGCCGAATACAGCGCATTCGAATGAAAGGAACTACCGAACGGAAAGGCAATTCGTATGAAACAAGCAGACGAAAGCGATCAGTGAATGGGGACTGATTACACGGCGTTAAAGAGACAGACGCTAAAGGAACTGCTGGAGGCTAGAGGGAGAAGCGCTAGCAACAAATCGAAAGCAGTCCTGATTGCAGAACTAATGGAGGGCGACCAGGCACACAGCAGTCCACCCCCACCTGCCAGAGAGGAAACACCATACCAGAGGGAACTGAGAACCCGGCTGGAATTTGTACCACAGCCAGTAACCCTGGAAATTTTAACCGTGCTAATGGCCGATGTCCAGGACTACATTATGGCACAGCAACCCCAGAGGTCACCATCCAGGGCGGAATCCATCGTCAACTCATTCTGCCCTCCAACAAAGCAGAAAATACCGTACCAGGCATTTAAAACATTCTGCGAGGAGAAGGATGAGATAGACGGATATCTGCAGGATTTCGAGAGGCTATGCGACCTGCACGACCTGGAACCGACCATGTGGGTACCCTTACTGGCAGGCAAGTTGGCAGGACGAGCAGCAGAGGCTTACCGCGCTGTGCCCAGAGAGGACAGCAAAGACTACTTTAAAGTAAAAAGAGCAATCCTAGAAAGATATGCCATAACCCCAGAGGCATACCGACGGAAATTTCGGGGATTGAAAAAGCCCGACAGAGATTCCCACGCAGAATGGGCGCATAAGCTGGACCAAGCTTCACAAGGGTGGATTCAGGCAAGTCAAGCCACCACCATGGAGGAACTGCGCCAACTCATCTTGCTGGAGCAATTCTTCAACGGTCTGTCACCAGAGGCACAGGAGTGGGTAAGGGACCGAAAACCTCTCAACCTCACAGCAGCCGCCCGATTGGCAGACGAACACTTTGACGCCCGGAGACACCATGGGCTCACCAACAGGGGTCCCCTAAGACCGCCAATACAACAGCACCCAGCCAGCTCCACACCCGCCAACTCTACCCCCTTCAGGCCACCACCAGGAAACCCCCCACCGCCAGCCCGCTACAATGGCAGGGCCAACATACAATGCCATACCTGCCGGCAGTGGGGGCATATGTCTCGGGAGTGCACACAGAATCGTAGCAGGCAGGCGTGGAACCAGGTACGGCAGAATTCCGTTCCCAGGGCGGCGGCCCATTTCTACCACGCAGAACCTGACCATTCGGAGCTGACAAGTGTACCAACCGAGGAACCATTGGGGGTTCTCTACGAGGTAATGTCTGTGCAAGCCACGGACAACCGGCAGCATCACCGCCAAGTTGTATTTGTGGGAGGGAAAGAAGTGCAGGGGCTGCGGGACTCGGGAGCCACCTTAACCTTAGTGGCCCCCCATCTAATTCCGGATACGGCCCACACTGGCGGATCCGTGGCAGTCCGGGTAGCAGGGGGAGCCATGTACCGGTTACCCACGGCCAAGGTGCATTTGAATTGGGGTGCTGGGGAGGGGGTTGTGGAAGTGGCCATAATGAAAAAGTTACCGGCCGATGTGGTTTTGGGGAATGACTTGGGCCAGATGACTTCTGCTTTTATACCCCAGGCCCCGTCACAAGAGGCGCATCCGGTAACCACCCGGCAACAGGCTCGCACCACGGCATGCTCTGCACACTCTGAGGCTCAGGTAAGAAATCATGACCCCCCCTTGACAGGCATGACTTGGGACACCCCGTCCACGTTCGAAGTGGAGGTGCAGACCGACCCCACACTGCAGGTATACCGGGATAGGGTAGATACGGACCAGGTGGGGCGGGAGGGAGAACAGTACCGGTGGGAGAAGAAGTTACTATACCGGGTGGCGGAAAGGGCAATAGGCAACTCTGTGACGCTCCAAACTAAGCAGTTAGTAGTGCCCCAGAAGTATAGGCAGGAGTTGCTAAGAATCGCCCATGATATCCCTCTGTCCGGCCATCTAGGGATGACCCGGACCCGGTATCGCTTAACGCACGCATTCTTTTGGCCCGGGATTTCTAAAGACGTGAGGCAATACTGTACCTCCTGTGATGTGTGCCAGAGGGTAGGCAAGAGAGGGGACCGCCACAAGGCAAAACTGTGTCCCCTACCTATCATTGAGGAACCATTCAGCCGTGTGGCAGTGGATATAGTAGGACCACTACCAAAGCCCAGCCCCTCTGGGAAACGGTATATCCTGACTGTGGTGGATTACGCCACCCGGTACCCCGAGGCGATTGCCCTAACTAATATACACGCCGAGACCGTAGCTGAAGCCTTGATGAAAATATTCTCCCGAGTAGGGTTCCCACAAGAAATGGTCTCCGATAGGGGGACGCAATTCACGGCTGAGGTGACTCAGCAGTTATGGAGGATATGTGGCATTAAGCCGATCATTAACTCTGCCTACCACCCGCAATCCAACGGATTATGTGAGCGATTCAACGGCACCCTAAAACAGATGCTCCGGACATTCGGAGAGACCCATAAGGACTGGGAACGATTCCTTCCCCATCTGTTGTTTGCATACAGAGAGGTACCCCAAGAGTCCACCGGTTTCTCCCCATTTGAGCTATTGTTTGGGAGAAGGGTCCGGGGGCCGTTGGATCTCATTAGAGAGCATTGGGAGGGGGAGAGTAGCGCAGATGGGACCCCAATTGTGCCCTACGTGCTGGCGTTCCGGGATCGCCTGGAGGAATTGACCCAGGCGGTGCGCACCAACCTCCAGGCCGCCCAACAACGCCAGCGTCGTTGGTATGACAAGGGGGCCAGAGACCGTAGTTTTCAAGTGGGACAGAAGGTGCTAATCCTTAAACCGGTCCGCACCGATAAACTACAGGCCGTCTGGCAGGGCCCATACCAGGTGGTAGAGCAGAGATGCGATACCACCTATGTGATCGGCCCATGCTCCGGAGTAGGGAAGAGACGCATGCTCCATGTGAACATGCTCAAACCCTACCACGAGCGGACGGAGGACGTGGCAGCTATTTGCACGCCCGCCTCCGAAGATCAGGAGAACCTGCCCCTTCCAGATCTGTTAGAGCAGGAGGAGCAGAAGGAACCCTCCCAGGGGGTTCAACTGGGGGAGCGGCTAAGTCCTCAAGAGCGTATCCAGGTACAAGAACTGATAGCAACCAAGGGCGCCGCCTTTTCTAACCTACCTGGGTACACTCCACTAGCCACCCACCGAGTAGAAACCCCGGGACAGCTTCCCATGCGACAGACTCCCTATCGGATTCCCGAATCCGTGCGGGAACATATGAGGAAAGAAATTGACGAGATGTTGCAGTTGGGGGTTATTGAGCACTCCGATAGCCCCTGGGCATCGCCGGTAGTCCTGGTTCCCAAGAAAGATGGTACCACCCGGTTCTGCGTGGACTACCGGAGGTTGAACGACAAAACTGTGTCGGACGCCTACCCGATGCCTCGGATAGACGAACTGCTTGATAAAATGGCCAGGGGTCAGTATCTCACTACCATAGATTTGTGTAAGGGATACTGGCAAATTCCACTAGCCGAGGACGCCATCCCTAAGTCGGCGTTTGTCACCCCGTTTGGCTTGTACCAATTTCGAGTCATGCCATTCGGGATGAAGAACGCCCCCGCGACCTTCCAGCGGATGGTGGATCGGCTACTGGACGGGTTCCAGGACTACGCGTGTGCATATCTGGACGATATTGCCATATACAGTCCGACCTGGTCGGAGCACCTACGACACATAGGGGCCGTAATAGATAGGATTCAGGAGGCAGGGCTTACCTTGAAACCCAGCAAATGCCACATAGGGATGGCAGAGGTCCAGTACTTAGGACACCGGGTTGGTAGCGGGCAGCAGAAGCCTGAGCCCGCAAAGATTGAAGCTGTAGCCCAGTGGCCTACCCCTAGGACCAAAACCCAAGTCCTGGCTTTCTTAGGTACCGCAGGGTACTACAGAAAATTTGTACCCAACTACAGTGCCCTGGCCAAACCCCTGACAGATTTGACAAAGAAAAACCTGCCCCGGCAGGTCGTCTGGGCCCCAGAGTGTGAACAGGCATTCCATCAGCTGAAGACGGCTCTGACCAATGCCCCTGTACTGGCAGCTCCCGATCCAACTAAACGTTTTCTTGTTCACACAGACGCCTCCATGTTTGGATTGGGAGCAGTACTGAGCCAGGTCGGAGCCGATGGCGGAGAACACCCCGTAGCATACTTGAGTCGGAAATTGTTACCCCGAGAGGTGAGCTACGCCGCCATAGAAAAAGAATGCCTGGCCGTGGTGTGGGCCCTGAAAAAGTTACAGCCATATCTCTATGGGCAACCCTTTTCTTTGCTCACAGATCACAACCCGTTGGTGTGGCTCAACCGTGTGGCTGGAGACAATGCCAGGCTGCTGCGCTGGAGTTTAGCGCTGCAGCCCTTTGACTTTACAATTCACTACCGCCCAGGGAAACAAAACGGTAATGCCGACGGGTTGTCCCGACAAACAGACCTTGAGAAATGATCTGTGAGCACTCCTCCGGACATCCCCAAGCCGATCCGTTGGGATCAGACTGTGTATGCCGGCTTGGTTCTGGGGGAGCATTGTGGCAAACCTAGCCACTTGGACAATAACTAGAGACTGGGCCTTTAAGGGTTGCCAATAGGTCGGGCGAGATATGCGCTTTATACTTATGTATATGTTCATGTATTTTCTGCGTTACCTGTATTGCTGTGTCCGCCGAATACAAATGGCGGTTTTGCATGGGGATTTTCCTTCGTTTCACGAACGGCACTTTAGAAGGCCGTTCGTGAACCGAACGCGATCCCCCCTAATAGCCCACACACTTAGAGGCGTGTGGCGCTAGTTAACCGATTGCAACATTGTTGCAATCGGTTATTAGGGGCTCTCCTGGGTGGCCGTCGTTCGACTACCGACCATGCGGCGGTCGGCCATCTTGGATCCCTTCGTTCGTCAGCGGGTCCGTGTCGTCGAACGCATACCATTACCAATGGTTATTCGACGGCACGAACACCGCTGAGACTCCCAGACGTTCGGGAGTTTCAGGACCAGGTTCACCAAAAGCAAGCGGTCCTTTTTGGGGGTTTTGAAAGAAATATGTTTTCTGTGCGGCGTTCGGGTTATTTTGGCTGGGATCTGAGCGGCAATCTCACGAATGATGCGCCCAGACCCCAGCTAACTACCGAACGTCCATTCGTGTAAATCCAGCGTATATTTCAAAAGTTATGCATTTTTATATGAATTGCCAGTTCTGCTGCACGAGGGGATAGTCCCCTTTACGGTGCATTCTGGGAGGACGGTCCCTCTCGTGCAGCAGTGCCTGATGGGAGAAATATGTCATACTGTAAGTCCCCCATGTAGTCCCCTCTGGGAGTGCCCCTGGGAAAGGACTCAGGAAACCCCTTGCATGGGGACTTGTATAAATTGTCGTGCCGATTAAAGGATTGTGAGTTGACTCCCAAAACTGTGTCTCGTCCGGTTATTGGGAGGTTGGGGATATTGCCTTGGTGTTTTCAGCGCTTGACTGTGGATTCGTTTCTGGACCAGCGGAATTCGTGGATTTTATATTGGCGTTCCGCTACAATAGTATTATTATTTTTTTTGTTTGTGTATTTGGGCAGTGTCCCTTTAATGTATTCATACTATTGTTGTAGAATTATTAGGCCTCTATAAATTTGTAAGGCCCCTTTAAATCCTCTTGCTATACCTCTAAGAGGCCCCCATAGTTTTACAAGGAAGCTTTGTCTATAGAACATAGAATTTGCATGTCAGCAAGAAATAGCTTTGATAAAATGTGTATTTACTAAAATCCTTGAAACTTAACCTTGAGAAACTAACAAGTGCCAGCTGCGCTCCAAATGGATAGCTGCCAAAAGGCCCCTCCCGTCGAGTGAGCTCCTCATTTTAACAAAATGGCGCTAAGACCTGTAGGAGTTAAGAAATTACGTAGATAGTGACCTAAGAATGGGGAGGGCATTTTACTAACATCTTAGCACCTAAGCCAATTAACAATGTCTATTTGTCTATATCTTGATTTTCTTCAATGATGTAATAATGCCTTTATAAGGGTCTGCGCACCCATTTTCTGTCAGAAGCCATTAAACTTCTCTGAAGTTCTTTCATTACCCTGAACCTTGTGTCTCAGTGTGAATTTACTTCTGCGTGCACGCAACTTTATTATCTTTAATTTGGACAGGAACAGATAGTCATTCAAACTAATTGGTTTGCAGTAAATTATATATGACAAATTGGCGCTTTCCAACGTGGGGCTCTGGGCTATGTCCTGTCTGGGCAGCTGTCCAAGAAGACGCTGGGGGGGCTGAATCCTGGGGGAAGGAAAAGAGCCTGATCACCTCTGAATACACGGTAGAGATTGCTGCAGCACCTAGCCGGTATGCTCCTGCCCCTGTGATTGACCTGCCCCAGTGTCTGTGACTGCTGCCGAGAGGACATCAAAGTCAGGTAATAACTTGCCCAGAGTCTTTGTATTGTTAATGATACCTAGTTTACCTGCATGTTGACTATCTGTTGCCTGGGTGTGTTTGTATTGGTATGTGTTTAACTTAGTACCCGGGGAGTGTAAGTGCCTGTTTAACTCCTTTTAGGTACCACATGCCTGTGGTAGTAAGGAAAAAGGGGGGTGGACCTGTGGAAGTTTTCCTGGGGGTCCTCTATTGCCTGTTTAACTCTTTTAGGAGCCACGTGGCTGTGGCTGTAAGGAAAAAGAGTAGGGGGAATCTGTGGAGGATGATGTAGACTCATTGCTTCCTGGGGGTTCCCCAGAGTGTCATTTTGACCGCTTAGCTTCTTGGTAAAATTCCAGCCTCGAGCGCTGAGGCAGGTAAGATTCCAATTCTTTAGGCTATACAGGATTCGGGTTGGAAGCTGTTGCTGTTTCCTGTGGCTGCTGGTAGTGAGACTTGCGGGTGGGTCCGCAACAGGGACACTACGAGGTTGAGGGAGGTGGCTTTTGGCCACACGAGTAAAGGCAAGGGATAAAACTGTTGAACTTATTTGAACTGTGATGCATGCACTGTATTTACACTGAAATGTTATTGTCTTAATTGTCTGTCACACAGATTCCTGTGTTTACTTTTATCTTACTCACTGTACTATTTACACTTTCCCCTCCTATTTCTCTTTCTCTGTTGAGAGAAGTGATTGGTCACACACTTCTCGCCACGCTCCAATCCGCGGCTACCACGGGTAGGCGGAATCAGTGACTAGTCTACGTTTTGGGAAGACGTACTTAAAGAGCTTGCTCTTAAAGTAGCAGTCGAGCACGGTAGACGTTCTGTTCCTTTCTCTCTCTATATCTGGGACGCCTTATATAGGGAGGATGGGACAGAAGTTAGATAAACCCAGCAAGGGTTGGTTAGCATGTGATCTAGTGGAAGACAGAGAAGGAGAAGAGATGGTTAAGAAAGTGAGGAAGATTGCTAAAGTATGTGGAATTACCGTACCTCTGTGCGGCAGATTGTAGCCAGAGAGCTGGCGTAAGTTACTGACAGAGAAGAAAGAGAAGCTGTCGGACCAAGATTTGGTTTGTACAGCAGAAGCCTGATACCGAGTAGCAAGAGCTATTCAGCAAAAGGGATAGGTTGAGGAAGATATTGATCACAAAGGTTTAAGTTTGTTTGTGTATTATAATAATTGTGTTACTGGATGCTGATGGATCCCTATTCCCCCCCCCCATCAGTCCTACAGATCTCGTCACCCTCATCCTCTCTCTGCAGCTCCCTGCACCTCCAGTCCGTTTCTCCCGTCAAAGATTTCTGGTTTCCAAACGTATAAGTCTCTGTCCTTCTGTCTTGTTACTTTACAGCACTCACATGGTTAATCTTCATGCCTGCAGTCTCTCCCTTTTTTGCACTGTCTAACTTTCTCCCCCCCTTTCCTCCCCGCTTGCCTGCATTTCTACTGATAAGAATTAGAGACGGGATTTTTGCTGGAAAATATTCTAATTGTGTAGTATTGTGTACATTGTTCCATACACAGACGTTGTCAGGCAGGTTATGGAGCTATAATTGTGTAATAATATTATTATTGTTGCCATTTAGATGGCGTCAACAGATTCCGTAGTGCTATATATTTATAAATTATGTTTTGAGTATAAGGTACTGAGGATTGTGGGAGTGACGGGCTCACAAGATTGCATTCAGTGTTGAATACGGGATTTAGGAAGGTGTAGCCTGTTAACACTGATAGAGGGAATATGCGATGTTGTTAAGTCAGTATAAGAGGAGGAAAGTGATTAATGGCTAGAGGATAATAAGGGAAATTGGTTGAATTCCGTGAGTTTATTTTGCATCATTTTATTATTTTAAAGTTATTTTAAAGTACATGTTTCTAGAAACAGCTGTATGGGCTGTTAAATGCATAATGTTCTCAACTGTCTTATTCAACCTGCCAGGTCTGTTCATAGTTTAGTATTTCATTTTGCAGAACAGAATGTTGCTTCTCTGACTTATTTTAATAGTTATAATATAGTGTATTGTTGAAAGTGCGTCAGCCACCACCCTAAAGATGGCGCCTAGTACAGACCTATCTACAGTCACGGTTGCTTCTAAAGTGACGTCACTTCCGCCCTTACCATGCCCACACCTCCTGTCTTCCTTTCCCACACATATCATGGACGTCACCCCTCTCACTTCCTCCCTTGCTGTCATTTCCTTCCCCGCCCCTGTCATGGCTGCCTCCATCATGAGGCCTACCCTATTATGTTGTTTTCCTTACACTCTACATATTATGAACAGAAACATTATAATTACTAAAACAATCATGCCATTTGTTTCCCTGTATCAGCAATTTGTCCGTGATATAAAAAAAAAGAAGGTTGCTAAAATGTAATTTGCAACTGTGGTGTGACCTACATATGAAATCTGTTGGACACGAATATAAGAGCATAACAGCTGATTATCCAGCTTCATCTTGCAATAAGGGAAATAGCCAAATAATGCAAGTTATTTTAAACATTGTATCTTTACTTAATCGAATCTTGCTAGTTACAGATCTTATGTTTACAGTAACATCCTTTACTTTAAATGATAGTACCGCAATAGTTAATGTTTTATCCAAAGACATATAGGAACTTCACTTCACTTACTATTAACCATTATTTATAATGATAGACATGTTCAGACTGCAAAAAGCTATGGCTAATGACATAGAAAGGGGTTTGAGTCAGTAACACAGCCCATACAGAGGAGAGCAAACCCGCTGATGCTTAATGCCCCTGCCATGGCAGTGTCTACAGGGAACAAGGGGGGCCACTAGTCACTGTAACTTTACCTATTGAAGGTCACCCTACTACTTTCCTGGTTTCCTGGTTAACACAGGTGCATCCCGCAGTGTTCCTAGAGAACAAGACCTGCCTGACTCATCGTTCCTGCCTGACACCGATGTCTCTTGTGTTGGTGCTGATGTCCTATCCTGCCTCCAAGCATCCATCACCCTCACTGCAGACGGCCAGGTTCAATTGAATACACCTTTGTCACGAAAAGACACTACAGTTCTTTGTTCCCTTCCCATTTTACTGTGGAGATGATCTACCCACAACAGAACAATGCTCAATTAATCTTCTTTACTATGTAGCAGAACAAGGATGTGAAGCTTCACGTCTCAAGCTGCAATTCTGCCAACCTACTGTTATCTTCCTTGGCCATTGTCTGTCTCAGGGAACCAGACATCTCACTCGTGACCGAGTTAGAGCAGTACTGAACATTCCACCTCCAAGGACCTCAAAGTCACTACACGCCTTCCTAGGCCTCATTTCCTATTGCTGAGCATGGATCCCAGAAGCCTCACTCCTTATGCAACCTCTCTATGATGCTCTCAAGTCAGACCCATTTTGCTTGTCCACAGAAGCCCTTGACAACTTCTGTACTCTTAAACATGCTATTGCTTCTGCTCCTGCTCTTGGCCTACCAGACTATACCAAACCTTTCAAATTGTTTGTTTCTGAAAGACAAGGCCATGCAACAGGAGTACTCACTCAGGCCCATGGTCCTGGAGGCCGCCAAAGGCCTATTCGATTTTTCTCCTGCCAACTGGATATTGTGGCCAGAGGACGTCCCTCTCGCCTTCGGCCGTCTTTGCTGCCAGAGAGCTCATTGAAAGAACTGGAGATCTTGTCCTTGGCCACCCCCTGGTTGTCTTGGCCCCTCATGACATTTCTGCCATAGTCAACCAGGTCCAACTTAAGCATGTTACTCCTGCCAGGCATCTTCGCCTTCAATGTCATCTTTTGTTGCCTGACAACATTACCCTCCAAAGATGTCAAGTTCTCAATCCGTCCACTCTTCTGCCACTCCCTGAGGGGGGTGTATACTACGGATTCATCATGGACGAACTGTATACTATGGATTCATCATGGACGAAACTTATGTTTTTCTTCTCACTGGCACCATCAAGAAGGAAATGCATCCCAACCTATCCTTTCATGATGGACAAGCACTCCTTCATGACGGAGCAGGATATGCCTTCTGTACCATGTGGTACAAATCAAACATCACTCCTGAACCCTGCTATGAAGATGAACTCTATCATCTGGTCGAAGTAAAATTCACTGCACAAGACTTCTACTGTGATTCTGAAGGCAACAGTATGGTCTTGATTCATCTACCTCCGGAACTCAAGCATTTGTACCGTCATTGGGACACTGCCATTCCACATGTCCCTGTGACCAAGTTGAAAACAATATCATGGAATGATCTTGGGCCTATGGCAAAAGCATGGGCCACTATGGACGAATCACAGCTACAGGAAAATGGTGCTGTCAAATATCCAACAACTGACCACCTAAAAGCATGGCCGCGTCATTTCCTGGAGAATGAGTTCCAAGATTTAACCATAGTGAATGACTACGACCCAGATACACCTCATGACTGTTTTGAACAGATGAAAATGGAAATCTACCAACTGTGCATGAAGACCCATTGGTAGATCCCGATCTCACCCTGTTTGTGGACGGCTCAAGATATGCTGATGAAGAAGGAAGATACCATACAGGATATGCCGTAACCACAATAGATGAAATTGTCAAATCATCATCTTTACCATCAACTATGTCTGCACAAGAAGCTGAATTGCAAGCCCTGACCTCAGCATGCAAGATCTCTGAAGGAAAGCATGCCAATATCTACACGGATTCAAGATATGCACTGGGCGTGGCTCACGACTTCGGATTAATTTGGAAAACAAGAGGATTTCTTACTACCGCCGGTACACCAATCAAGCACGGTTCCGCAATCAAGGAGCTGATGGACGCCCTCCTACTCCCAGAAGAAGTGGCCATTCTGAAGGTAAAGGCACATGGGAAGTTGGACTCAGATGAAGCAAAGGGCAACCATCTAGCTGATCAGGCTGCAAAACAAGCTGCAAGAAAACCACAGGAAGTGGGAAGAAGAGTGTCCGGAAATGAAGAAACTCCCATATTTACTCTGCAGACTC
>OW240913.1:61084138-61219993 GCA_933207985.1 Pelobates cultripes | reverse complement strand
TCATATTATTTCTGATAATCATCATGACACATACGACCCTCCACATACATCAGCCAGAGTAAGGTGCGAAACCCCAGTAAAAGGCAGTTTTGACCCCCACATTTACATAGATGCCATTGGGGTGCCTAGGGGGGTGCCTAATGAATTTAAAGCTAGAGATGAAGTAGCTGCAGGTTTTGAATCACTTTTTACCATAGTCACTGCCAACAAAAACCTTAATTGGATTAATTATATCTATTACAACCAACAGCGCTTCGTGAACTATACCAGGGATGCCCTCCAGGGCTTGGCCGAGCAATTACAGGCCACATCCCAAATGACCTTCCAGAACAGACTGGCCTTAGACATGATCTTAGCCGAAAAAAGGGGAGTCTGTAAAATACTTCCCGACACTATGACTTGTTGCACTTACATTCCAGAAAACACAGGTCCTAATGGTAAAGTCACTCTGGCCATAGCTAAATTAAATAGACTCTCAGAAGAGTTAAAGAGAAACTCTGGAGTTACTGATCCCTGGGAAAAATGGTTTGGTTGGATGACTGGTTGGCAGAGAGCTTTAGTCCAGATTGGTATTGCCTTACTAATTTTTCTTTTTATTCTCGCTCTTCTCATTTGTTGTGTCCTCCCATGCCTAAGGAAATTCCTGCAGAAAACTGTGGACCAAGCAACACCAACCTTCACTCATCTGACAATCGATGATCAAGACCTCATCTCACCCTGTATTCCGCTACAAACTCTCCCTTATACTGATGAAGTGCAGAAAGTCTAGGAAGGGACAGTACAGGGACAGCGTCCGTCTTTATGGGTAGACTGCCGTACGGAGAAGTAGTGGATAAGCCACTATGGGTTACCAGTGGAGTGAAGAGTGTTCCTGAACCGTACTGACGGATGTGCTGCAGCCTGTTAGGGTCAAGAGAGGGATAGACTTGCACTTTGCATTAACACTAAGTCAGCGGTCATGGGGTTTCTGTGTCTTTAGGCTAATACTTCTTCTGATACTAACAAATAAAGTTTTGTCTTTTAGCAAATAACATTTTAGGGGGGACTGTTGTAGAATTATTAGGCCTCTATAAATCTGTAAGACCCCTTTAAATCCTCTTGCTATACCTCTAAGAGGCCCCCATAGTTTTACAAGGAAGCTTTGTCTATAGAACATAGAATTTGCATGTCAGCAAGAAATAGCTTTGATAAAATGTGTATTTACTAAAATCCTTGAAACTTAACCTTGAGAAACTAACAAGTGCCAGCTACGCTCCAAATGGATAGCTGCCAAAAGGCCCCTCCCGTCGAGTGAGCTCCTCATTTTAACAAAATGGCGCTAAGACCTGTAGGAGTTAAGAAATTACGTAGATAGTGACCTAAGAATGGGGAGGGCATTTTACTAACATCTTAGCACCTAAGCCAATTAACAATGTCTATTTGTCTATATCTTGATTTTCTTCAATGATGTAATAATGCCTTTATAAGGGTCTGCGCACCCATTTTCTGCCAGAAGCCATTAAACTTCTCTGAAGTTCTTTCATTACCCTGAACCTTGTGTCTCAGTGTGAATTTACTTCTGCGTGCACGCAACTTTATTATCTTTAATTTGGACAGGAACAGATAGTCATTCAAACTAATTGGTTTGCAGTAAATTATATACGACACTATCAGTGAAAATGTAGTACATTTTGGAATCTACAGAAAATGCGTCTAAACTTTCATTCATTACCCCTTTTCTCCACAGATGTTGTTTTCCTTTTCCCTTTGCATTTTGGCCACCGTTGGAGCATTTGCCAGCTTGATATATATCACTGTTGTCCTGAACAAAGGTCCTCATTGCTTGTACAAACTGAGCCAGAATACCGAGGAGAAATGGGGATTTCCTTTTGCAAATATAAGCATTAAAGACCGGTATGGATTGCAGACATGTTACCCTATATAACACAATAAAATAATTCAGTGGAACAATAGCTAGTCTTTGACATTGTAGTTTTTGTGGACCATGGTCCCAATGATACTCAACCTGTAGCACAGAAGCTTATGCACATGGCACTCATGAGCTGGTTAAATATTCAGATTGTGCTCCCAGCTTGATTGGGTATAAAATATAAGCAGATGTTTACAGAAAGTAAATAAAGAATGCAATGCATATGGCCATAAATCTTATTGATAATAAATAACTATATTTGATTTGTACCAGCAGGTACCAGGAAAATCCTAATATTATCCAGGTAAAGTAAGCGACACAGAACTCCCCTCTCTCTGCAGGGGTAAACAACAGTGGCAACATTCCGACAAATTAGATGAGTGCAGAGCTTTACCCATTTAGAAATACATAAAATTAAAGCTGTCACATTATTTATGTGTAGACCAAAAGCTAAGTAAACGTTACAGGTGGCTTATAGATTTTTCATGACCTTTTTATATAATATGCCAGGCTGTTCAGGAACATCCTGAGTATGCAATTTATATTTCTTCAATCCTAGTGGTGCCATACAGCTATATGGGAACAATGGCGAGCATGCGTACACTTATATGTACTTTCCAAGCAGATGGCTATGCACACATGAGTACACCCAGGGTACTGCTAGTGAAAGAGAAGTGACAGTACCTCTTTACGGTTAGGATTAGGGGATATTTATGGAACTTGGGCGACTTTGTAAATAATATGGGGAGTTATAGGTTTCCTTCCAACTGTTGTCCATTTCCAAAGCTCCCAGTCTGCTGTGCCCCATAGAAAGGCAAAATGATTGAATCTACCATGTTATGTAGTATGGCAGCTGATGTAAGTTAGAAAATAGCAGAAACATTAATTGTGTTGCAAAGGATATTTGGTATGCTGGGCAATTTTTGTTAATCCTTGATTTTTTTGGTTGGAGTAACCCTTTAAATATACACTAACAGGGTTATTCGTTAAAGTGAGAATTGTTAGGAAATATAAAGTGAATATTACATTTGAGACCAAAATAGCCAAACCGGAAAAATGAAATGCAATTCCATCAGAATTCCCAATAATTCTCACTTTAGTAAATGACCCACACAAAAATTGGTCGCTCTGTTTATTTTAGTAAGTTTAAATGAGGATTCACATAAATAAAATAATCCTTTGAGATTCTTGGTCCATATTCACTGGTAATTTAATTATTATTGATCTGATACTAACGGAAATTGAACAAGGCATTTTAAATACCTAAATATTTATCTGCATACATTTATTGTTAAATATTTTATATGACTATAGAGCAACATGTGTAAGATAATCCATGGTTATTAACTATTTTTAATTTTTTTGAACTTTGGTACAGCAACGCTGATCTATTTGACATCGACTCCTGGTACTCTATTTGCATTGAACCACTAAACATCGTACCCTGGTTTACCTGCATTGTCATGAGCTTATTTATAACAAATTTGATAGAGACCTTTCTGTGCTTCTCCCAGGTGATAAACGCATGTTTTGGAATGTGTTGTGGACTATGCGACAAAAAAAAAGTTAGTTGATTATTTTAGATGTTTTAGTATGTTTTCAAATACCATTGAATTGTGTATAGCTTCCATTTCTCATGTTCCTTCACTTATTTATCCATTCCATGGTGGCCTTTCAGAAATGAGATATCTGCTTTTGATAGTACAGCTCTCCTACTGCCATGTTTTTTATGTTCCTCTACTATTTCAGTGACCAACGATGACAATAATATGATGTCTTTTTCTAGTTACCTTTATTACCCTCTGGTGTGATTTGATAAAGAAGCTGAGATGAAACATATGTGCTACCGCCCTCTAAACCAGGCTTCCCCAAACTCCGGCCCTCCAGATGTTGCTGAACTACAACTCCCATGATTGTCAGCCTATCTATTTCATTCATGGAATCATGTGAGTTGTTGTTCAGCAACATCTGGAGGGACAGAGTTTGGGGAAGCCTGCAAACCAACTGGAGGTGTATTGGTGCTGGCACTGTAACCCAATGCCTTTTGGTGCTTCTTTTTCTATTATACTTCATCTTAATTATTTTATATTATTTAGTGAATTTGTGTCCACTCATTCTTTAGTGAATATACCTTGTGTTAACAAGTAGCTGTCTTGCATAGTCATTCATAGAATGTAACATGTGGGGTCCCTGATCTCAGTATATCTTTATTGTTAATGGGGCTCATGATGAGGTTCCACTCAGTTTTTCTCTCTCCAACCACCAGTAGTTCCATATTTCCATTTCTCCTCTTCCATACCTGATCTCTAGCTCTATTCACAAACATATTTGCAGCCCAATCCTCACCCCCTATACAGTACTACTTATCACCTCTGCAGTGGCGTACACATGACCCATGGGGCCCCGGTGCAAAAATTGATCCGTGGGCCCCCCCCCCCGCGCTTACATGGCGCGGGTCGGGGTCGCAACACATGGTGGCGGGCACCTGGTCGCAGGGGTTGCAGGGCTGCGACCCCGCGACCGCGGTATGCACACACACTTAAAGGACCACTACAGACACCCAGATCACATCAGCTCAATGAAGTGGTTCGGGTGCCAGGTCCCTCTAGTTTTAACCCTGCAGCTGAAAACATAGCCGTTTCAGAGAAATGGCTATGTTTCACTGAGGGTTAATCCAGCCTCTGGTGGCTGTCTCATTGACAGCTGCTAGAGGAGCTTCCGCGATTCTCACTGTGAAAATCACAGTGAGAAGACACTGAACGTCCATAGGAAAGCATTGAGCAATGCTTTCCTATGGGCGGTTTAAATGCACGCGCGGCTCTTGCCGCGCATGTGCATTTCGGAGCTGAGAGGCGGACACTGGGGAGTCCGACGCTGGAGAAAGGTAAATGCTGAAGACACACACTCTCACGAACAGACGCATGCACACTAGCTAACAGACACACACATTTACTGACAGAGACACACTCAGTGACAGACATACATACACACTCACAAAACATACACTTTCACTGACAAATACACACTCACTAACAGACATCAAACACACTCAGTAACAGACACACACAGTAACATACTCACTAGCAGACAAACACCCAATAACAGACACACTCACTGACACACACACACACACTAACACACACACTAACACACACACTAACACAAACACACACACATTTTTTTTTCAAATTTAATCCCCCCAGCCTCCTTACCTTTTGGAGTGCTGGGGGGATTCCCTGGGGTCCAGTGGTGGTGGTGCTGCTGGGCTCCTGGGCGGCCGGTCACTGGGTGGGTGGGTGGGCGGGCTGGCTGGCTGGCTGCCTGGGCGGCCGGCGCGCGAGGGAGCACTTTCCCCTGTGTGCTTCCTCTTCAGCTCCCTCGCGCGCCGCGCAGGGATGCCGGCGCCGGAAGATGACGTCATCTTCCGGCTCCGGCATCAGTGCGGTGCGCGAGAGAGCTGAAGAGGAAGCACTGAGTGCTCCCTCGCGCGCCCGCCTGCCTGCCTGCCCGACCGACCGGCCACCCGCCTGCCAGGTATCAGCAGGGCCAGCCTCGGGGGGGCCCTGGGGTGGTCGGCTCCTGGGCCCCCCAGGGGAAGAGGCTGGCCCTGTGGCTACATACCGGGTCGCAGGGGCGGCCGGGCCCCCTGGTATGTACGCCACTGCACCTCTGTACCCTGCAGCAGAGTCCAACTTTATCTATTCCCCCCTGCAATTGCCTGCCTCTTGAGTTCACCTCCACTAAACTAAATAACCAGGAAGTAACAGGAGCGCTTGTCTGACTGACAGTCATTGTTATGTAACAAGGTTAAAGGAACACTATGGCATTAGTAATACAAACCTGTATTTCTAATGCTAAAGTCTGCTAGTTGCAGATTAGGTTTAGGTGCCCCCTTTCCCCTTCTCAGTTAAAAAAATAAAAACATTTTTTTACGTATCTTTTCTCCAGTGCGAGGCTCCCTCAGCACTATTGCCCACTCCTCCTTCCACAGCCAATCCAATGCTCCTCTTAGTTGAGCATTGGAAACAGCTTGCACATCCAAAAGCTTCTCATAGAATGATGGAGTGATGGAGTTTTATTCGGGTGTTGTAGAGGAAGCGTCTCTAATGCTGTCTGGAAGACACCCACTAGCGTTGTGTTTAACCTTGCAATTTTAACAACAAAATGACAAGACCACTGCACCCAGACCACTTTATTAAAATTAAGTGATCTGGGTTACTTTAGTGGTCCTTTAATTAATAAAAGTGCCAATTTCTATAGAATCTGCACTTTTTGTAAAATTAAAAAAAAAACCTTCAGTAGCTCACCTAATTCCAGCGCCGGGCTCCCTTACCTCTCATCCCCCGCCGACGTCAGCATCCTCGTCCGACGTCACAGGAGCCGAATGCGCATGCGCGGCACTTCCGCGCGCGCATTCAAAGTGTCTGTAGGAAAGCATTTTTCAATGCTAGAGGCTGGCTTAACCCCAAATGTAAACATAGCAGTTTTTCTGAAACTGCTATGTTTGCATTTGAAGGGTTAAACCTGAGGGACCTGGCACCCAGACCACTTCATTGAACTGAAGTGGTCTGGGTGACTATAGTGTCCCTTTAAAGTGGATCTGTCACTTTAGGGGTTTCTTTGCATATATTTTGCAAACACCTTCAAAAGTGGCATATTAGGTGTGGGTCTGGTGGCCTCGGGGTACCGGGGAAGGCAAGTTTTACTTACCTCAAGCTCTCCCTCGCGGCTGCCACCATATTTGTCCTGCAGGTTCTCTTCCAGGAGCCGTATCAGTGGTCTTCTCGGATGTCTAACACTGAGGTCTGTGGAGGATCCCACCAGCCCGTGGGAGCTTCCATAGACAATGCCTGAATCCCACAGTCGTTGCATGTGACGGCTGGTTGGATTGGACAAAAGTTGTCGGAGGAGTCATGATCAAGATTTCATAAAGGATATATCTTATTTATGATCATTATCAAGTCCAAAGGCCAACTTATTATGTGTTATTTAGCCTCTCTGTGCACTCTCTTATTAGTTCATGAAAGGAAGCTAGAGGTAGCATTTAACCATTATGCATGTGACCTTTGTACTAGCCACCTCTTAATTTCTATAGCATAGCATAACCCTACAGATTATCTCCAACCTGTCCTGTTGCACCTCTGGAGTCAAGGTAGCTTCATATAAACGGATTGACATTGATTTAAAGGTTTACATTCCTAATTAGATATACTGAATTTTATATCACTTAAAATGATGTTGAAATGGTAGGAGCCAACTCCAGTAATGCACCAATGCAGAGATCCATGGGCGTCCACAGAGGGGGGACACTTGCTCCCCCCCCCCCTGGATTTTTCAGCTTGTTCTGCAAATTTTCGTGTGAGATTGAAAATACAGTGCAATACCGGAGCCGGCCAGTAGGTGGCGCTGTGTATGGAGAGACAGGAAGCTGCATCTTATCCCTGAATCTGCAGGGGAGCAACACATACAGCCAGCAGAGACAGCCTACAGATCAGGTAAGTGAGGCATATGGGAGGCAGAGATAGCCCACAGATCAAGGAAGTGAGGCACATGGGGGGTAGAGATAGCCCACAGATCAGGGAAGTGAGGCACATGCGGGGCAGAGATAGCCTACATATCAGGGAAGTGAGTCATGGGGGGCAGAGATAGCCTACAGATCATGGGCGTAAGGCACGGGGGGCAGAGATAGCCACAGATCATAGGGAAGTGAGGCATGGGGGCAGAGATAGCCTACAGATCAGGGAAGTGAGGCATATGGGGGGTAATATATAACCCACAGATCAGGGAAGTGAGGCACATGGGGGGGCAGAGATAGCCTACAGATCAGGGAAGTGAAGCACATGGGGGGCAGAGACAGCCTACAGATCAGGGAAGTGAGGCACATGGGGGGCAGAGATAGCCTACAGATCAGGGAAGTGAAGCACATGGGGGGCAGAGACAGCCTACAGATCAGGGAAGTGAGGCATGGGGGGCAGAGATAGCCTACAGATCAGGGAAGTGAAGCACATGGGGGGCAGAGATAGCCTACAGATCAGGGAAGTGAAGCATATGGGGGGCAGAGATAGCCTACAGGTCAGGGAAGTGAGGCACATGAGGGGCAGAGATAGCCTACAGGTCAGGGAAGTGAAGCATATGGGGGGCAGAGATAGCCTACAGGTCAGGAAGTGAAGACATGGGGGGCAGAGATAGCCTATAGATCAGGGAAGTGAGGCACATGGGGGGGGGGGAGGAGACAGCCTACAGGAAGGGTCAGCAAGGACCAGGAAAATAAAGTAAGAGAAGAAAGGAGGAAGAAATAGAAATGAGCAGGAAGGGGCAGCAAGGAGTAGGAAGGGACAGCAAGGAGCACAACAGATAAAGTTGGAGAAGGAGCACAAAGTAACACAAATGAGCAGGAAGGGTCTGCAAGGAGCACGAAGGGTCAACAAGGAGAAGGGTCAGCAAGGAGCTGGAAGGTAAAGCAGCACAAAGGTAAAGTAGAAGGAGCAGAAAAGGTCAGCAAGGAGCTGAAAATGTCAGCAAGGAGCACAAAGGTGAAGTAGGAGAAGGAACAGAAATGAGCAGGAAGGGTCTGCAAGGAGTAGCAAGGAGTAGGAAGGGTCTGCAAGGAGAAGGAAGGGTCTGCAGAAGGAGCAGAAATGGACAGAAGGAGCACAAAGGTAAAGGAGCTGAAAGAATCAGAAGGAGCACAAAGGTAAAGTAGGAGAAGGAGCAGAAAAGGGTAAAAAGGAGCAGAAAGGGACAGCAAGGAGCACAAAGGTAAAGTAGGAGAAGGAACAGAAAGGGTCTGCAAGGAGCAGAAAGGCATCAGATAGAGAAAGGATCAGACGGGGGAGCACAATAAACAGAAAGGTAAAGGAGCAGAAGGAGCCAAGGTGGAGAGAAGACAGTGTCAGAAGAAAAAGAAGACTGTGTCAAACGAAGGAGAAGAAAAGGAGATTGGAGCAGGAAGGTAAGTAAAGTGAACCCTCCACTTTATTCTGCACACCACATCATAAGGCTTTGGTACCTGGGCCTGGCAGGGAAACTTTGGACCTTCTCATCTCCCCAGGTAAAAAAAAAAATATCAGTGTTAATGTGTTCACTTTTATTTACTGAGTGTCAGGAAGCACAGAGGGCCGCTGGGGAGGGGTGTCGCTGATTGGTTAGAGCGGTCAGCTGGCACTCTAAGCCAATCAGTAGCTCCCCATTCATAAAAAAGTAAAACATTTTTATGAACCGGGAACTAGCGATTGGCTTAGAGCGTCAGCTGACCACTCTAGCCAATCAGCGGCACCCATGCCTGATGTCAATCTGCACTTCCTGACACTCCGTTTCAGAAGCCGAATACCACTGAGCAACCTGGAAATCTGGAGCTGGAGGAAGCCTTTGGGGTTAAACCATTTGAGAGTGGTTTCACTCCTTAAAGGAAAGAGAGCACCCAGGGGCTTTCTGGCATCATAGCATTTTTATTTAGATGACGTTATTATGGTGACCAGAATGTTCCTTTAATTTGCTTAAAGGAACACTATAGTGTCCGGAATACAAACATGTATTCCTGACACCATAGTTGTGAAAACGCTATTCACCCTGGCTTTATGTGATAATGACTATGCTCCTCCCCTTCATGACACTGTCAAAAAGGGACCAAGCATGGATGTCATTACAATTATGCCCCCACCTGGAAAAATTCCTGCGGACGCCCATGCAGAGATCCCCATGTTTTTATAATGATGAACTATGAGGTCTACGAATACATGGCATTTCAGCTGTAAATACAAGTATTGAATAATGATAGAAACATAGCTTATGATAGCAGATAACTACCTGACCCATCTAGACGATCCATTGTGAAATCTCAAACTAGCATTTCTTATTTATTTTCAGGTTAACTTTATATAAATCACAAACATTCTTAATTCTCTTATGTTTAAACCTTCACTACGTATGCTCTAAAGTTATTCAAGGTATCCGTGCTCTACAATGTCCTCACATTGTCCCTCTCTTATACACACTCCCACTTATGGTCCCTCTTTTGTTCTTCTAATTAGGGGTCGACCGATATTGATTTTTTAGAGCCGATACCGATACCGATAATCTGTGAACTTTCAGGCCGATAGCCGATAACTTGCCGATATTCTGAACATTTACCATTTTGAAAAAATAAACTAATTCTAAAAGTAAATGCACAAAATATACATGCCACGTGTAGTGGATGAAGTGTGTTTAGACAGGGGAGCTGTGTGTGTTTGTGTAGTGTGTATAGTGAATGCAGTGAGTGTTTGTGCAGTGTGTGTATATATAGTGAATGCAGTGAGTGTTTGTGTAGTGTATATATATATATATAGTGAATGCAGAGTGTGTGTGTGTTTGTGTAGTGTGTATCGTGAGTGCAGTGAGTGTTTGTGTAGTGTGTATAGTGAATGCAGTGTATGTGTTTGTATAGTGCGTATATATAGTGAATGCAGAGTGTGTTTGTGTAGTGTGTATAGTGAATGCAGTGAGTATTTGTGTAGTGTGTATAGTGAATGCAGAATGTGTGTTTGTGTAGTGTGTATAGTAAATGCAGAGTGTGTGTTTGTGTAGTGTGTATAGCGAATGCAGTGTGTGTAGTGTGGGTAAAGTGAATGCATTGTGTGTGTATATAATGCAGTGTGTGTTTGTGTAGTGTGTATATAATGCAGTGTGTGTGTTTGTGTGTTGGGTGTGTGTATATAATGCAGTGTGTGTGTGTTTGTGTGTTGGGTGTGTGTATATAATGCAGTGTGTGTGTGTGTTGTGTGTGTGTATATAATGCAGTGTGTAGTGTGTGTATATAATGCAGTGTGTGTTTGTGTAGTGTGTGTGTATATAATGCAGTGTGTGTGTGGGTTTGTGTAGTGATGTAATTTGTGTAAAATGGGGGGGGGCATTTTTTTTGTAATTTTTAAAAAAAAAAATTTTTTTAATATTTAAATTTTTTTTGTTTGTTTGTTTAGTCCCCCCTCCCTGTATTCCCTGGTGGTCCGGTGGCTTGTTAAGTACTGGGGGTGACCGCAGGAAGCTGTTTCTTACCTTTCATGCAGCTCCTCCAGCTCCGCAGTGCAAATCTCGCGGCCCTTAGTGCCGCACGAGCATTGCCATGGTAACCAGTGGCAACGCTCTGCGGCTGCGGGTCTCGCAAGATTTGCACTGCAGAGCTGGAGGAGCTGCAAGAAAGGTAAGAAATAGTGAATGCAGTGTATGTGTTTGTATAGTGCGTATATATAGTAATGAGCCTGGCGGTCCTAGGAGGTATTATCGGCAATATCGGTATCTATATTGGCCAATACTGATATTGCCGAAAATACCGAATATCGGCCGATAATATCAGTAAAACCGATAATCGGTCGATCCCTACTTCTAATACTGTTTTTATTTACAATGTTTCCTTCACCAACTATATTTAATATATTAATGCATTTGCCTAGTTTTGTCATGTTTACTGTTTCATTTCTCTTTTCCAAGGTGCATTTATTACGTTACAACGCCATCATTGGCCATTAATACGTGTTTCTGAAGATGACTCAAGTAATTTTTCACTGACACATGGAAGACTGATTTTGACTATTCCGTATAAAGGAAGCACAATAATATTACACCTGATAGACAAATCTTTTTGCGTTCTGGAGAAGGAAAATGGGGCTTGGAAGTATACTTTGGATCTTGTCAGAGACATGATGGTGATTGATATTTTTGATAGGGTGGTATGAGTCCATTTTCATAGAGGCATTAAAATGCAATGGCTGTTGATGAATCAGTTGTACCAAATTCCCAACATCCACGCTCTACATATTACAGATTCAGACAGACGTTGAACTCTTCATAAATAACCTAATAACTTTCCCAGCTGACAGCATTCTAATGGTATGCATTTAGGTAAACTTACAGATTTTTAAATGTCATTTGAAATGTTTGTTATACGTGTGTAATATCCAGGTAGATGTTTGAAGAAGTTGGTCTGACGTGTGAAGAGCCTCAGCATTTGGATAGATTTTAACTCTACAATTGTTGGTGATTTAAATAATTGAAGAGCATGGCTGCCAACAAAACAACCCTCCTTCACATTAAATTATCATCAAGGCAGAGGAACTATTATTTTACTTGGACAAAAATAAACATTTTCACACTTTTTACGTTTGTTGGAGTATCTATGTTTTTTTTCACAAGCTTTTTCATTTTCTGTCACTGTACAGTTATTAAATTCAGATGAAATATATTTCTATCAAATTTTGAATGCAATATAAGTGGCCATGTCACTTGATGGGTTTATCTATTGATTCTTATCCCGTTGCCCTGATTCAAGTAATTTGCAATCGAAAATCATCTTCCTCATTCGCCAACATCACTCACTACACAGCCTGCAGATTTGAGATGGACTCCTCCAACTTTTGCCAGCATCAATGATGAGAAAGCCATTTGTGTTATGTTATAATCAAGGAATTCCAAAGGAAGCGCTACAGTCAATATGTAAGTTTGAAATAATTCAAGAAGGAAGACTATGAAAGACATCAAAATATTTTTATATTTAGTATGTGTCGACTTTTACTTTTACTTACATACACGAAAGCAGGAGGCAGACCACTACCCCTGAACTCTAATTGCGTCACGTCTCCCAGGCAACAGGAGACGCCTGGGAGACATGCACGATCATTTCACGCCACCGGACTGTGTGACAGGAACCTAATTAGTGCTGAATAGCTCCCATGGCAACCCCAAGTAATTGACAGCCCGATACACCAATATGGAGTTATGGAGGCTTGTCAAGTAGGTTTGCCTTTTGTCTGGCACCCTGTTTAAACATAGAATAGCTGAGCTTTCATTGCTCAGTTGTTTTGTGCTACTTACCTGCTCTTACCTGTGTTCCTGATCTCCTGAATTCCTGTTTTACCTGACCATTGCTGAACCTCTGCTGCCTGGATATTTGATCATTGGATTGCCTAGTCTTGTTTCTGTCCTGCCCCTATTGAATTTGTTTGCCTCAGACTTTTGTTTATTAAGTGGTCTTGCATAGCAAGACCACTTAATGTTATGTCACATATATATTATTATTATTATATTCAAATTTACCACCCTAACTCCTCCCACAGTTATTATACCTGCTAATGTTTTTATAAATGTATGTTTTAATATAACTGTGAAGCACTTTGGGCAACAACGTTGCAATTAAATGTGCTATATAAATAAATAATAAGTTACTCCGCCCACTCCAGTTGTAGACTACTGGTGGAGGCAAGAACTCTTCACAAAATTTCACCAGAAATTTACCACCCTAACTCCTCCCACAGTTTTTACACTACATAGACAGTAATATACCAAAACGTGCAGATTGTTCCCGATTGGATTGGTATTACTTTGTTGAACGTTTCGCCGAATGATTCACGGAATATCGTCATTCTTGTGGCGAAATTGGTCCCAAAGGAATGAATGGCAAAATGTTCAAAACTAGAGTGGGAGCTGGCAAAAGCTGAAAAATCAGGACATGATTTCTAAACTGCCACCACTCCCTCATTTTCAGCTATCCCTGCTGCCACTAAAAATGTCCACGGCTAAGCATAGTCCTGATAGTTTTCACAATATGATCATTTGTTTGCAACTCACGCCATCCATTGACATTCATTGAAACTCCACTCTACAAAGCTCAAATTTGAAGGGCAATTTCTAAACTGCGACTGTGCCTTCATTTCTAATATTTCAGAGACATACTATGCATCAAAATGTAGGGCTGGGTCTTGTGATTCTCACAATATAAAGCTCTTCGCTGTAGGATTTATAGTTTTTAAAATACGACCGTTTGAAGATGGCAACCGCCAAAATACTCTGACCTGTGCCAGGCTGGAGCAGCAAGTGATGTCATAGACAGGGCCTTTTGTACACCTGCTAATATTTTATAAATGTATGTTTTAATGTAACTGTGAAGCACTTTGGGCAAACTCTTCAATCGCTCGGTCTCTGTGACTCTGTCCTCTCTTGGTTTTCCTCCTATCTCTCCCAATGCTCATTCAGTGTCTCCTTTCCCAAGCATACCTCCTCCCCTCGTCCTGTCTCGGTTGGAGTTCCCCAAGGCTCTGTCCTTGGTCCCCTTCCATTTTCTCTTTATACTGCCTCTCTTGGCAAGCTTATTGCCTCTTTTGGATTCAACTACCACCTGTACGCTGATGACACTCAGATATACCTCTCCTCCCTGGACCTCTCCCCTGCCGTCCTGCAACTGGTCACTGCTTGCCTTTCTTCCATCTCTGACTGTCCTCACGCTTTCTGAAACTCAATCTCTCTAAAACTGAACTCCTTGTCTTTCATCCTCCTAATACTGATCCTCCTCTCTCGCTCTCCCTTCAAGTCAGTGATATCCACATAAGTCCATCCTTGCAAGCACGCTGTCTTGGCGTCATACTTGACTCTGGCCTCACCTTTGAGCCTCACATCCAGTTTGTTGCCAAATCCTGTAGGTTCCAACTCAAAAACATAGCCCGCATCCGCCCCTTTCTTAAGTAAGATGTAACCAAAGAGCTTGTCCATGCTCTAATAATTTCCTGCATGGATTACTGTAACCCTCTCCTGATTGGCCTCACCAAAAGCCGCATTGCCCCGCTACAGTCTGTAATGAATGCTGCAGATAGACTGATTTTCCTCTCTAGTCGGTCCTCTCACACATAACCCCTCTGCCAGTCCTTACATTGGCTCCCTGTATCCTATAGGAGTCAATTCAAAGTGCTAACCCATACATTTAAAGCACTGAACAATTCTAGCCCCTCTTATATCTCCTCAATGATCCATAGGTATGCCCCTCCTCGTTCCCTCCGCTCTGCCCGTGACCACCTCCTGACCGCTGCTCGCACCCGTACAGCCAACTCGCGCTTGCAGGACCTCTCACGGGTGGCTCCTTTCCTATGGGATAGCCTGCCTACCGCCATCAGACTCTCCCCTAGTCTTAAATCATTTAAGAAGAGCCTTAAGACCCATCTCTTCAGGAAAGCTTATGGCCTCCCAGAGTAATCTCTACCTTACATACCTGTCTCTTGCTCTCTCCTATAGGGCAGCACTCTACCCCCTCCTCCAGGTCTGCTTCACTCCCACCCTATTTGATATTTCCTGTCCTAACGTGTAGACTGTAAGCTTGTTTGAGCAGTGTCCTCTTCAACCTAGCGTTCCTGTAAGTTTTCTTGTAATTGTCCTATTTATAGTTAAATCCCCCCTCCCATAATATTGTAAAGCGCCACGGAATCTGTTGGCGCTATATAAATGGCAATAATAAAAATAATATACAAAGGATTATGTCTTACACACTGCCCTGATATATACCCTTGCACAGGGCAATTCAAATAACATTGTGTACACACTGGGGCCTATATATTGCCCTGTGCATGGGGTATATATCAGGGCAATGTGTGCGGAGTCACCTTGTGTAAATACTGGTGACATATATTGCCCTGGGAAGGGGTATATATCAGTCGTATCTATAAATAATAATACACTCTTCAAATGTACTTTTAAAATGCATGGTTATCATTTTGTGAACAAGAATATAGTTTTATAAGATGGGGCTTTTATTTCCAGGGCTGGTCTTTATTCACAGTCCGGCACTAATATGGTAAAAAAGAGAAAATCCAGCGCAATCCCCATCCACTAAACATCAACTTCGATGCTGACAGATTTTTTTAGTTTTTTTAAAAAACCTAAACTAGGCCAAAAATTATGGGTTTAGTTTTTTTTTTTTTTTAAACACTTAATCTAGGCTTTATTTTTTGCCTAGATTAGGTGTTTTTTAAAAACAAACAAAAAAAATCTGTTAGTACCGAAGTTGCTGTTTAGTGGATAAGGGAGTGCGCTGGCTTTTCTCTTTTTCATTGTATAAATTGGCTCCCAGTAGCACCCTATTTATGCATGTTCAGGTGAGTGCAGCCAGCCCCCTGGTTTTGGCACTAATATGGTGTGATGTCCTCTGTGTTATGCTCGTAAAAACGTGTGATGTGCCTGTGTTAGTCTTGCAATACGGTGACAAGCATTCCACTGGCACATCACCATCATCACCAAAGTGTAAATAGATGATAACAGATTCATTAGAGCAGTGGTTCCCAATCCAGTCCTCGTGGCCAATGGAGATACTAACAAAACCTGGACTGTTGGTGGGTCTTGAAGACTGGTTTGGGAAATGCAGCTTTAGAGCAAACCCTATCATTGGCATTATTGGGAAAACATTGTATAAGAAGATTTGAGATTTCATGTGCACTAGCTGATGGAGTAGTGGTTTCAAATAGAGAGGGGGGGCTTTGAGTGACTGGCTGGCAGGGCTCTCTTCCTAAGAAACCTCAGGAACTTTCAATTCCTCTTTATTCACTTTTTATGGGACATTGAGGATGAGGAAACAAAATATAATGCCAGATTTATTTCTTTAGCTTCCCTTTACAAGGTGGAAAACTTTGGGGGTGAGGGGGTGACGATATGGTTCCTCGCCAAGGGCGCTGGAGACCCTAGGTACGCCTCTGCTCCAATGGTTTAACTATTTACAAATCCTTCTTGGACTGTTCCTTTAACCCCTTAAGGACCAAACTTCTGGAATAAAAGGGACTCATGACGTCACACATGTCATGTGTCCTTAAGGGGTTAAAGGACTAGAAGAATAGGTTGTGCTAGAGTGGAGAGCTTTGTAGGTGAGTAATAAGATTGTGAATTTAATAATAAATAACGCAGGAGATTAATGTACCAAATGACAAAGTGGTGAAGTGTGAGATGAGTTGCTAATAAGCAAGACAAGCATATCTGTGGAATTTATAATGGATTGCAATGGAGTACTACGAGTCAATAAAGAATGGGTTGCAGTAATCAAGATCGCAGATGAGTGCATGAACAAACACTTTGCTTCATGAGTTAGAAATGGGTGTATATACATTATATTTTAAAATGAGAGCTACAATATTGAACGGCTGTGAATGGTGTAGAAGTGTAGATTTGAATACGTAGGTGTGCTTTAAAGGGACATTAATAAAAATGGTTAGTGCTTGAAGATAAAAGGCAAAACTTCAGCAAGTGAGCTGCCATATAGACAGGGATGACTAACATAGTTAGATTATAAAAATAATAACAGTGTTCAGTCATATAACAAATGATTCATATTCCTGCTCTTTCGATAGAATAAAATAGAATAGGATGAAACTGTCAGTCACTTGGTTATCACATGCTAAATAGTTTCGTGACAAAAATAAAATAACACTGTATGCATAGAAAAAAATTTGACATCTTTGTTTTCTTTCTACTTCTCTCTACTTTCTATCTTTATTTTCTAGTTTCATCCTATTTTTATTTTTTTGTCTCTTTGTTCCTTTCTTTTGTTTCCATTGGATATGAGTTGTGGGAACAACTAGGAAATCCTGGATCTTCTAGAAGATGGTACTCATCACCAGAGCCGGATTACCCATTAGGAAGCCGCTTAGGATCTGGCCTGGAGCCATAACTATGGCTGTGAGGAGGACTTCCTTTGGCCAGCAGCAAGATGAGAAGATTTCCCTGCTTGGTCCTGAGCCCTCTCACTTTATCGTGGGAGCTTTGTGTTCTGCATCTGTATTCGGTGGTCCCCTGGAGCTTCTTGATGACTCTTGATGTACATGACAAAGATTTTAATGTGTTGCTTTGGCCTTCAAATTCCCCAGATAAAAATCCCATGGGATGTGCTGGAACAACAAATCCAATCCATGGAGTCCCCACCTTGTAACCTGCTGGACTTAAAGTTTCTACTGCTAATATCTTGGTTCCAGATACTACAGGACACATCCAGAGGTCTTCTGGAGTCCATGTTTTGACACATCAGAGCTGTTTTGATCTCAGCAAAAGGGGACCTACGTTATATTAGACAGGAAGTTTTAATGTTGTGGCTGATCAGTGAGAGGTGCCAGTGGGAGGAAGGTAAAGAGGGCGGTCCAAAAACATGAGTGTGTCACTAGCTTTGCCCCCAAAGGGGAGGACTTGCTGAAAATGGGTGGGTCCTCCTCAGTTAATGGCAGGTCAGCCTGGCATGAATGCATGCCAAGCTGCCTATCCATCACTCAGGCCAGCCCACTAAAGGCAGGACACGCAGTGGGGACTGTTTCAGTGCTTCCTGCGAATATATGTTATGATGCATTTGTGCTATGAATGTTGGGGCAGTTCCCTGGTGTCCCCAAAAGACAGCACATAACCTGAAAATCACAACTGTCCTGCCAAAATCAGGACAGTTGGAAGGCATGCAATCTTAATCCAGGTCTGCTTGCCACCTAGTTTATTAGAAAACTTAAGTTACATACAGTTTATGTAACTTAGAAAATAATTATTCTGCCCAACTGAATATTTAATTGAAGTCATATAATATTATTTACATTTGGTTCCTAAAACATATGAATGTTATAGGAAGGGACCTATTAATCTGAGAAACTGAGATAACAAGGTAATGTAAAATGACAGTGTATGCTCAAACATAATCTCATATCTTTTAGCTGGGATTCCAACATGTCCAGAGAGATAGTACTGGAGAGAGTGTAAAAAAAGATCCTAACTCGCTGAAGGCTGTAAAACTGATGGACGTTTAGCACTGCTGAAAGGCCAAACATAATATGCACAAATGAGAAACTATTTAACATTATTAACACAGGACCTAATATCTATATTTAAACAAATTATAAATATAAATAACATATATTTTTTACGTTATCTTGCTTTACATTGGATAGTATGACTAGATCAGAACATAACACATATGGAGCAATGTCAGTTCTGACAACAGACTATGCATATAAAGTGTAATGTCTATCATAACTTCAACAGAATATCTGCAGAAATGTTACGAGATTCTAGATCCATCTGCTTTCACTATTTGGCCCATGCCACTGCCATGTTTACTAACACTTTTAGTGCTGGAGGGCTGACAGACACACAGGGAAATAGGTTACCATTTAAACTTCTATCCCTATTTCTGATACCATTAAAAAAGCAGGATGTCTTTTAACCTAACTATACGAAGCCCATGGTTTCATAGATGGTCCTATGTCCTCACAATGTCCCATTTCAACATTACTCGCTAGAAGCACAGCATAGCTTTCTTCATTGGCTGTGGGAATATGCCAAACTATTTTTTTTTCTTTAGTTTATCCACCTGTGCTCCAGTAACGATCCTCTAGAGATCTACATGGTTAGAAGATTGGTTTTGGAGTTCAAACCCGGCAGCAGATGTCCTCTTACCGCCATGTAGTTAATGAGGAAAGTTACACTTCTTTTCAATTGATTGTCCAACAAGTTACATTTGTTCCACAGTAAGCTGACAGAAGTGACTAATACAAGAGTACAATTATACATATTTCTTATTACTCGGGAAGATTAATACAGAGTATATGTAGCTGACCTTAAAGAGTGACAATAATAAAATAACAAGAGAAAACAAATGCGTAGTAATAGTAAATGATTAATCCTGATAGTCAGAAAATGTGTCTGTCAAAGGATATGAAAGAGGGAATAAGACAAAGAAAAAGATAAGATAAAAGCTCTGAAACTGGAAAAGATAGGATTTCACCAGATCCTATAGAGACTTACAGATATATGAGCGTATAGGTATCCATGAGCTTTTAACATGTAATAGCTTTTAACACTAGATATATAATAGCAAAAAGTGAATATAAATATTGGATGTAAATGTCAATACAATTTTCAAAAATTCAAAATCTCTTAAGAAATCCAGAAAACAACCAATAAACAGTTCCTTAGTCTTATAGATCAAACATACATAAAAGTCCAAATAACAGGTTATTACATCCAATATTTATATTCACTTTTTGCTATTATATATCTAGTGTTTATCTATTACATGTTAAAAGCTCCTGGATACCTATACGCTCATAAATGTGTAGTAATGCTTGAACTCAGCGCATTTGTATAAGAGTGAAACGAAAATAGTAACATTGATATTAAGATTGATATTATGTGTCCATACTTGATCCCCTTCTTGCCCTAATCCAAAACCTATTGCTTTTATTTACCCATCTATGGTACCTGGCTTCTGCTTGTGAATTAGTCTAAGAAGTCCCATAGCCTATAGAAAGGGCTCAGATTAAATTGTTGATAGAATGTGACAATTTTTTTGTGTATTTTACTGATAATAACATGGAAAGTTACACTTCTTAAATTTAGCATGTCAGATGGTGATACCCTCCCCTCAGTCTCTATTTAGTAAAAACCAAAGTGTTTTAAACCCTTCTCTCTCTCTCTCTCTCTCTCTCTCTCTCTCTCCCTCTCCCCATGGGGATGAATTGCTAAAAATCTTCTGTCCAATTAAATTAATAGAATACAAATAAATTAGATTGTTTGGGAAAAATTACTTCAATCTTGCAATTCAGGGCATTACAACAAATTAGTAATACGACACAGAGGGGAAATTTATAAAAATAAATACTGGGCTAAAGTTCTATAAGAGGAGAAGTCAGCATGGACACTAAATAGTTTTCATCATTAAAACACCATAGCCATAATGACCCGTAAATGGCTTTATAATGCTTACGGAGTAATTATGAGTCAGTTTTACTCAGCTTTACATCAGGGTTAACCAGGTCCAAATTGGTGAAGTTTGGAATTTAGGTGGCCAATAGAGTCCCTAGGCAAGCGTATAATAAGGATGTGCAGGTGAGCTTAGTGATGAGAAAATGTTTGTTGGATTATCATTGGGACATTCTTACCCCATAAAGAATTCAATAAAGTTTTTGCTCTGAATTATAGTAAATGAGTGAAAATGAACCTGAATCTATCAAAGTGAAGTGAATTGATGCACCAACATCACTCACCAATAGGACTGGGCTTGAACAAATGTTTGGCCATGGCATTTACCCCAACAGGTGGGTGTAGGGCCAGAGAAACATCATGTTGTATGCTCACCAAGATCTCTTGCATGGAGAATGTGCCCAGTGTTTATTTAGCCACAGTGCAATTAAATTTAATGACATATTTGCTCTGCGGTTGCAGAGACTTGTTTGACTTGTTTCTGGTGTCCCCATAAGTGGAGATTGCTTGTGGTGTTTTGTGTGTGTGGGGAGGCTGATTATGGTATTATGTTTTTGTGAAGACTCTGCTGTGGTGTTTTATGTTTGTTGGGTAGGGCTGTTTAACCCCTTAAGGACCAAGCTTCTGGAATAAAATGGAATCATTACATGTCAGACATGTCATGTGTCCTTAAGGGGTTAAGGTGTAGTGTGTGCGTGCTAGTGTGGGTAAGGACTGTGTGTGTATTAAAGAAGCAGGAATCACCAGCATTTTGCAATTACAGATCAAATTATGTGGAAAAGCAAATTGTCACGTTCAGCAATGTTTATCTCTTGGCTACAAATGGTTGAACAAGTATTTTCAGTCTGACAAAGTGTTAGTAACACACGGAGGAAGTTGTTGAAAATAATACGGCTTCCTCTTTCTCTCACCACTATTGTGGAACATTGCTCAATAATCATTATTCAAAATAATTGTTTCAAACGCAAAGGAAAGAGTGAGATTAACCCTCTGAATACCTTGTCATTTTCTGTCATTCTTTAAGTGGAACCAAGAACCACAACCACCGCAGCTTATTATAGTGATTATAGTGCAGGGGGTATTTAAAGGGAAACTATGGTGCCAGGAAAACAAACTAATTTTTCTGGCACTACAGCTTGTCAAGCCTCCCCCCCCCCCACTTGGTGCAGAAGGGGTTAATAACCCCTTCTGTCACTTACCTGGGCCTAGAGCCGATGGGTCAGCTCCCCCCTGCTCTTCCCCTGCCTGTGGGTGAGACCTAATGCACATGCGCGGCAATGGCCGCGCTTGCATTATGATCTCCCCATAGGAAAGCATTTTTTTATGTTTTCCTTTAGGGATTCCAGCGATGCTGGAGGTCCTCATGCAGAGCGTGAGGACGACCAGCGTCGTTTAGACTACCAAAAGCCGTCTAAGCACCCGTAAGTCCCTCTACTGGATGTCTGGTAGACAGCCACTAGAGAAGGAGTTAATCCTAGCAGGTAATTATTGCTGTTTATAAAAACTGCAATAATTACCACTCTGGTTAATGGTGATGGGAGTTTGCACCCATTACCTCGTTTTCTACTTTGCCATTCTCGCCTATCTTGAGCATCATGTTAAGCCAGGCCACTCTAAGGTCCGGTAATACGTAACCTCTGGCTCTCATTTACCTTCTATTGGCTAACCTATTCTCTGTGTATTAGGGTCACTTTATCTGACAGGAAGGTTATTAAAAGCGGTGTAATTTTTGAAATAGGGCACTATTTCCATTTTGCAATCCCCATGTCTCTAGCTGTTGTCAGCCCCACATCCACCAGGTTCTTTGGACTATAACAAATTCAGTAATGGAATCTATTTAATGTCTTGTGGCAGCATGCAAAATCTGCTGACGCTATATGCTGGGCATTGCAGCAATAAGTGCCCACGTGCCATATATCCACAAAACTGCTTTATATTGGACACAGATTAACAAGCTTGATGATCTCACAGTAGTAGGATCACAGTGCAGAGGTGATTCTGTCTGAATAAATAAATAAATATATACATATATACAAACTTTGCTCTCTGGCTTAAAATCTTCAATTTCGGCTGGTGCCCAGTTTTGGACTAAATGTATAGCACATATGAAAGTGTACCGGCACTTGCAGTCTTCCCAATTAAGCTTTTATTTCATCTTTGTCAAAAAAAACACATTGACGTTTCAGTTCCAGACTGACATTTATCATTACATGCCATCATGTAAAAAAATTTTTTAGAGTGTTCCTTTAACATTGGCAGTGCATCAAGGGAACCATACAGATCTTTCTGAACCACATTTCGCTTGATTCTACTTTCTCAACCCGTATTACAATTTATAAACATCTGGGGTGACATTGATAGCCACCGCGTTCCTATATTACGGAACAAGGGTCTATAATTTTCTTATTCTATCAAATGTGAATTATAAAAGAGTAAGCAAGCACCTCGACAATAAACCCTGGAAGTAATCTGGAGATCATCTGCCCTTATTGATCTTCTAGAATCTAGATGATTATGCCATATTGAAGTCTGTATCAATAAACTCTGTTTTCAGGAGCCATGTGCGGGTTCATTTCCAAGCAAGAAAACAAAACCCAAACTGGAAAATGATGTGTTTTAATCGCAATGATTTAAAAATACACGGAGCTCTGTATTGTTGCTACTTCCTTTAAAATATTCTTTCTATATCAGTGTTTAATATTTTGAAAATTCTAAAGAAAGACTAGTAAACTATACGTGTTCGACTATTTAACTCAGAAAACAACTAACATCTAAAAAAAGATAGGGTTATACTTAGGCTAGTGTTTTAGCATTGTGCAGTAGAGTTTATGAACATTTGGCTGATTTTGGCTTTAGATGGAAATCTCATAGATTATGGAACATTTCACTTTGATTTCAAATTTAAACTAATTTAATTTAACAATTTATTGCAGAAACTCTGCTCCAACCTGCCCCTCATACCTCCCTACTCAAATAGTATGGGGGTAGAGCAATGTGATTGGAGTTGGAATGTTTGGCTTAATGGCTTATTTAATTATGGATTAATGCAATTGGGAGGAGACTGATAAAGAAATTATATCGAGGGGTTGAGGTTGTGATGGGACAGATATTAACGGAGAGGGTTAATGCGAAGTGGTTATGGTTAAAGAAAATATGGGAATGGAGGTAATGACGGAATTAGGGGGTGGGTTAAAGTGATAAAAATGGAAGTGTTGATGTGGGTAGCGAGAGAAATAGGTTATGAGAATTAGGATAATATTAGGAATATGGACATGAAATTAATGTGATTAGAGATAGGGGTAATGCAATTAGAACTACTGGGCAGGATGATAAAAGGATTATGGGGCTGGATGAATGTGATTGATTGGGTATGTGGGCAGTAAGAGAAAGAGAGATTATGGCTCTAGGGGCTCTCTAGGGGGGGACCTTTGGGGCCTCATATTAAAGCTTTGCCCTAGATACATTTAGAGCTATCTCTGTAAGAGGTGTACCGCAAATTGATACATAGAGACTTCATTTGCCTATTTCATGCACATGGGAATTTCCCCAAGAGGTGACTGTTTAAAATATGTGTACCCTGCCTGTGAAATTAACCTAAATGTCATGACTTTAAAAGGACCACTATAGTGCCAGGAAAACATACTCGTTTTCCTGGCACTATAGTGCCCTGAGGGTGCCCCTACCCTCAGGGTCCCCCTCCCGCTGGGCTCTGGGGAGAGGAAGGGGTTAAAATCTTACCTTTCTCCAGTGCCGGGCGGGGAGCTTTCCTCCTCCTCTCCTTCTTCCTAGCGACGTCATCGGCTGAATGCGCATGCGCGGCAGGAGCCGCACGCGCATTCAGCCAGTCTCATAGGAAAGCATTCATAATGCTTTCCTATGGACGCTGGCGTCTTCTCACTGTGATTTTCACAGTGAGAAGCACGCAAGCGCCTCTAGTGGCTGTCAATGACAACTGCTATGTTTATTTAAAAAAGGGTTAATCCTATCTGGACCTGGCACCCAGACCACTTCATTAAGCTGAAGTGGTCTGGGTGCCTATAGTGGTCCTTTAACTTTTGATACAGACCTTTCATTTTGTATTTCAGTTTCATACATATAAAGACAATCTGGATATGAAATACATTACAAGTATACATATAATGCATATTCATTAAAAAGTGCAGGTGTAAAAATACATTTGAACACAATAACAGTCACCTATAAGGAATAAGGGGCTAGAACATGCTAGGTCTGTGCTAGTGTGGTTGAGCTTTGAGAAATGGAGAAAGCAGAGAGTGGCTAAGGAGTTAACAGCTGGTCACCATTTTGTTCCCCACTGCCATTTTGTTCCTAAGGTCTTGGTACTCTTTAAGCACACAATGATGTTTTTGCTGACTCTCTCTATTCACAATATTTGTCTGACTGTTGTTTTTTCTCGGTGTGAAAGGCTTGTTTTACTAACAGTATATTTTGTGTATCCTGTCCTTGACGTGTGATATGAAAAAACTTAGATATATGGATGCCTCCTGTGTCTCCCATATCCCTGTTTGGCTAAATGCATTGAAGAGTCTATGGCTCATTATATTGCCAAGTATAAACCAGTCATTTAATGCTTCAATATTAGGTAAGGATGTATTAACCTATTCTTAGTTTTTTTTTTGTGTTAGCTTTATTAATTATGGTTTTGTAATCACGTGTAACCAGTATATAAGTTGTGGCTGGCACCACCCCAAGCCAGAAATGCATTTCTCCACTGAGCTACTTTCAAAATAACCCTTTCAATAAACAAACTCTCCAAGAACCTGGCTAGTGTGGCATGGCTTAGTATGCACCCCACTGATAATTAACAGCATAATCTAGATTGATGGTCAGCGAGAGGAGCAATACATGTAGGTGAAAATATATAGGACTATAATTTACAGTACCAAAAAACAATTCATCTACCACCAATAAAATGATAGATGCATGCTCCGGCTGTCCTTAATTGTGCAAAGTCACTAATTTCCTCATTTAATGCGATATTTGCCACCTCATCTCTCTTCCCTGCCCTCTCCTACTCTTAGTGTGTGTATATCTATAAATGGCAAATGCAAGAGGAAGACAAAACAGTCCACTCTGACATGGAAACATCTACTCCAGAAACTGATTCATTCATGTTTGTACTGCCAAATCACCACCTATCTGCGTTCTACCCGTTAAAGAACAGCACTATATCTGTTAGCATTCTTCCGGAAGGTAATTGATACACAGCTAAGAGATAAAGTAAGTAACTATTAAATACGTACGTAAATGTCTTCAATGACACAAAACAGTTGCAACTTTTTTTTTTTTTTTTAAATAATTATTTCTTTAGCTCTGGAAATGGAAATACTAATTAAATTAAAATCTTTAGACATTTAGTCACTAAACGGTGATTTGTATGTACGACTGACTCCAGCAAAGTTTGTATTTTTTTCAAGCTTGACTGTTTTGATCTAAATTTTTACAGGGTTATTTACTAAAGTAAGAATTCAAAGTGAATTTCAGATTTTAGGCAAAAGTAGTTAAACTAAAAGCACAGCTGACTTAGAGAGTATATCCAATTCTGTAATTTTGGACTTTAAAATTCACTTTGAATTCTCACTTTAGTGTATAACTCTGTAGAAGCAGTTTGGAAACTCATCTCAGAACACTGTTTAGTGAACAGAGACCAGAGTTTCCACCAACCTTTGGTAACCCAGCTGCTCTGGGCTGCAACTGGAGAGTGCTGTAGGAAGAGTTACTATTTGTGTTGTTCGTACACTTGCTCATTGATTCCAATGTACGCAGACATTCTCAACACTTTATTATTATTTATTGATTTATTTAGCGGTTTAACTCAGGCTAAGTATTATTACAGTGATGGTGTTGATCTTCTCTTGACATGTAAAGCCTGACCTTCATCTGCAGCTTGACCAAACTAAAATCCAGATTGTCCATACAACTTTGGACAGCAATGATATTGTTTGGATTATATTTCTTAGATTGCTCCTTTAACAGTTAAGTGATACAAACTACTTTTATTCACAATTTGCTTCACTGTGTACTGGTAATAAACATGCCTATTCACTTTCTGATGTTAAAATTTTAATTACCAACTTTACTTGCTTGGTACTTGTGGAATTATGTCTCATATTCAAAATAATTTTAATATTTAATTTTAGGTTCTCTGCGGAAATGTGTGTGGGAAAATGTTCCCGGTGTGTCGGACTCAGCCTTGTTGTTCTATTTGTACTGTCTCTTCTCCTGAACCTGTTCCTGCTCTTCCCAAACTGCGATGTGTCCTACCTGCAAAAGGGGCTTATCGGTACACACATTATGGCCAGTTTTCATGTTGGATTTTGGTTAGGGGGTGTTTTGGTGAGTTCAAAAATATTATTGTCCTACAAGGAGCAACTAAATCAGATTTCACATAATCTACTGAGGTCTAAATCTAGAAAAATCACCATAAATACTATTGCATAGTAGTTGGAGAACTATTATGCTCCTCTTTATAGTTCAAGCTTCTGCTCAGTCAGTGTTTTAAACTATCACAGAAACTAGCTTGAAATCCTTTTGTCTTCACCGAACATGTCAACATTCCAAATTTGGCCTCATTTCTATGCTTTTCCCAGTCAGCTACTGACACGTGGCAGTTGTTAAAATGGCCGTCACGAAATAATAGTATTTAGTAATTGCCTTAACTTTTATCTCATGTAGACTAATTGAAGACGATAATTGATAAGTAGCTTCTGTCTTTCCTGCCAGACGGTATAATTTACTACCAAGTCAGATTCAGTTGCCAATTCATTTAACTTTACACCTGCTTCAGCTTCATGTTATGTGAAAAAGAAGATAACACAGTTATTTAAGATACAAACACAGTTCAGCATTAGAGTCTATCTATAATTATGGTGTATTTTAGTTTTCCATAGTTGTGACAATTTATATTTCTACATTGCATGTACCAGTCTGCTTTCTTTGACTGTACACAAATTTTAAATTTCAGAATTAGTAATAAGTAAGAATAAGTAATACACACATTAGTATAAGTAATAAGGTTTGTGCTAAGCATGCTTATGTTTGACTTATTATTTTAATTTGTAGGTTCTCCTGACTGGAATACAAATGTTGTTATCTGGTTATAAAGTAAGATATTTGCCTTTCTGTGGACCTCGTTGTAGTGTAAGTAACAGACAATTTTCTGGAATAATATCTTTCCCAGTTTATACAATAATTTAAAAATCCTGTAGTAAATATACCTTTTGCATGATATCCACTTCGTTTTTGGAAATCATATTTCAGAGCCACTCGATTTTATACAAGAACTGTACTCTGTCATTAGGGAGGATGTACTCTAAGTTCCCTTATAACAATGTGATATGTTTTTGTACGTTCTACGAATGCATTGTTTGTTTTTTATTTTACTGTATTGAGAAGTATTTAAAAGGTGTGAACAAAATGCTGTAAGTTTTTCATAGCCTTTAAGCCTGTTGACCTATATGAAATTTCATTAAAAACAAAAAATTCAGAGAACAACCGGAGTGGCCTTTGGAGACTGAGTCAGAGTGGGACTGGGAGGATATATGGAGTGAAGTGGTATCATATCTGTTTGTCTAATTGAGGTCAAAGGTTAAAAATAGTCTTACTCTACTTTTAGCATCTAGTAACATTTGTATTTGGTTTTATTTCCTTGCTCAGAAGTCCCTTAGCACTAGAACCATACTGACATATGAACAAGACATTTTATAAATAGCTTTTCAGTCAGAACCATGGATTGGCAGTAAAGCTATATGTAAAACAGTAAATCACAGCTAAAAATCAAAATAAAAAATTGGTTGGAAAAACCGAGAAGCAAGAGAGACTATTCTGCTTGTTTGTATTTGTATTCTGTAAAATATACCACCAAAAATTAACCACAAACATTCAGTCTTTACATTTGCTGTGTATCAGGTAGTTTTTTCTTTTCTTTGTTATTGAAAGATTATACTAGGCTGCGGTATATTTTGGAAACACACACTGAAGAGCAGTCACAAATATATAAATTTCTTGACTTAATGCCTTAACCCCCTCACTGAGTAACTTTTGATTGAAAACATATCAGTAACATTTATCTGAATCAAGAATGCCTTTATAAAAATATTTGGAAAATGAAAAGCTTTAAATAGTATACTGTATCCTTTATCTGACAATATGTCACACAGGGTCTAAAATGTTGTTATGAAAGTAAAAATACAGAAGGTGTGACAAAAATGGATAAATAAAAATGGCCAAATACCTTGCTTGTGAAAGTATTGCCAGTAGTACCGTTTGCTATAAATGGCAGAATGTAACCAATGTCTGCCTTTGAGAATAAAGACCACATTCTGTAAATATAGTTAAATCGTATATTCCCCAAATAAAGTTATTCAAAATTGCTAGTGAAATCGCTATCAAATTCTGGACTGCTAATATGATGCTAACAGTAAAATGGCAGGGTCCATTCACTCCTCACACTTCCCGATTGTAGGAATAATATGACCCATTGACACTTCCTGTAGTGTGTGCAAAGAGAGGGTGACCTTCCAAGAGAGTGCTCTTGGAAGAGAAATACTGTCCCCTACAGATTGCAGGGCCCGATTAACATAGGAGCGGGTGGAGCTCCGGCTGCAGGGCCATCATGGTGTGAAAACCAATTTATGTGGCAATATGTAAAGATTGTGAGAGAGAATGGTGGAAAAATAAGATCAGATTAAAAGAAACTTTAAATACAGACTGATGAAAATAAAGATGGTAAAAATAAAATGGTATCAAAGGGAAGTAGATAATGACATTTTCTAATTATTGCATTACACTTAGAAATCAATCACACTTATATGTAAATACAACTGGCATATATTACACCAACATATACAACATATACATACAGCAGACACATTAAATACACTGATATGCCTCACACGTTATACATGAACATATATTTTATAAATCACACACCTTAGACCTGCACTTGCTTTATAGGCATTAAATATTGTGATAAAGTGAAGGCAGATAGGCCTTTTAACCCCAGGGGGAGTATGTGTAGTTTGTGTTTTGCACAACACAACGCATTGTTTAGTTATGGGCCCCTGGGGTGGAGCATTTGGAGAGAAGGGTGGGCCAATGCTCCACTCCACAGTTTAGTGGTTTTCTGGGGAGACATAGATCCAGGCCAGGGTTTTTTGGACTGTCTCCAACCCACTGCACAGCTGCAGTTAATGAGCTGTTGCAGTGGGAATAAACTCCTCCCTGCTAGACAGGTAGAGAGGGATTGCTGGCTTCCTCCCAGGAAGCAGGTAGGAGAGAGAGGCTGTTCTCTCCAGATAGTCAAGGTGACTAGGCACTTGGAGTGCAGAAAGGAAGCAGTCAGGGCAAGGCTGGCTTGGAACACTGGGAGTGCAGAAAGCAAAGCAGTCAGGGCAAGGCTGGCTTGGAGCACTGGGAGTGCAGAAAGGAAAGCAACAGGTTAGATAGCAGAGTGTTGCTATCTAAAAGGTTGGTGCAATATTGTTTAGTGTAACCCTGAGAGATAGGGAAACTTATGTCAGTTAGTGCTCAGACGAGCTAGGTTTTTGTTTATAGGGTTTTCTGTTACTTTTGTTTTTCATTTAACTGCTGTATCCTGTGTGAACTTACAAATAAAGTGCCTGGAGTATTTGCAACTACAAGGACTGTGCATGTTTTTGCCCTAGAGGACCGTGCTACCTGGTGACAAGGATCACAATATGGTGGAGAATGCGGGCATAGTAGCAAATTGAGGGTCTGTGGGTGTGCCAGTCATTCAGTAGTCTGCTTGAGGACTTTTTATTTTTGCAGACCTGTTTAAAAAAAAAAAAAAAAAAAAAAAATAGTAGCACTGTACCTTTAAGACTATTACCTGCTTGGTGCTATAATGGAGGACCTGCTGAAGGCTCTGGTACAGGCAACTGCTGTACAACAAGAGGCAACTGCTATACAACAAAACACCAACCATTTCCTGGCTGCACAGATTAAGAACCTGAGGGACGCTCAGCAGGAGTATAGAGCTGCCCTTACTGATGTTTTGCAGATTGCCTCCAGCAGGGTGTGTGGGGACAAGGGACCCCGTAACCAAGCTACTGACATCCTGCATAAGATGACAGAGGCAGTAGAAGAAGTCTTTAGCAAGCTGAAAAGCATGGAGGCAGCAAAGCTTGATGTTGAGAAACACACAGAAGAGAGAGAACAAGAAATAGAAGGCAAGAAAGATACAATTGAGCCTGAAAGTAGTGCTAATGTGGAAGATGGTGAAAAGGCAGTTGGATCATCCATGGAACAAAAAGCAAAAGAGAAAAAGGTAGTAACGAGACCAGCAAATCTAAAGGAAAACCCGGAATTGTCAAGAGGCAGTGATGGTGACAGTGATGACATGCGCCAAAGTAAGAGAGGTCAGAGGAATCAGAAGGGAGAACGAGACAAACTGATTACTGAAGTTGACAAGTGTTTATTTGAAAATCAAAACGTTGCAGCTTCAGATGAAAGCCTCAAACTTGCTCTGTATGGCATCACAACAGATAAAGCGATCTTGGGAAAAGAGTTGGAAACAAAAATATTTTCATGCTCAGAAACTGAATCTTGCATGTTTCAAGAGAATGCTGGAAAGACATTTGAAAACAGAAAGGTACTGATAAATCTTCCCAAGGTAACAGAAGAAGAATCAGAGGATGATGAGGATTATGTTCCTTCAGAAGACTGGCAAAAGGAAATAATGGTTGGTTCCATGTTCCAGGCAGAGATTCCAGTTGGCATCTGCAAGTACAAGGAAACTGAAAGAGTGTATGAAAATGATGACCAGTTATTGTGGAACCCAGATTTTATAGTGGAAACAAGAGTTCTAGATTTTCTAAGTGAAGCGTCCAGAAGGACAGGTGAAGAGAAGGGAATAGATGCAATTCCAGGGGGATCACATATAAAAGAAAACGAAGCAGGAGCCCCTGATGTACACCCAAGTGAACAAGTTAAAGGCATGAAAAGCAGACTGACTTGGGGAGTCAGAGAAGACAACTGCAAAAGAGCTGAGCTTAATGGAGAGAAGCAAAGCACCCCAGCTGAGTATAGCAATGCGGTGCACTGTTTAGTAGCCGAGGCTACCCAAGATTGTCGACCAGCTGTTGAACAGTTTGGCAGAGAAAAGAAAGGCAAAGTAGCCGCTTCTGATCTAAGCCAAGAGAGAGCGACAGTTACAGAACCAAGCGGTGATGATAAGATGGGCACGTCCGCAGCTAAGCCAGACCAAGGCGAACGTCACAAAGTAGGTGACATTGGCGTAGCAGAATTAAATATTTCAAAGACATCTGGTATTGCTACAAAGACTTTGAATGAATTTTCGGGAGCCGTAGAACTTGATCTGCTGGCAAAGACTACTGCTACACGGCCTGGGCGCACTGACTACCTGGAACACCTGCCAGACTCTGGGAGCACAATCATGGAATCAAAGGTGGAACTCGGAATTCCTGACCGGCTGTTTGATACCGGGGCTGTCATGACCCAGCCAGAGGCCATGACTGCGTCTCCGGATAACCCCGAGGGAGCAGGGAGACTGCCAGACAGCCCAGAGGAAAGCTTTTCTGACAGTGAGAGGTGGCCACTCAAGGCAGAGCATTCGGAGGATACCCCTGGGGAGGAAGCCAGGCAAAGGAGAGATGAGCTAAGCCGGGAGTCTGGGCCTCAGGTAGAACAGCGCTCCATGCCAAGCCAGGCCGAGCATGATGGGATGGAGCTGGGATCAAAGGCTGCATTCGTGCAGGAGGAGGGTGCTCTAGACAGCCTCCTTGGCCAACCCCCTGAGGATATAGAGATGAGACCTGTAGCATTAACCGTAGAAAGCAATGAAGGTTCCCAGGGATTCACAGAACAGATGGAGGATGTTGTGAAGCCCTTCATGGAGGGACCGGTTCCAGTGAAGGATGAGCTGGTGACAGAACCAGGTCTTGAAGAGGTTGAGCATCCAGCAAATTCGTCTTATGAAACAACTGGACGTATAAGTGATATAGAAAAGTTAGTTACACGCAAAGCTTTTGTAAAGTTTGCGTTTGAAAGTAACTCGGACATTGAGAGACTATCAAACCAGAAGCTGCTGTGGATGTGGAAGCAGATGATGATTCAGAGGAACTTGGCTACTAAAGAGCCACACAGTACTGATCATCAGCCTAGATCTGCTAGCAACCAAATAAGCGGGGAAACTGGAAAGAAAGGACAAAATCTGATACTGAGTCTGGGACAATATAATGGTAGAACGTACCCAAAAGTCCCATTACAGCTACGAGACCAGACTGAGAAACTCAGATGCTTCAACTGCCACATGCATGGACATATTACATATAACTGTCCTGAGAGTGAAGAGCCAATACAGTGTGACATAGGAATAAGGGCTCTGCATAGGATAGTATTGCCTTGCTTAAAGATGTGTATGGTGACTGGTGGTATTACAGCACAGCTAAAAGTGGTGATGGTGGTAGGGAAGAGTGCACAAGCACTAATTAATTCAGGGAATGAGGCTACTTTGAAAAGTGTTCTGCTCCAGCCAGAAAAATTTGGTTTAAGACAAGTGATCGATATTGTGGGTACACATGGTGACACCCGCACATACCCCATGGCAGAGGTAGAGTTTGTCACAGAGGTAGTAAAAGTTAAATGCCCTGTAGTACATGTAGCTCAAACGCAAGAGCGTATAAGTAAGGCCAGTTTTCTGAGTACCTTGGACCTGGTCATAAGGTATTGGCAGGTTCCCCTGACAGAGAAAGCAAAGGGAAGGACAGCGTTTTCTACTCCCAAGGGGTTATGGCAACATAAAGTACTGCCATTCAGGTTGCATAGTGCACCAGCCCCCTTTCTGCATATGAATAGGATACTTTGGCCCAACAGAGAGAATGCAGCTGCCTACCTTGGTGATGTGGCGATTCACAGGGTGGACTTGGAAGCACACCTGATGAGGGTCCAGTTAGTTGTGAATAATGTAAGGGCTGCCGGTCTGACCGCTAACACTAAGTGTTATCCAGGATTTGAGGCAGCTAACTATTTGGGTTATCCACTTGGGTGGGGGTTCCTTAAACTACAAGGGAGCAAGGTAGCAGCCATTTGCAATAGGCCACTTCCTGTAACTGAGGAGCAAGTCAGGGCTGGTACAGCCCTAGGTGACGTGATTGTTCATGGTTTGTATTCTAAGGTCGCTCGACCCGATGGGTCTGAGCTGGGGGGGAGGATATGTGATAAAGTGAAGGCAGATAGGCCTTTTAACCCCAGGGGGAGTATGTGTAGTTTGTGTTTTGCACAACACAACGCATTGTTTAGTTATGGGCCCCTGGGGTGGAGCATTTGGAGAGAAGGGTGGGCCAATGCTCCACTCCACAGTTTAGTGGTTTTCTGGGGAGACATAGATCCAGGCCAGGGTTTTTTGGACTGTCTCCAACCCACTGCACAGCTGCAGTTAATGAGCTGTTGCAGTGGGAATAAACTCCTCCCTGCTAGACAGGTAGAGAGGGATTGCTGGCTTCCTCCCAGGAAGCAGGTAGGAGAGAGAGGCTGTTCTCTCCAGATAGTCAAGGTGACTAGGCACTTGGAGTGCAGAAAGGAAGCAGTCAGGGCAAGGCTGGCTTGGAACACTGGGAGTGCAGAAAGCAAAGCAGTCAGGGCAAGGCTGGCTTGGAGCACTGGGAGTGCAGAAAGGAAAGCAACAGGTTAGATAGCAGAGTGTTGCTATCTAAAAGGTTGGTGCAATATTGTTTAGTGTAACCCTGAGAGATAGGGAAACTTATGTCAGTTAGTGCTCAGACGAGCTAGGTTTTTGTTTATAGGGTTTTCTGTTACTTTTGTTTTTCATTTAACTGCTGTATCCTGTGTGAACTTACAAATAAAGTGCCTGGAGTATTTGCAACTACAAGGACTGTGCATGTTTTTGCCCTAGAGGACCGTGCTACCTGGTGACAAGGATCACAATATGTATATGTCTCAGACACATGGAGAATCATTCACACTCATACTTTTATGCACACTACATACATATAGGGTGTGAATTACAGAGTTACACACTAACCACCCAATTGTAGTGAATTGAAATCCACGACTACAAATAAATTGGATAATTTTTCCAAATCAGCTATTGTTGCCTTAATTTTGCCATTTAATTTTCAGCTCACTACATTCCATAGTATAATTATTATTTTATTATTATTTTATTATTTATATAGCGCTATCAGATTCCGTAGCGCTGTATAATAGGAGGAAGGGGGAATAAATGTGGCTATACATAGTGTAGCAAAACAACCATTAATGTATAATGTGCAGATAGTTTTACGTAGGACTGATATATCCAGTGTATTTCATGTGAATATGATTATGGGTTTTTATAACCTCACAATTGATCATTTATATGGGTACTTGGGTGTAGTTTTTGATATGTTTGCCACAACCAGTTAAAGAAACAACCCAAGCGCCAAAACTTTTAGTAGTGGTTATGGTCCTCGGAGTACTACTTTAATATACTCATCAAAACATTTAGTTCCTTAATTGTGTCCTGACTAACTGGTAATCATTCCGAGAGTATAAATGATGGTGAGTTAGACTTTATAGACTAAATTTCATGCTGCAAAATACATGAACGTAAAAACATATTGTAGTCGATTCTGGTAGTGAAGTGGTTAAAGTCCACTTTTTGTTTTTTACGTATTTCAACATTAGCAAATCTTGTTGTTTATTCCGCAATAAATGTATCATTATTTTTTCAAATGAATGAATTGTATGTAGCGGACACATTTTGTTGTAATATGTCTAACATTGCCGACATTATTCCTTTTTCACTAGATGCTGTTTTCCCTTGTTCTTTGTACCTTGGCCACCATTGGAGCTCTTACTAGTCTGCTGTATGTTATAACTGCATTGAACAATGGTCCATATTGCTTGTACAGACCGGACGAGGAAGCTCAAGAAGAGTGGGGATATCCTCTAGCAAATAAAACCATACCGTGTTCTGCTGCTCTACCAACAAACACTTACTAGTAAGTTCCCTTGTCCATATTAATTGGTAAAACAAGTTACTTTTGCGATTCTTGGATTTTTACTGTTTATTTAGATGTAAAAAAGGAATAATAGGGTTGAAACATGCCTTTTGAAACATTTATGATCTTCTTGGACTACATGTATTTGTGAATATTAGAAAATCGGAATGTTAGATTCCTATATGGAGATGCGATCAGCAATAGAACAATGTACAGTATTATCACACTTAGAGCTGTATTCCTAACACTATATTCCCCCATCTCCAATGTAAGGGGTTAAATAACCCTTAATTCACTTACCTGATTCCAGTGCCGATGTCCCTCGGAGCTGGGTCAGGCTCCTACTCTACCAAAATCCCCCGACAGTGGGGGTAATCTCATGTGCATGTAGGGCAAGCACTGCAAATGCATTGGGCAGTCCCCATAGGAATGTATTGACTCAATGCTTTCCCATGGGGGTTTTAAACACTCTAGGCATCCTCATGCAAAACATGAGGATGGCCAACATTGTTTAACTGCATGAAACTCCATGAAACTGCAGAAAGAGCCTCTAGTGGCTGTCTGGTAGAAAACTTCAATGCTTTACATTCAAGAACTAAGGGGATAGGGACAGTGCACCCAGACTACTTCAATCAGATCATGTGGTCTGGGTGCCTCTAGTGTCTTATTAAAGGGATACTCCAAACACTCTAACCACTATAGTTATGAGCAGTTGGCTCACAGCCACCACAGTGTGCTGTTGTCATTTTGGTGCTTTGAGTAATCCATTAAGTTAAAAGAATTGACTAGTCACTGTTATTGCAGTATGAAGTGCATTAGGGCACTGAATACGGAACAGGTTAGCCTTTTCCCTGGTATGTCCAAGGGAATTCATAGAATATACAAGTATATATATATATATATTTATATATTTCATAGCTGGGAAATTGTATAACTGAAGTGGCTAGCCAAGAGATGGCCTGAAGTCTAAGAAAATTATGCTAATAACTCTATATTGGGTGTATTAGCATCTGCAAGAAAATATATGATTATTGTATCTATTACTTCCTTTGATCTTCTACACAGTGCTGATTTGTATATCTTTGGCATTCCGTTTGTGCACCCTGTTTGCACCGAACCACCAAATATCGTACCCTGGACTGCCAGCTTTTTAACATGCTTATTTTTCATAAACTTTATGGAGACTGTTCTTGTCACCTCTCAGTTGATAAATGCAGGTTTTGGAATATGCTGTGGACTCTGTGACCCCAAAAAGGTTAGTTGACTCCTTGATATATTTTAAGAATATTTTAAGATCACAGTGACCACGCTTGTATCTTCCTTTCGCTCCCTGGTACTTTTGATTATATAGGAAGTGGTCTTTTACCAGCATTAAATATATGCCTCTTATCATAGCTGGGGTAATATTCAATAGGCAAGGTTCCTATTTAATCATTCTGTAAAAGCATTTTTCCCTACAGTTATCTTCCTCCAGACTATCAGTTTCCACACCACCAGTGTCCCAATCATACCTTCCATAAACTGCCAATCCTCCTTTCTTTATTTGCACCCTGTATTTTTACTATCCACAAATTTAAATACTCGTGCCAAATACTCAATTAAAAAAAAAAAAAATATATGGTTTATTTCTTTACACTATCAAGATTCTCATTCCTACTCCTTCTTTATCTTCTTTTTCAGAATATATTCCAAAAGTGTTCTCAACCTTATATAAGTTTTACATAGTCCACTAATCTTTTAATCTGGTCTACATCCCTTAATCCTACACCTTATACTTGCAGTATCAGCCACCCTTTCATCTTTCAAACTGCTTCTACAATATGCAACCACCTCTTTCTTCTCGCAATGCTTATAGTTCTGTTTCCTCCTCGCAGGTTCTCCAGTTCTTCTGTGCATCCCTCCTTTCTTGGCCAGATATTATGAGTGTATATAATGGACTAGATTATGAGAATGATTCCACAAGCCTGCACTGGGTCATACAACATAAGTGATCTAAGGACACTTAGGGTGTGCATGCTATCCTTCTATGTTAACTTGTGTTTGCCACAATGTCGTTTATAGTCATATGTAGGGCAATGGTTGGCCATGGCTGATCTAGAAAGGTTCCTTTAGGATCACCAGTGGTTCATTTTTTAATCAATATGCCTATTGTAATAGAAGTGGGTAACCCCTTAATCATTAAGATAGGTGTGAAAACCATCAATGTATAGATTTTCTAATCCATCTTCTAAATGTCTAGTTGTTTGCTGCAACCTAGTTAAATAGGTCGATCCAGCTTCTGCTTATTGGCAATCAAAAGTGATCATACTTTCACGGTTTAAGGATTACTATACTGAAGGGTAAACAAAATGAAAATCAGTGCTTTCGTTTATGTAAATCATGTTTGGTTATGATTACAATTACAGTCAAACTACACACTTTTTGGGAATGGGCTGTCCATTTTTGATAGCTATAAATGGTCCACATTGCATACAATAAATTGACTGTGTTATTTATACAGAAACACGACCTATCTTTTAACAGATGTCTCCAGACAGTCGGGATAAATCTATTGTCACAGTTTTCTTACACCAGAGTACAATAAGTATCCATTATTGTTGTTTCAGAGGGGATTGTCTAAAATTGAGAGAACTGTTGCTGTACCAATATGAAGAAAGCAGACAAGTGACTCTGTTATTTTTAAGGTAATGAAACTTGATTTTACTGAACATTTTGCACAATCCTGGGTGTTTTTTTTGCATATAAGCAAATTTAATGGAGGACGTTGAGAGGGGGAATTTAGACAAAATGTTAGCTTATATGGATAGAACACAGATAATTAGTCAACATTACACTAAGGTATGGTTGCCAAAACTCCATATGTTGCTCAATAATTCTACATTCTTTGAGGCAGTGTTTGAAAGTGCTACCTGTTAGCATGTAGACACCATATGTTCTGTATGTGAACTCGCTGAATTAAACTCTGTGGCTCTTTTAAAGGGACACTATAGTCACCAGAACAACTAAAGTTTATTGAATTTGTTCTGGTGAGTACTTAGAATCATTACCTTCAGGCTTTTTGCTGTAAACACTGTCTTTTCAGAGAAAATGCAGTGCTTACATTACAGCCTAGTGATAACATCACTGGCCACTCCTCAGATGGCTGTTAGAGATCCTTCCTGGGCCATGGCTGCCTAAAATGCATCCAAAAATTCAGTGTTGCCACCCTCTGTATGTAGACACTGAACTTTCCTCATAGAGATTCATTGATTCAATTCATCTCTATGAGGAAATGCTGATTGGCCAGGGCTGTGTTTGAATCATGCTGGCTCTGCCCCTGATTTGCCTCCTTGTCAGTCTCAGGCAATCCTATGGGGAAGCATTGTGATTGGATCAGGCTACCACTTCTGATGATGTCAGCAGATAGCTTGGTTTTCTGAGTCTAACAGCATGCAGATTTACAGCTTCTGGCTAGAATACAGTAAGATTTTTCTATATTTATGGAGGCATGAGGGGCCCAGGGGGGCTAGATAGTGGTTTTAACATTATAGGGTCAGGAATACATGTTTGTGTTCCTGACCCTATAGTGATCCTTTAACATGCAGAATTAATAAACATCTACAAAACTGCCAATCCATATTGGCAAGCCAAGAAGCAACTTCTCTCCTTCTCCTACAATATCATAATTTGGTCAGTGCAGATCTAAATTCTCATTGAGCCCACTCAATTAATCATATATAAGTAACAACATGTTTAACCTTATTTTGTTAATAAGAAATATTTAGGAGTGGGACAGCTACAGGTGACACTTCCATAAGCAGGGAGAGCAAAATCTGAGGGCAACATAAGGAGACAGCTGGGAGCACACAGTGGGAGAGAGAGGGGATCAATCTTCCCTTTGCAGGCTTTCCACCTGCAGTGGGGAAGATTGACATGTTTGTCACCAGCGTGCTGTGTACGTTGATGACAGATGCAAAATATGCACAGAAATGACATTGGCAGCCCAGAACAGAGTTTTGGGCTGCCAATAACACATTTGTTGGGGGTGCAACTAGCCCCAACACAAAATTACAAATATCTCAGTAAGTACAGTGTTTCAAGCAGAAACACTACACATACTCACCCCTACCACCATGACAACATCAAATCACCAAAGTGGTCGTGGTGGTTGGAGAAATCCTTTAAATCACAGCTTTGTGTTCTATTCATTTTTATTTTTTATTGAAACTACTTCAACTTTCTTCAGTCAGTGATCTACTGGAAGGTGTTAGTCACATATTCTCTCTCCTTTCTCTCCAAGGTATCCAAGCATTCCTTCTTCATTGACCATCAAGTTAATTAAAGATTGATTTAATACAGCCTCTATTAGAAGATTATGGGATTTTCCTATTGCTATCCCTAGTGACACCGAACAGTTTCCAAGTTTGTTCTGAATTTAAAAACTTAATTGACACTTTTATTAGATTATTTTTTTCGATCAGTTGATCTATTGAACAAAAGTGAAATCAGCTTAAGTAAGACCTAAGACATTACACAGTTTCCTTTCTGCCTGTCTTCATTTTGCTTCTCATGGAAGACCAAAGAGTTTGGAGGTAAGCTTTGGATAACCTCATACAGTGTGAAGATGCTAAATGATATTTGTTCATAAGGCGAAATAAGACCATTTTCATAGAGGCATGCAAATGCAATGACTGGAGGAGAGCCAGTTCCACCCAATTCACCTGAAGAAAGTTCCAAGTATGCCATATCTGAATAAGCACTGGGTCCTTCATAAATAACCCAAGGGCCTGCCCAGCTGTCAGCATCACGAGGATATGGGCTAATGTAAACTCCCAGATTTACCCTTGACTGAGAACTTGTGGGATGGGAGTAGAGTACCCAGGTAGGAGTCTGGAATTTCTGATTTGTACAAAAAGTCTCTTTCTGCTTCTGGAGGAATTCTAACTCCACAAAGGTTGATGATTCAGAACACAGAAGAGCCTGATTGCCACCATTACAAGCTTGATCCATACCAAGACATTGCTTGTGAAACATTGAGTTACAGACACTGCTGTATTGATTGGACAAAAGTACATTTTCTCCAAACCTTTTAGGTTGTTTGACATGATGCTTTTTCTTGCAACAGTGTTGCATTTCTGAAGCTTTAGTACTCTTTAAACCTCCTAGTGTGAGTTTATTTGTATTAAATCTGGAGTATAAACTTAGTGGAGCAGGAAAACCAATGACACTTCCATGGCACCCATTGGGCGTCTCCACCAACTTCTCAATTAGTTGCCCTGGCTGGAACACTATGCCCTCATCAGAGCTCAAAGCATGTACACGAAAGCCCAGTGGGCTCCTGGCATTGCAGTACAAAACATTATTCCCATCTTCCTCATCCACTGACACCAACTGGCACTCCACCGTCTGCAGATTTGGGACAAGCTCTCCCAACTTCCAATTTTTGCCATGATCATCGCTGCGAAAGGCAAAGGCTCGTGGAGTGGTACGGCAAAGTATTCCAAAGCAGTCTCTGCATTCGATGTGGTAGGTGTAAGCAGGAACAAGTAGTCGACCGGATTTTAGTTGTATGCCGTGACCAGGTCCTAAAGCAAATGTTGCCCACTCTGAAAAAAGTTACAGAAAGAAACATGAATTATTATTCTGTCTTCTGCCTACACTAAAACTTTATTTTGGTATTTCCCAGCGTTTTTATTAAATCACACAATACAAGATATAATTTTAAATAGCAAACACTCTCGAAGGCTTACAAAACTAATTTTCTTTGTAGTCTTTAAATAAGCTGATGTAAGCTATTCTTAAACCCTCCATATTTATAATGAACTGCTGATACCTAAAAAGAAGATATGTTGTAGAAGATATGTTCTATTTCAAGGATGGCTCTAGACTTTGTCGGACCGATACAAACTGCCGCACAGACATACACTCACACAGTGATTCTCAATGCTAGACACACTGAAAAAAATACACACATGCCTTACAGCCATGCACAGGCAAACATACACACACACCAACTTCTAGGCATACACACACTAACAGACACACATACTAATAGACACACACACACTGACAGCCACACACATACAAGCATTGACAGAAACAGTCAGTATCGATGGCGGGCTGTACTCAGGGTGCTGTGATGTGCAGTTTCTGTCTTCTCGCATGGCCTCCTCTGAGCACGAGGAGGAATAGATCGGACATCACTTGATTCCAGTGTTGCCATGCATATGGAGAGGCTGTATCTTGTAAGGCAAGCATGTCAAACTCAAAGACTAGCACAGTCTCATTTATAGTTATATTTCCCTCTGTATAATATTGTAAAGTGCTGTAAAATAAGTTGGCGCTATATAAATACCAAAAATAATAATTATAAAACCCTGCTGCTCTGGAATTCTCTGCTTACAGGCAGTGTCTCCCTCTCTCGTCTGAGCTCCCCCTATCACATCTCAATCTCCCAGCTCCATCTTCCTCTCTCCCCTTCATTAATCTCTCACTCCTCTCCATATCTCCCAGTATGCTGGTGCTTCCTTTCCCTCCCCCAAATCTGTGGTAGTGTGAAGAGTGGCTGGTCGCTGTTGCCCCTAACACCTCCTAATTGTGGGCAGCCCTCTGGTCATTGCCCTCTGCTGCCCCATGTTGCAGGCCCTGTTCTCCAGTTAGGAGAATTAATTGACTGCCTATGCTAATAACAGGTTCGATTAAGCACTTATCATAGCTTGTTTAAGGACTACAAAAGACATTCATTTTGTGACTTTTATTTATATTTGATCTCTTGGTTCTCTATTTTTATTAAATTTTGTATGTTACACAATAGATATGTGAGTTTTTCTTATGAGGGAGTCTCTTTTTATACTGATATTTTCCTATTTTTGTTGTAACTTTATTTAATCCAGTCAATATCTACTTGTTTGCCAACTACAAAATGATGGATTTAATTGAATTTAAGACATATAAAGTAGGTAAAAGGGGAAGTCCCATTTTACTCTAGAATCTTGACTGGTAAAACCCTTACCTCTTGCAATGTGTATACTGTGACATTTCATGATATGAGGGAATGATGGTGATGCAAAAACATGTTCTTAGCAAACTTAAACTAGCACGTAAGGCTATAAACTTCAACACACACGTACGAAACATGTCATACAGGTTTCTTTTGTGTTCAGTATTTCTTAGTATTTCTAATAACTTAAAATGAGCACAAACAGTCAAAGCTACTAACCGTTATGTCACCACCACCAAAATTTATTTCACATGGATACATATAGCACCTGTATCAGTGGTTGCTAGTGAAGTTGAAAGCTGATGTGCTAAATAACTCAGGGCCATACCATCGACCACAACCACATCACCTTTGGACACAAAACCCAGACAGGAGAAGACAATAAGTGAATCCCCCAATCTCTCAGCCAACCAACTGCGGTCTAGAATTAAGAAACCCTCTCCTCATCAGGCCGACCCTAACTAAGGGAACACATATTTATAACTGAAACCAAAGAACTCTTCGAGGGGGGACTACTTTAAACAGAGGTCAAACCAACTAAACAGATCGCAAAATATCCTAACTAAAATGTCTTGTAGAAATGTCTTTACCATAAGTGAACTTAGTATTACGGGACACTACACATGTACACTCTGAAATTAATCACTGTATAGACATGATCCTATTGCTATCCGAGGCCATCTAATGGTCATGCCCATACAGGTGAGCTGTGCACTCGGAGCCTGTACTACACTGTAACAAACCTTTATGCTTAACTCTAAGCCATCTTTGTATATGTATATACTGACTTTTAATTCAAAATAAAAATAAAGAATTTTGAAATAAAAAAGCTGATGTGGCTCTAGGGACTCTACCCCTGTAATTTGATTCTGTCCCATGACTTGCTGGATTCTGCACACATCAGCCCACTTACCCACATGCACCCAGGGCTGGACTTGCCCACCGGGGTAACAGAAAATTTGGCGGTGGGCTGTGGCACCTGGGGCCAGACAGACAGCCCAAATCATCAGGCTAATGTAATTTAAGCATTTTACCTTTGGATTGTGCTAGCCTGTGTCAGTACGAGTGGAGTAAAGAGGAAGGAGCTGGGGGCTGGTGCATCCGCAATTAGGCAACTGTCAGTCTCCCTTCAAAATGTATATCAATTTTGACCGCATGCCCTGCCCCTGCATGTAAGCACCACCTCAGAAGCCCCGCCCCCACACAAAGCTTCGTCCCGTTCACATGTTGCTGACCTCTCTGGAAGAAAGAGGCCACAAAATGTCAACTTAATTTGCCAGTGCCAGGTAAGCTTCAGCCATGACAGTAATTGTGTGTGTATGCCTGCTAGTGAGTGAGCTTGTGTGTGTGTGTGTGTGTGTGTGTGTGCCTGCTCCCGAGTGAGCTTGTGTGTGTGGCTAATAGTGAGTGAGCTTGTGTGTGTATGTGTGTGCCTACTCCTGAGTGAGCTTGTGTGTGTGTTTTGCTGCTAGTCAGTGAGCTTGTATGTGTGTGTGTGTATGTTTGTGCCTGCTACTGAGTGAGCTTGTGTGTGTGTGTATGTGTGTACCCACTCCTGAGTGAGCTTGTGTGTGTGTTTTGCTGCTAGTGAGTGAGCTTGTATGTGTGTGTGTGTGTGTATGTATGTGTGTGCCTGCTCCTGAGTGAGCTTGTGTGTGTGTATGTGTGTACCTACTCCTGAGTGAGCTTGTGTGTGTGTGTGTATGTGTGTGCCTGCTCCTGAGTGTGCTTGTGTGTGTGGCTGCTAGTGAGTGAGTTTGTCTGTGTGTGTGTTGCTGCTAGTGAGTTAACTTGTATGTGTGTGTGCCTGCTAGTGAGTGAGCTTGTGTGTGTGTGCCTTCTCCTGATTGAGCTTGTGTGTGTGGCTGCTAGTGAGCGAGCTTGTATGTGTTTGTGTCAGTGGGCTTGTCTGTGGTGAGCATGTGTATGACAGTGAGCTTGTCTGTAGTGAGCATGTGTGCGTCAGTGAGCTTGTATGTAGTGAGTGTGTGTGCCAGTGAACTTGTCTGTAGGGAGCATGCGTGTGTCAGTGAGTTTTTCTGTAGGGACCACATGTGCTTCAGTGAGCTTGTCTGTAGTGAGCATGTGTGCATCAGTGAGCTCATCTGTAGAGAGCATGTATGCATCAGTGTGCTTGTCTGTAGTGGGTAAGTGGGTGTCAGTGAGCATGTGTGTGTGGGTGTCAGTGAGCTGGTCTGTAGGGAGGATGTGTGTGTCAGTGAGTTTGTCTGTAGGGAGCATGTGTGCTTCAGTGAGCTTGTCTGTAGTGAGCATGTGTGTGTTATTGAGCATGTGTGCGTCAGCGTGGGTGTCAGTGAGCATGTGTGTGGGTATGACAGTGAGCTTGTCTGTAATAAGCTTGTCTGTGTATGTCAGTCAGATTGTCTGTCAGTGGGCCTATTTGTGTGCATCATTGAGCTTGTGTTTTTATATCAATGAGCATATGTATATCAATAAGATTGTCTGTCTGTGAGCCTGTGCATCAATGAGCTTGTGACAGTGAGATTGTCTGTGTCTGCATGTGGGCATGCTTACTATACAGTTGAATGTTTTACTTTGAAAGAACCAATACTTTGAATTAGAAAAATAAATATACCAATATTATATAAGGCTATGTTGTGACGAAAGCAACTTCGCCACTGGGTCTTGGGCCAGCCTTTTGCCCTGTGACTATGGCCCCTTTAGTTTATTTTGTCTGAGAGATCCTAATTGTGTCTATTGGGACTTGGCACAATGTACTTTAACTTTTGAAGTAGTCGAAGTGGCACTTCGGATACAGCACTATTGTCGAAGTAGTCGAAGTGGCCATTTTATTCAGTCAAATGGGTTCAGCTGTGTTTTGTCGTCGAGTTCATGGAGCTCAAATCGTATACGCGATGGCACGAACACCGCTCAAAACTTACCTTCCAGGAAACTTCGACTATTCGAACAGGAGACGAACGGCGTTCGGTGAGTTGAATTCCACGAACAAGAGACACACACAGACTATGTGCATTCACCGTTCCGTTTGGTAATTCGAACAGTACTTTGACTTTTTGAAATAGACCGGCCACATAGCCTAATTCTCTGGAACAGTTTTGGGCATGAAATCATGGGTGCGGTCAGGCAAAAGAGACTTCCAGGTATTTCCTGAACCCTTGCTCTGATCTGGGTGATTTTTGGATATGTTGTTCACCCAATTCAAAGGGTGTACCTTAAAACTAATGTTCTCTTTCTAGAGGTACCAGTAATTCTGTATATACCTTTAAATATAAAACAAAAAATACACAACATAGTGTAAACTGTATATAAGAAAGTAAGTGTGAAAAAAGGGCCAAATGACAACTCACAATTTTCTGAGCTAAAAAACAACTTAATTTGACTTTGGCGTTGATTTTGACTTCCCTGTTTTCTGGCATCCCTGACCCCTGGCTTTTCCTTATCACTGTGTCTCTTTCTGTGTCCCTTGACCTCGGCTATTCCTGACTGTTCTTTGGTACGTTAGTCCGGCCATTCTAAGGTCCGGTTTACGTTACCTATCAGTCCTCTGTGTTACACAATTCTAAGTGCTGGATCATATTGTAATCCTGACACAGACAAGGAAAACACCGGGTTAGTGAGTGCTGGATCCACGTGCATTTATATAGAGGAGAAAGACCCCTTTTGGGGTCAAAACATCGATCGGAACAGTGTGTTAATTTTTTGCTAACATGAGATAAAAAAATACAATTTGTTTTCACAAATATCCCTTGAGTGCACCCACTTCCTTTTTGGAATTATCTATTCAACGCGATTAGCCCCAAGGTACAAAATTGTCTTTGTACATGGGAAAGGTGAGTGCCAAGCCTTTGGAAATTTTATATATATATGTCTGCCAGAGTATCACCGCCACGGATGTCTTTTTCCCAATAAATGAACACAAATAAAATAATCCCAAACGTAAACTATCCCCGATGTCCCATAACCCCCCATACATGAGCCAAGGCTTAATGCTGGGAGAAGACCCACACGGCCCCACACGGCTTATTATGCAAAATCCCCAACACAGGGTTTCTAACACAGAACAACAGGGAAATTCCTCCCATGATCCTCTGTGCTTGAGAGATAATTATTGGAATACACATCACTAATTATTTTATCTCTCAGGGACAGAAAAATCTAACATTTCTTAACCACCCCAAAAGTACCTCTAAAATACATGGAAACCCCACAACATCCCTGGATAGCCTGGATCTGGGTGAACAATATATCCAAAAATCACCCAAATCCATTTGGTAGTTTTGGATCACCATCGTGGCGAAGTTCTGACCGGTCTGCCATGAGGTTGAAGCCCAAAATAGTTCTAGGGAAGTGGTGGCTAGAGCCGGTCTCCATTCGTGAGGTAGTTACAAACTACCGAAACGGGGAGCATTCTACACGAATCAGCTTTCATCTAACTTATGTGGTTTTCGTACAAAACCCCACGAGCAGAGACGGCTCTTGCCACAACTTCCCTGGAACTATTTTGGGCTTCAACCTCATTGCAGACCAGTCAGAACTTCCCCAAGTTGGCGATCCAAAACTACCAAACAGAACTGGGTGATTTTTGGATATATTGTTCGCCCAGATCCAGGCTATCCGGGGATGTGTATCTCTTTGTGAGGTAGTCATATCTATTAACACCTTCCAAGTTATATGTGCTTTCTGTAGAGACAAATATAATGCACCTTGTAAATGAAGTATTTCACAGTACTCAGTTTATTAATTTATATATAAATTATATTATAGAGTAATGGATATGTGTGGTTTTTATCCAATTATATGGAGAATTATTCAAAAGTCTAAGGGACATTTTTTTTACTTGATAATTAATACTATGGTTAATTTTGCACTTGTCACTTTAAGGTTATGGGAATTGTTGTTATATTTTATTTGTAATTTATATCTGAAGATAGGGTGAAGATGCCCTTAATATGTTATGGTGAATTATAATTTAGGGATATAGTATAAACAGTGTATTATTAAACAATCCTTATATATGGCTAATGATAATTATATTTCTCTCAGTAGATACATATCGTCTCCTGTGTCTTTTATTATTAATGGCATTATACTATTATACTGGTGACCACCAGAAGGCTATAGGTCCACACTTCAACATCTTTTAAGTTGGAACGCATGAGACCGTGAAACACGGAAGTATAATGCCATCCGCACTTCTGGTTCCGGTAAGCCACAGATGCTACGGATTTTGACCGGGATGAAGTAGGACTGAAGATTTAAACATCTACAGCTGAACAGGAGCTGCAACTACACCAATAGAAACAGGGATGCATGGAAACACCCACGGATTCACCAATTGAAAGTAGGGGACTAGTAGGTGGGGGGTATTAGGCTGCTTTGTCACTGTTATTGCTATTGTATTGATTTTAATTTTTATGGTCCCTGAGGAAGGGACGCAGGACCTCTGTTTTTTAACTTTATTATTTATGGGTGACTGTTCACCTACTAATAAAGCAGCTGATTTTTTACATCTCAATCTATTGAAGTCCTGTCTTACATCAACTACATTGGACCAACAAAAGGGATCAATAGCCCCCAAATAACATCAGGGGAGGCACCTTTGAGTGCAGTAACCATCTTTATCTTGTGAGTGTACTCTATTGAGCGCATATCTGTTCATAATAACTGTATTACACTATATATCTTTTTTTGTTCTTTATTTAGATTTTACAGCCATATCCCAAATGTTTCTGGTTTCTATATATTTCGCTATGTAAAGGTAATTTTTCTGGGTAATGACCTGAGGAGGCTGTTCTATTTATTGTTAAGCTAAGTGTATTTTATGCTTAGTATCCACTAAACATATTCACACTGTGAATACCAATCAAAGGTTGCCTCTTTTTACAGAGGAGTGTGTATAACAAAAGTGCTCAAAAGAGTCAAAAAGTGATTTACAGGCAGCTCAATACACTAGTGTGGAAATATCCTCTATTCCACTGAATAAATTTAGTAGATATTGGTGCGGTGTAAGTGACAAGGACCTACACCTATAAGTGGAGCGCTCAAACACAGATAAATCTTACCAAAACGTAGTCTCATTCAATGGTAAAATATGGGGTACATGTCAAAATAAAATACAGAAAATACAATATAGTGTAGATGGTACTAAAAAATGGCTTCACAGTGATTATAATAATATCGTGTTGAATATTACACTCACATTTCAAGGAGCCTGTATATAGAAAACACTGGCTCCGTATAAAGGCTTGTGTGCTGTTATGGTAGCACCACCCTCCTACTTCGGCTTGAAGAATTTCTCGAGAACACGAAAAAAGAGAAGAAAGCAAACCAATGTGTAGACTTATGGTGATAAATGACACAGATATGTGTTCAATAAATGGGGTGCTCACCTGGTCCTGAGCCTACGAATCCCGGCTCTAGGTTTGTGGATTTTGTGCCAATTTGAGTGGGGATGGCACTACCCCTGTGAGGATTCCTTGGAGGCTCCAAAAAGAATTGCCCATTTTTAAAGGACTTTTATTTGAGGACTTTTATCATCTTTGTTTTTATGTTTATTTTAAACTAATAAATTCACCATTTTCATTTAATACCTCATCCAAGTTCTTTTTGTATATCTACCTTACCTACCTTATGTTCCAAATGATGAAATTTGAGATCTATTCACCTTTTATGGACTTGCCTATGACCTCTACAGTCAGGTCCGTGACATTGCTCCAGCTTTTTCCATGGTCTAAGCTTGTAACGTAGCACAGGCGAGCGAGGTTGCGCCCAGTGGTGATCTGGTAGGATTCCGTAGTCCTGCCCAGGACTGCAATGAAGAAAAGGAAGAGTTGCCCAGTGAATTCATCATAGATTGGGCAAGGGTTCATGGAACGATGGCCTGGCAGATGTGCTCTCTCCACTGCTCGCATATCCTCCCACTGCCAGAAATACAATATACTTTATAATATTTTTTAATATGGCCATATAATTATAACAATCAACTCAATATGATGAGATCAAAAAATAAAGAGAGAATACAAAATTCTAAAGATGGAATATATTTTCTGCAAGTATTTTGTTTGTTTTATGAAGTAAGTAATTTTAAGTTAAATTAGATTGGACTATTACTCTTGCCAGATGAATGGATGCATGGGCATAATGGATATGGCTACAATGCCATATATACATACTAATTTGGTAGTAATTGAAATTGTCATTAACTGAAAGTAATAAACTGCTCAGTGTTTATAAATTTGAACGTCCCAGCACTTTTCATGATAACTGCAAATTAAAAAGGTCATCCTGACATGAAATTATAAAACAAAGAGTCAAGGCTGATCCCTTGGCCTCAAATGGATAGTAGAGAGCCAGGAATACAAAGCTGTGTTCATTGCACTATTTTGATCTTTCCCCTGTTAAGAAGATAGCTCCCTTGCGGCGGCAGGGGCAGTGCTATACTGTGTATATCACATAAATTTTATATACACGTATCACATGCATTCTGTATACATGCAGCATATACATTCTGTTTAGATGCAGCATATACATTCTATATACATGCAACCATGGGCGTCCGCAGCTTGATTTATCAGCTTGTTCTGATATTTTTTGTGTGAGATTTAAAATGAACTGCAATACCGGCGCCGGCCAGTGTATGGAGAGAGACAGGGATAGGAAGCTGCATCTTATCCCTGCTTCTCTCTGCTGATTGAAACCGCAGGGAAGCAACACATACAGCCAGAGACAGCCTACAGATCAGGTAAGTGAGGGATGGGGGGAGGGTTTGAGATAGCCTATAGATTTTTGTGGGGGGACAGCAGCCTATAGATTAAGGAGTGAAGCTGGGGAGCAGCAGCCTATAGATAGGGGAGTGAGAAGCAGCCTATAGATTAGGGAGTGAGGCTGGGGGGGCAGCAGCCTATAGATTAGGGAGTGAGGCTGGGGGGGGCAGCAGCCTATAGATTAGGGGAGTGAGGCTGGGGGGGCAGCAGCCTATAGATTAGGAGTGGGGGGGGCCTATAGATTAGGGGAGTGAGGCTGGGGGGCAGCAGCCCATTAGGGAGTTGGGGGCAGCCCATGGAGTGAGGCTGGGGGGCAGCAGCCCTAGATTAGAGCCCTGAGGCTGGGTGGGGCAGCAGCCCATAGATTAAGGAGTGAGGCTGGGGGGCAGCAGCCTATAGATTAGGGGAGTGAGGCATGGGGGGGGGCAGCCTATACATTAGGGAAGTGAGCATAGGTGTGTGCAGCCTACTGCATTAGGGTGTGCATCCTAAAGCACAAACACACGCCATGTGTATGTGTGTGTGTGTGTGTGTTTGTGTGCGTATGTATATATATATATATATACACTGCTGTGTGTGTGTGTCTGTGAGGGTGCTGTTTGTGTGCTGTGTGTGAGGGAACTGGTAGTGTGCTGTGTGTGTGTGTGTGAGAGGGTGTTTGTGTGTGCGTGTGCGTGTTTGTTCTGATCCTGTTAGTGTGCTGTTTGGGTGTTGTGTGTTTGTCAGGGTGCTGTTTGTGTGTGAGTGTGCTGTTTGTGTGTGGGTTTTGTGTGTTTGTGAGGATGCTGTTAGTGTGCTGGGTGTGTGTGGGTGTTGTATGTGTGTGGGTGCTGTGTGTGCTGTTTGTGGGCTGTAGGTAGGTGCTGTGTGTAGGTACTGTGTGTGTGTGTGCTGTATGTTTGGGTGCTGCCTTCCCTGGTGGTTCAGTGGAGAGTGAACTCTAGCCCGGGTTCTCTGCTGCCTCCCTCCATGCTGCTGTGGACCGGTGAGGTAGAACTTTGATCTCCCCACCGGCCCATGGAGGCTTAGACCAGAGCCGCCGCTCGGATAGCGTCGGTCTGCATGAGCCGACCGGGGAGATCCAGAGATCTCCCCTGCCGGTCTCAATCCATTGGCGTGCCGCGGGGATTAGGGTGTGCCCAGGCACACCCGACACACCCTGTGCGCACGCCTATGGAAGTGAGGGATGGGGAGACAGCCTACATGAAGAGTCAGCAAGGAGCAGGAAGGTAAAGTAAGAAAAGGAGAAGGAACAGAAATGAGCAGGAAGTGACATCAAGGAGCAGAAAGGGGCAGCAAGGAGCTGGAAGGGACAGCAAGGAGCACAAAAGGTAAAGTAGGAGAAGGAGCACAAAGGAACAGAAATGAACAGGAAGGGTCAGCAAGGAGCTGGAAGGTAAAGCAGCACAAAGGTAAAGTAGAAGGAGCAGAAAGGGTCAGAAATGAGCTGGAAGGGGCAGAAGGAGCACAAAGGTAAAATAGGAGAATGAGCAGGAAGGGCCTGCAAAGGAGCAGGAAGGAGCACAAAGGTAAAGGAGCAGAAAGAATCAGAAGGAGCACAAAGGTAAAGTAGAAAAGGGAGCAGAAAGGGAGCAGAAAGGGATCAGAATGAGAAAGGAGCAGAAGGGCGCTAAATAAGCAGAAAGTAGCAGAAAGGTAAAAGAGCAGAAGGGGCCAAGGATAGAAAACAGTGTCAAAAGAAAAAAAAAAGACTGTCAAATGAAGGAGAGGAAAAGGAGATTGGAGCAGGAAGGACAAATGAAGTGAACCTCCACTTTATTCTGGACACCACATCATAAGGCTTTGGTACCTGGGCCAGGCAGGGAAACGCTGGACCTTCTCATCTCCAAAGGTAAAAAAATATCAGTATTAATGTGTTCACTTTTATTTACTGAGTGTCAGGAAGCACAGAGTGCCGTTGGGTAGGGGGTGTTGCTGATTGTCCAGAGCGGTCAGCTGGCACTCTAAGCCAATTAGTAGCTCCCCATTCATAAAAAAGTAAAAATATTTTATGAACCGGGAACTAGCGATTGGCTTAGAGCGTCAACTGTCCACTCTAGCCAATCAGCGGCACCCATGCCTGACGTCAATCTGCACTTCCTGACACTCTGTTTCAGAAGCTAAATACCACTGAGCTACCTGGAGCTGGAGGAAGCCTTTGGGGTTAAACCATTTGAGAGCGATTTAACCCCTTAAAGGAAAGCGAGCACCCAGGGGCTTCCTGGCATCATAGCATTTTCATTTAGGTGAAGTTGTTATGGTGACCAGAATGGTCCTTTAATTTGCTTAAAGGAACACTATAGTGTCAGGAATACAAACATATATTCCTGACACCATAGTTGTGAAAACGCTATTCACCCTGGCTTTACGTGATAATGGCTATGCCCCTTCCCTTTCATGACACTGTCAAAAAGGTACCAGGCATGGATGTCATTACAATTATGCCCCCCCCCCTGGAAAAATTCCTGCGGACGCCCATGGTGCCCTTGTCACCATTTACATGACTAAGCTGATGCTAAAATTCTCCTTGACAGTTAACTTACCTTGCATCCCACACAGCGCTGCCCATAGCACCCAGAATCTCAATTAAATTCTCTGGGTGCCTATAGTTATCCTTTAGGAAAAAAAGCACTTTTTAAAATCTAACTTTTTTTGAGTTGCTTAGTAGAATCCTAAGTGAGGATACCAAATTAAAGAGGCTATCTACCAAACAGCCGAAAAAGAAAAATTAAGAAGAGCCCTTTTATTAATTTTGATCTTACAGTTTCTTAGTAGATAAGTCACCAATTTGATATCATTATTGACACAAATACTTTGTTTTGATTTGAAATTCGATTTGGAATGAAACAAATTGCTCATGTCTACTTTTAATAGATATGGGGAATCAGTCAGAACATCTCAGCTACTATTTTATCTACCATATGAGGAATGCTTTAACACTTGCATCACTGAAATGTTTGGAGTCCAAACCCTCATCTTACTTCTACTGACCTCCACATAGTTACGGTAGAACTTTCCACGTCTTAACACCAGCAGGTTAGCGTGGGCATCATCTGCACTCAGCCTCTCTTCAGCAAATGCCAACATGGTGGCCCATCGTGGAATATAGAGCAGGGCTGGAACACGATATGTTACACCATTCTTCTCCTTCTCAAAAAGCACAGTACGAGCAGGAACATGGCGAGACCCCATGTCCTACAGGACTTGTTGGACAACAAATAAGAACAGCCTGCAGATACAAATATAAAAAACAGCCTCATTACTCTTCTATCTGGCCATGGTTTTACAATTTATCAAAACAAAGTAACCAGAGGTATAACTAGAAACCACCGTACCCTGGTGCAAAAATTGCTCTGTCACCGCTCCCCATGTCTCTCCCCATCTCTTACAGGTGTCTAATTCTCCTCCTAGCACCTCCATGTGTCTCATTCTCCCTCCAACTCCTCCATGTGTCTCAATTCCCCCCAGCATCTCCACGTGTCTCATTCTCCTCCACAGCTCCTTAACGTGTCTCAACCCCTCCATGTGTCTCATTCTCCCCCCCCAACTCCTCCATGTGTCTCAATTCCCCCCAGCATCTCCATGTTTCTCTTTTACTCCTTCCATGTGTCTCAAATCCCCCCAACCCTTCCATGTGTCTAAATTCCCCCCATCCATTCCAAGTCACCCCTCCATGTGTTGGGTCCCCTGGAGTGACGTGGAGCTGCAACCCCTGTTACCGTGATAGTTGTGCCACTGAAAGTAACTAAATAAAAAAAAACACAGCAGTCAGTAGGGACATTACATTGGTTTCCAAGCTTCTGTTGAAAAAATGCATACATCATGTATTGCTGACACTATAGTCCTGAAGTGGCTGTATACTCACTTTTCTCCCATATCTCGCTAGTCTTGCCTCAATAGTTGAGCTAATCAATCGTGATCTTAGTCAGTCCAATGCATTGCCATAAGAAAGCATTGGGAGGCTATTGCACGTGTGCTGCAAAATGCAGTTCTGCGCCATTCAGCATCTACTCACAGAGTATTTCTGTGAGGAACGTTCAGAATCTCCATGCAGGGTGTAGAGATGTTGAACGTAGGTGCTGCACACTGTGCAACACTGAAATAGGAAGCACCTCTAGAGACAGGCTCAGTGGTGTTACTAGGCGCTAATGTAAACACTGCTGTTTATATTGAAAAGCCTGAAGGGACAGACTATAGATATCAGAAAATCAACATTAAGGTATAGTAGTTTTGGTGACTATAGTGTCCATTTAAATCACTAAAGTGAGAATTCAAATTGAAAGCAAAGTGAGTTTGGGCTAGTTAGAGCAGTGGCATTGTTACTTCCTTATATCTGGAAAACCTAGGTTTGAATGTCCTTGGATAAGAGACCCTTTCTGTAACTGTAAAGTACTTTGTAATATGTCAATGCTATATAAATGATAACACTACTTTCCAATTTAAGTCTAGAGTAGCCAATCTGTTGTCTTTTGTCCTTAAATGTGAAATTCACTTTGAATTCTCACTTTCGGCTTAAAGGGACAGGCCAGGCACCAAAACAACGTCACAACAATAAAGTTGGTATGGTGCCAGAAGGCCCCTGGAAGCACTCTTACTTCAAGAATGGTTTAACCCTTAAGTTGCCTTAAGCGCCTATCTCTTCTCCTCCCCTGGTGGCGTCCGCCTTCTAAATTGTCACTTACAGGAAGTGGAGTGCAGCCGGGCAGAGCAGCGGTTGATTGATTGAGAGCAGTCACCTGACACTCTCAGACAATCTGGAACATACATGCTCTGCGATTAGTGAGAGTTATGTTCCCTTGCATCAGCTAGTATTTACAGAAGCCACCATTAACTCTTTCTCTACCATTACAGAGGGAAAGGAACTGCATAAAGAACTGCAGCTGCAAATAGGAACTACTGTATGGGATTGTAATTCCTACTAATCTCAATGTTCCGTTGATGCTATAAGATTAAAGGGATCTTAGCCCTAATGCTAAATCTACACTTAGCCCTAATCCAAGCACTCAATTTAAACACTTTAGGTAAATACATTGCCACCTTGTGGTTCTGCCAACATGTATAAACATTTTATCCAGTGGTGTATTACATCTTCAAAACCCATGTATGGCATCATTTGTTCATGATATACACTTGAATCTTATGTTTCCTCCATATGTATTAAATACAATAAAAAATATGCGAGGCACTACATGTGCACAATTGCCTTGCCTAATGCATCATTCAAAAACATATCCTGTAAAAAAACTCTGGCATCATTGCTTAATCCCTTTAAATGCCACTTTCAATAGAAGTCCTCTGGAGACATCATTATAAAGCCATAGATTATTTTCCACAAATATTCACTTTAGCATTATGTATCTTTTATATTATATGAATTTATTTTAGTGTTAGGCTTCTTTTAATCATCATCATCATCATCATCATCATCATCATCATCATCCATTTAAGCATCATGGCAGCAGCATGCTACCCATAATTAATCTCCTCCTCTACCTTTGGTGATTTGCTGGGAGATGACCTGGGGTGCGAGAAATGAACAGCTTGTGTCTCCCCAGTACTCCTCATGGCATACCAGTAAACGGAGAGCAGCTGCTCTCTAGGAGTATCACATTCTATAATCGCAGGCTGGCAAGGCATATATTTTAAATGTTTTGCAGTAATTAACTACTTATCAAAATCAAATAGTTATCGATTAATCTATCACACTGTAAAGATACCCAAAACTCAGGTTGCATGTACACTTGTGCACACTCATTCATTGAACAAGCACAGTATCCCACAGCCGGTTATTAAAAAAATGTCTATATGCATGTTCTCATATCTCCTGGAGATATCCTTACACTGCTCTGCTCTGCTCCCAACCTCAACCACCACATGTCCTTCTTAGATCCAAGCCTTCTTTCCATTCCAGTAAGTCAATGTATGAACATATAATTTTCAATAGACAGTTCTGTCCCTTCCCCAATGTGGAATCCTGTTACCTGTGGACAGTAATCCTTGAACTTCAACTTCTTCAAACACTGCGTTCTGTAGGTTTACCATGCCTCTCTCTTTATCCCGGTTCTGATAGGTTCTTTCATCTTCTAGGGTTTTCTACCTACAAACTTTGATGTGATCACATGCGCTGACACACAAAGGACATGGCAAGTGACCCAGAAAATCACTCCCAGTCAGCATACAGCGGGTGTCGCTGTGTCATCTTCACTTTTTTTTCCCTGTTAAATCCTGGTTTACAAAAAAGCCCTAGTGCCCGCTGGTTTTAAAGTTACTGAAAGCGTGTTAGTTTTGCTTGAAATTTTATTGCCCAGATTTACAATAGCGCAGTGACACATAGGAATGCCAAAGAACATACATATGGACACAATAGTTAAGAAACATTTTTCAAAAGCGATTGTTCCTACAAATATTCTTGTACACACACAATATCGATTTTATTAAGACAGAGGCTTGTATAATACATTATTCTCCTTCTACCACTCCATAACAGGAAACGCATAGGAATTAGACTAGATAGAATGAGTTGAAAACAAACAAGCTTGACATCTATAGAATGTGTATTAATCAATACCGTACGTAGTTTATATAGCACTAATCTGCTAGCAATATTCTTATTTCATGGTTGCAATAGAATGCGCTAATTATGTTGGGAGTTAACAACTTGAACTTAATGAAGATGATAAAACATCCATAAAAAAAATTAAATCAAACTGCATGAATGCAAAGTGGAGATTTTAAGTCTTTTAAATGGAAAAAAAACATTAATTACAATTATTGAGGGTAGTTAGCCGGGTAGATGGTTGGGATAATACTCATCTCATGCCTTTAAAGGACCACTATAGTGCCAGGAAAACATACTCGTTTTCCTGGCACTACAGTGCCCTGAGGGTGCCCCCACCCTCAGGGACCCCCTCCCGCCCAGCTCTGGGGAGAGGAAAGGGGTTAAACTTACCTTTTTTCCAGCGCCGGGCGGGGAGCTCTCCTCCTCCTCTCCGCCTCCTCTCCGGCTGAATGCGCACGTGCGGCAAGAGCTGTGCACGCATTCAGCCGGTCTCATAGGAAAGCATTCATAATGATTTCCTATGGACGCTTGCGTGTTCTCACTGTGATTTTCACTGTGAGAATCACGCAAGCGCCTCTAGCGGCTGTCAATGAGACAGCCACTAGAGGCTTTGAGGGCTGGATTAACCCATTTATAAACATAGCAGTTTCTCTGAAACTGCTATGTTTATTAAAAAATGGGTTAATCCTAGAGGGACCTGGCACCCAGACCACTTCATTAAGCTGAAGTGGTCTAGGTGCCTAGAGTGGTCCTTTAATAAAATCTACTTTTATTTACAGCATGGCTGGGGAAATGTTACATTTTAGGACCGATAGGACTTTCGTATCATGCATGTTTAAAGTTGAACGCACAATGTATATAATCACAACAATTACAGACACATGTTTATTGGATGTAGAATAGAAATTCTTAAAAAGATACAGTCCGAGGACCAATATGTGGCCTGGAAAATAACCACAACAGGAAGCCAAGAAGAAGAAACAAGACCGATAAAATGTAACTTTTATTATTTATTTTAAAATGTTTTTCAAATGTGGAGCTCAAAATAAACCATAAACCTACAAGATAATGCAATTATTTTTTTAGACAAAATTCTAATAAAACTAGATAGTTTCAAGTGAGCATATTTTTTCTCTTTAAATTCTTCTTAGTAGTTTCCAATAATAACATTGTCAGTAACACGCACAATCACCACTAGGTGGCAGTGGTATACTGCCTAGATTGGACTAGTTTAGCAAGTTATGGTTAAAAGGATAGATGAAAAACAGAATGAAATTGTTAAAGTATAAAAATGAGATTTTGAGAGAAATCACAATATGAATGAAACTGAAATATTAAAAAGCGGGGAAGAACAAAGATTGAGCAGATATGATAAACCAGCTAAGGACCCCCACTCCCAGCACATACACTGATAGGGCAAAATGTCTTAGATTAGGGCAGAATTGTTGCAGACCATGTACACCCTCTTATAGCAATGGTGTTCCCTGATGGCAGATTAATGCACCCTGCCACACAGCAAAATTGTTCAGGAATGATTTGAAAAAGATGATATAGAATGTTAACAAAGGTATTGCGTTGGCCTCCAAATATAATATGTTTCTCCAATCAGGCTCCTACATCGCATGCACATCATAACCACACTGTCTTAAAATATAAGTTTTTACATGGTTTTACGGTGTAACAGTGCAAAGGTGATGTTTGTAACTCTGTTAATGTCCTTACCCATGTAACAATTAGGGCAATCATGGTAAAAGCAGCCATGGGTTTGCCACCAATCAAAGCAAAAACATCCAAAATATTGTTACCAGCAGCCTTCTCACCATCTTGTAAGGCATATTGTATGGTGAAAACAATGAGAATGTTACCTGCGCTCTGACCTAAATCCCTATGTACATTTAAACAAAATGGAGGCTCTATAGTTTTATTCCAATGAGCTAAAAGGCAAATTTCCCTGTAATCAGAGTTTCGTATTATAAACCTATTTATAAACCTTTTTTAAAATGTATAACTATCGATCTATGTAACAAATGGAATTGTAAGATGGAATTGTAAGATGGACAGTATATGGTCTACATGTAAACTTGCACTAAAGTATGGAGTTTTTTTATGCATATATGATTATGAGTACGGAAAAGTTACACACCTGAGAAATGTAATTAGGTGATGTATATATTTAGCCTCAATCCCCCAAACACTTTATCTTGAGAAAGCCTGCTCTAACGGGTGAAACGAGTAGATAGTGATTGGCGGGATTTTTTGAATGTGAAATTGCTAAGGCAAGTACAGCAGTAACTGAGAGCCCGAGTTCCGGTGAGGATATCGGTCTGAGTGCACAGGACCAGCTTGCTAATCTATATCAACGGAGCGGTAACCATATCCATCTCGGCTTGTACACTGCACTACACTTGTGCTTTTTTAGTGGGAATTACTTAGGAATAAAGTCCACCACTTAACTTTGTGGGATACTAAGTTGCACTGAATGATACAGACCTTGTCTAAGAACATACAGATTATTTTGCAACAGCTACAAATTTCTGATACTATTTGGACATATCCCTACATAAACGGATATTGGAACTCTTCAGTTAACAATAATATTATTGCATTTCATGTTGTTTCCCACATTTGGATAATAAGGGAATATCTACTAAGCGCTGATACTAATTTTATTTTATTTCTTGTCTACAATTTTTTAAACTTGGGAAGGTTTATATTGTATCTGGCAGCTTTAATCTACTTTGTTATAAAGTGTTTTAGAGCACTTATTTACTCACTGGTTTATTTTATTATATTTTATTTTCATTGCGCTCTCTTATCTTTTAAATTATTATTTTATTTTCCCCATATTTAGAGAAGCAGCATTCTGAACTATGGTATGTCTCTATTCACATTTAGAAACCAGTGTTAAATAGATCTAGCTCTAAAACAGGGTTCAGATAATTCAGAAAGCAAGTTTTTTCTTTAGTAAAACGTATTACCAAGGACATGAAACTTAAGTTAGAGGTAGCTTCCTTGGAAAAGTCATAATATTCTGCGGGGGCTGAGAATAATGTTACAGTCATCCACGGACAAAGATGACCCAGAATTTAGCACTATCTGGGATCGCATACTTGACCATTGTTCATTTGAACTTATGAGCCACATCATATGTAAACGTGAAAGAATGTTAGCAGCTATTGATAGATACATTAGTAATCTTAAAGAAACACTAACCATGCATCTAGAACTTCAAGAGTGTGTTACACTCATGGAAATAACAGAGCAAAAACTAGAGAAAACTTTTGAAAAAGTTATGAGTGTCAAAAAAAGAAAATTCGATAGAGATCAACAGGATTTTAAAGAAAACCATGTAAGAGATTTTAAGAAAAAGGAGAGAAATAATAATAGGATACCTACCATCCAAGCACAAAATCTCAGGGCATAACAGATGACATAAGGAACTCTAGAGAGAATATTCATCCTCCCAAACATGCATCATATGCAAGGAAGGTTTACAAAACTAAACATCAAAGTAAAACTCCAAATAACCCTAGAACTCCTAAAGAATCTAGATGGACCACTGTCAGACATCGTAAGGGAGGAAAATTACCCCAATATAATAATACTAAAACCTCCTTCACTCGCAAATAGTGATGTCCCGAACGGTTCTCTGGCGAATAGTTCCCGGCGAACATCGCTTGTTCGCGTTCGCCACAGATGGCGAACATATGCGCTGTTCGGTCCGCCCCCTATTCGTCATCATTGAGTAAACTTTGACCCTGTACCTCACAGTCAGCAGACACATTCCAGCCAATCAGCAGCAGACCCCCCCTCTCAGACCCTCCCACCTCCCTAAGCCTCACTACCCCCCACACCCTCAGCCTCACTACCCCCCCACCACCCTCAGCCTCATCCCCCACCACCCACAGCATCACCACCCCCACTTTTTTGTTAGTGGGGCCTCATGTTTGAGTTTCGCCTAAGGCCTCATAAAGTCTAGAGCCGCCTCTGGGTGTCCCAATAGCTAGCATTTAAAAAAAACAAAACTCTTTTGACTGTAATATAATAGCAGTCAGTTTCCGTCACGAGTGTGCGTTTCAGGGCCTGCCCAGTGCCACCACTCACTCACTGGTGTCCCAATAACTTGCATTTAAAAAAAACAAAACTTTTTGGACTGTAATATAATAGCAGTCAGTTTCCTTCACGAGTGTGCGTTTCAGGGCCTGCCCAGTGCCACCACTCACTCACTGGTGTCCCAATAGCTTGCATTTAAAAAAAACAAAAACTTTTTGGACTGTACTATAATAGCAGTCAGTTTCCTTCACGCATGTCCATTTCAGGGCCTGCCAGGGCACTGTGTCACACCAGTGCAACTCATATCTGGTGTAACAGTAGTGAACATTTAAAAAAAAAAATACAATTTTGACTGTAATAGATTGAATAGCAGTTAGTTGTCTGCAAGCGTGTGTGTCAGGCCTACAGCATCTACTCTGCCAACTTCTGCCACTGCACAGTGCCACTCATATCTGTTGTTACAGTAGCTTGCATGCATAGTACCGCTAATCAAAAAAAAAATGACAGGAAGAGGCAGGCCACCCCACAGGGGCCATCGTGGTCGTGGTGCTGTGATTCCCTTTGGCCCTAGAATAATGCCCAGTGTTCAGAGGCCACGTACCCTGAACTCGAAAAGTTCTGAGGACATAGTTGACTGGCTAACACAGGACACCCAATCTTCTACAGCTTCCGCTCGGAACCTTGACGCACCATCCTCCTCCAGCTTAGCTTCGGCCCAACCAATAGTTGACTTCCATTTGTTTGCCCCAAGCAGATATCTACCCATATAGCTTCCACATTTTCCTCATCACACACCACATTTGACTCATGGTTGACATACAAACATACCCCACCGCCCTTCTTGTTTTTCCTATTCTTCCTAAATAACATGTACCCATTTAAGTTAACTACCCTGTCATGTGTCTCATCCCACCATGCTTATGTTATGCCTATTATATCATATTGCTTAGTGTATGCTATTGCCTCTAATTCTCCCATTTTGTTATCTAGGCTCCTTGCATTAGTAAGAATTCATTTATTACCATGAGTCACTTTGTGCACATTTATATTACTGTTATATACCTTCCCTGTTCTGTCTTGCCACCACTCCCACCCCCATCTCCACACTGCTTATGCTGAGCTAAAGCCCATCTCTTTTCTGTCATATCTGAATTTTGTAGATTACAATGTACCTCCCCTCCACCAGTAGTTTTAAATATCCTCCAACCTTCTAGCCACCCTATCCCTAAGCACAGCCGACCCTCTTCCATTTAGGTGCAATCCATCACGGCTCTAATTACGAACTTTACTGACAGAATTCAGCATGCATGCTTTTAATGCCAGACTAGACCTTCACTGAGGCACTGAAAAAGAGCATTTCACCTAGTTAAAACAAGCCGTTGTTTTCAATAGCAAGTTATGCCCCATCATAAATGGCATTGTTGCTGTATCTTACTTAAAACACCAAATATAAAACACTTTGGCATCTAGTAAATTGACCAGTTTGTTTGTACATAGAATATAAAATAAGAAGCAATCAGACATTTTAAATTTTTTTGTCAGTAAATCCATTTTGATTCATGGCAGTTAAAAACAGATTGAAATTAGACTCGCAAACAAAGTCACAGCATACACATATTGTCATCTGTGTTAGGAGAGTAAATATTTGATCTCATAATGAAAACATTTCCAATGTCAGCTTAGTGAGGAAATATTGAGAAGTTTCCTGCTTATCTGACAGTTGTACAGAATATTAATTTATATTGAAATTTTCCACAGGTGGAAAAATGTAATGCCCAATGACACATTTTATTTCACTATCCTACGGAATCCTGTCTCTCAAATGGAATCATCCTTCACACACTATAAGGAGCAGAATGTGTTCCAAAACCCTAACAGACTAGCAGATTTCCTCAATAATACAGCAACATACTACAATAGCACCGATATAGACAGTCACTATGGCAAAAACTTTATGTCATTGGATTTGGGCTTTGACAACAATGGACAAGAATCTGCAAAACACTTTAAGTTGGCATGTCAAACAGCAGAGATCTTGTTTGATCTAGTGTTAATTTCAGAGTACTTTGATGAATCTTTGGTGCTTTTGAAAAATGCTCGTTGCTGGACATTTGATGATGTTCAATCGATTCCTCTAAACATTAGGAGTAATACAACAAAACAATCCCTACCAGACAAAACCCAAGAAAAGATCAAGAATTTGAATCAATTAGACTGAAACCTGTATGTCTACTTTAATAGGTCTTTGTGGAAAAATGTGGAGAAATTAGAGAGTAAAAGAATGGAACTCGAACTAGAGGCGCTACGGAGGAAGAGAATTGAAATGTGTCAGATCTGCTTGGAAGGTGAAGTACCGTATTTTTCGCTCCATAAGACGCACCTCACCATAAGACACACCTAGTTTTTAGAGGAGGAAACCCAGAAAAAAAAATATTCTGAACTGTTCCATGGTGTTTCTTACTATGGGACAGTTTGTTCAGAATATGTTTTTTTAAGGAATTTTTTGTTCCTTACCACCCACTCCCCTCTCCTGTCCCATAATGATCTTTAACCCCCCTCCCCTGTCCCATAGTTATTTTAACCCCCCTTTCCTCTGTCCCATAGTGATTGTTAACCCCTCCTCCCCTTGTCCAATAGTGTTCTCATCCCATAGTGTGTCCCACCCCCTTGTCCCCTCCCATAGTGCCCTTTCCCTCCCATAGTGTCCCCCCTTCCCCTTGTCCCATAGTGTCCCCCCCTCCACTTGTCCCATTGTGTCCCCCCCTCCACTTGTCCCATAATTACTTACCTGTCTTGTAGCGTGGGCCGGCTTCACAGTGCGCTCCGCGGTACAGGAACTTCAATTTCAGGTTCCGGTTTCCGGCGGGACTGAAAGGAAGTGTGCACACTGAGTGTGCACTTCCTTTCAGTCCCGCCGGAAACCAGAACTTGAAATTGAAGTTCCTGTACCGCTGAGCGCGCTGTGCTGCCGGCCCACGCTACAAGACAGGTAAGTCAAGCTTCACATTCGCTCCATAAGACACACAGACATTTCCCCTCACTTTTGAGGGGGAAAAAAGTGCGTCTTATGGAGCGAAAAATACGGTATATACAGAAAGAATGACAGACAAGTCGCTATCACCCTACCAAGCAGGAACAGCCAGGATACTGGGACACAACTTGAGGCCAGGACTAAAAGAAAATGAGAAACAATTTTGACAGAATTTGGTTAGACCAGAGATTCAGTATACTGAAATGTGGAGAAACAAGAGAATGCATGATAAGTATATACAATCTAAACATTAAAACACATTCATAGACTCAGCATCTGTCACCATCTCCTTATAAGATATATATATAGTAGAAATGTGTTGTGCAATATTGCACCTTTTCCGAAGAAGAAAAGTCTGTTTTTTTTCATGGATAAACCTGGAAGAAATCTACTTTGTATTCTTTGAAGAAAAAAAAAAATCAATGATATTCAGATTCAATCATTAGGGAAGTTTAAAAAAAACAATACTACAAATGAAGGTGGTGGGTCACCACAGAAAGAAAGGTGTGTAGTATCACCTTAAAAAAAAGCGAAAAACAGGAAAAATAGAAAAATAGAAAAAAATACTGTAACTGTAAATTCACAGGCAAAATATCTCCACTGCACCCCCATACACACACTGTCCCACATACACACACTGCACCCCTCACACACGCACTGCCTCCCATACACACACACACACACACACAGAAAAACTGCACCCCTCACACACACTGCCTCTCATACCCACCTTGCATCCCTCACGCACTCACTGCCTCCCATACACACATACAGCCCCTATCCTGCCAGACCCCAGGTAAATTGTCAAACTGTTTTTAAACGGTTTGACTATTTACTCTGGGAGGGCGCCATGGCACTCCTGGCACCATAACCACTAGAGAGAGCTGTAGTGGTTATTGTGCCTGGATTGTTCCTTTAAAAATAATGCTCAACATAAGGCTCTGGATCTGCCACTGGTGTGTTAGCAATTGTTTTCTTGGTGACTATGGTCTCAGCTGCCTTGAGATCATTTACAAGGTCCTCTCATGTAGTCCTTGGTTGATTCCTCACCGTTCTCATGATCACTGAAACTCCACAAGGAGAGATCTTGTATAGAGCACCAGACCAAGGGAGAATAACAGGGCATGGCTTTTAAGAACAAATAGAATCTAAATGCAGGATTTCTTCTCACCTGAATACTCCGGTGCGTCACCACTACGCGGTCTGGCTGCCGACTCTTTGTCAAATGGGACCAAGGAGAGCAGGTCCTTAAGAATCTTTTCCCTCACCTCCAAAGACACATGTAACCCCAGGGGAGCAATGTCACAGACAGACCCACCCTGAAGTCCTCACCTCACTTGTCCCTGAAGGTAGGGCCCCAGAGTTAAGCACCAAGCCCTGCACGTCACACGGTGCCCCAACAGTCTCTGCATGCACCAACCATGAATACAAATACAAAAAGACAAGTCCTGCGCGCACTCTCATCACTCCTGGGCAGCAGTAATAACCACAGTACACATCAGCCCCAAAACATACAGTAAAAACCAAAGAAAATGTTACCTGCGCTCTCTCCTAAATCCCTATGTATATTTAAACAAATGAAGGTCATTTAGTTACTCCAATGGCCATTGGAGGGAAAGCCCGCCTGCCAACGTCAAGGCAAACCCCCCTAGGCGGGTCCTACACTGACCTTTCACCTTGCTTCCCTGAGCTTCTGGCAAAGATATCTCTAATGAGACAGAGAGGGGTATTTTTTATAGGCACCAACCGTCCCAGCACCGCTCGCAGCAATTTCTCTAATTCCCTTTGACCCTCCCCACTAGCCCTAATTCCCCCCCTACCCACTGCCAAGCATGAGCACACTCCAACTCACAGTTCAGGAGAAGGGGTCTCTCTATCCCAGGCTCCAATTCTGGACCTTGGTGCTGTAAGGGTGATCCAGCCTGCCTTCCTGCTGAACCGCCAGGGGAGTGGCAGCTCACACCCCAGAGACCTCAAGGCAGTCCATGCTGGGTATGTGGTATCCTGTGGGAATCCTGCTTCCCTCCTAGGTGCTCCGGCAACTCCGGTCTAGAAGCCGGCCTGCTACCACCCGCTCGCCTGCATGTAGAGGGGAATTTTGCGTTCCTCCCTGGTGCTCCAGGGACTCTGGTTCAGAAGCAGGCGAGCTCCTCCGGCGGCCCGCTACCACCTGCTGGCATGCCCCACTTGCCGGGCGCCAGTGGTGCTCTTCCTTCGATTCCCCACTCCAATCTGTATGGGGACTTCTGAGTTCGGTGGGGGCCTTTGACGTCTGCATTTCAGGACGTGCAGACGTCACCTACGCGCCACCCGGGTTCCGGCGAACGTCACTCTGCCTCCTCCTACGTGCTTACGCCCGTGCCGGCGTCACTTAGTGAGGATGCAGGACAATGCAAGACCCATATCTTCTTCCTAAAAATCCATAAGACAGCCAGTAGCACAGTTATGAACATTCTATTCCGCTTTGGAGAGGCTTACAACTTGATCTTTGCCCTTCCTTCTGGCTACAGCTTTTCATACCATTATTATTTCAGTACAAAGTATGTAAATGGTTTCAAAGAAGGCAACACAAATGTTCATATTATGTGCCATCACATAAGGTTCAACCTCAATGAGGTATGTTCCACAATCATCATTATTCAATATATAAACAATACATATACAATTTTTAATATTTTAAATGTATTAAAATAATTATGAACAGTTACTCTTAACTGAAAGATGTCATTTATTATGTGCAAAAATTTACTTCTTTACTATACGAGTGGAAATACAATCAAGTGAAATGTATTAAATGTCAGAGTCTCACAATTCTTCTGTCTCATTAACTCTTGTCAGTGCAATGTCCAGTTCACTGAATAGTTCAGATATCAAATTACTATTGGTGCGTCTCATATATGATATATCTGTTTGAAGGAGCAGTCATGAAATATTTTTCGTAAATAGCACTTTTATTAGCAGTTCAAATAATAACAGGTAACAATATGAATGATATCAGTGAGACTCGCAGGTCTCAATCAGCATCTTACATGAGCACCACATGTGCCAAGTGTAACTTTAAACAATGCTTCTGTATGCAGTAGAATGTTGGCCTATAATATCTAGGACACACAGGTTTTGCGTTTGTTCTCCTACCAGTTGGTTGTTAGTGCGGTAGGTCTGGAGTTAATATCCACTTACGTGGAGGGTGAGATGAGGGTCAGTCTTACGGTTCAGAGTCCTGTAGTCTTGCACCGGGTCTGGGTCTCCCTCGTCTGTCTGCCCTTTCCCTAGTGTCTTCTGCGCCTGGGTATTTACTCAGGTCTCTCCTGGAGCAACTACCATCTTGTTCTAAGTCCTCGTCCGTTCCTCGTTTACGAGACGGTGCCATTATGGAGGAGGCTCAGTAGTGCGTTTGGTCGTTGCTATCGTCCTGCTTCCTTATAGGCGGTGTTTGGTGTAGTTATCCAGTCACTAATTACATTAGGTATCTGTGATGTGTCTGGAGTGTTCCCCCCACTTTGGGTGGGGGTGTTGTGATATTGCGTTGTCCGGTTGTGTCTACCTTCATATGTTGTCTTATGTTTGCTCTGTGTAGGTGTTTCCCTTGTCGTGGGTTCCTCCCTACTGCGTTATGCAATGTCATGTGGGCCTCTCGTTCCGCATGGGATCGTGATGACCCCTCAAGATCTTATATTGTTGTAACCTTTTTATGCCGGGTTCATGAAATATTTTTCAAGCAAAGTCCTATATTGGTTTGCATCCTCGTTACAATTGTGTGTCCTTTTTGTTGTATAATTCTTCCCTTACCACAAATACTTCCAGCTGGATCCAACTTAATCCAGTGTGCATTGTTTATTAATAGTGAATTTATACCTCCCAACTTCAGCACTCCAGGAACTGGGACACCGTTTGGAGGAGGTAAATGGGGCAGGCCATTGATGCAAGTGTGTCACTAGCTCCACTTAAAAGGTTGGGCCTGTCCAGGAAAGGGAGCCCCGCTCACATTTCTATCAGGTCAACCTTGTGTGCATGTTACAAAATGTCTTTTGTCACTGTTCTTTTAAGTGACAAATTGCCCTGTTCCCCTGGATTATGGAGAAGCCTAATTGCCAGCCTCCTTCCTCATGACTATGGCCCTGATGTGTATGGCCCTTTAAGAACCGTCTGTGGGAACATTGTGACTTTGGTGAACAATGCCCCTTTAAGACTATGTCCCCAGACCTATAAAATAACTTGTTCGTGCCTTTTTCTCACTTGGTTCAGTAAATGGGGCTTACTGAACCATGTACGACACAGGCGGACAACACATAAGTGGAAGTGTGCTGTCAATTTACCTCCCAGGCTAGGAGGCTGCTGTAGGTAAATTGCCGACCGCTGGGTGGCCGCCGTTTATACATCTTTATTCAGTCGAACGCGGTCAGCGGTTTGTGCCCCTGAATCTATGGAACTGAAATCGGCTACACATTTGAACGAACACCGCTGACCCTTACCTTCGGCCATTTGAACACATAGTGAGACTAAGATATTTGCATGCGAATAGGACTTAGTCGGAAATTGACCGACCACACAGCCCAAATCTATGGAACTGTTTTGGGCAGGAAAATGTGCTTGCGGTTGGCCACAAAGGACTTCCGGCTAACTTTTTAACTACTGGAGGTATTTGTATGATTTTTTAGAGTGTTCATATTTGAAGTGTGCTGAGTAATAATATGTGCTTTTTATGGAGATTGGATGTATAGTTTTAAAGTTACAGTACATGTGTAAAAAGTATATTTTTCCTGTCTGTGATAATTAATTAACCCATTGTGTACAGTAATTATATCACAGGCAGAGGGGAGGACTTTGTTGGAATGAATGGGAGTGTTTTACTGTATATTAGATGTTTTATTTGTTGTTTTACAAAACCCTGTGGGTGGTACTATGTGTGTAAAACCTGCATAAAAGAAAGCACTTTGGTGCTGATTAAAACAGTTCTACTTGACCCTCAACTCGCAGCTTTGACTCGTGTTTGACTTGTGTTTGGAGGGGATAGCTATAATCACGAAAGGGATTGCTATGTTCTTCATACTCCCTTAGCTACTGAGCTATTGTAAGATCCTCTACAGAAGGAAGAGGTTCACCCACTGGAAGCTGGAGCCTGGTCATAGGTCCAAGGTGGATAGCAGATGGCGAGATCCCATCCCAGCAGTGGCGGTTCGTGGAGTCTGCGGTGCTGATGGTCCTTTTGGTGAGTGCTAGGAGCCTCCTTTCTACGATACAACTTTCAGCTAGCCTGGAGGCAACCGTAACAGTGCAACTCGAGCCAGGCTGACTACAAATCATCTAAGGCTAGCCCATTCAGGGCAGACCCTGCAGAGACCATTGTTTCAGTGCTATCTGCAGGGTCCTAGTGCCCTGATCATAGTGCAAGTGCGTCTAATGTCTAGTGTCCCCAAAAGCATCAAGGAACTCAGTCGGGACAGCAGTAAAGGATGCAAAGATCGGGACTGTCCCACCAAAATCAAGACTGTTGGGAGGCATGGTAAATGTAATATCCCATCTCTTCCAAGAACTAACATATAATGTCATATCCTTGTCTAGATAAATATATGTTTAGTACTAATAAGGAGCTCAACCTCGATATTACAATTAAACATTCAGCCCAGCAGCTCTTACCAGAGACAAAAATGTACTTAAAATCTGCTCAGTTAAATACTAAAGAAGAACAAAGTTACAGTGTTCTAGTATTACATACTTACAATATATTACCACTCACACATCCCATCTATCTAAAAATACCTGCTAGGGTCTGCAAAGCTCCCACGTTTAACTGGGGTCTCACTTTAACATTAACCCTTTTAGTGCTGCCATGGAGAGCAGTGCTATGTTCTGATCTATTTTGATGCACTAAAAGGATAACTACACATCTTAAAATAAAAAAATGCTGGAGTCTGTCAGATGAGCGTATGTATTTAGAGCGTATGTACCACTTGGCTCTTTCATGCCTCAATAAAATATAATGAATAAAAACGTGACATATTTCCCCAAAATTACCAAGAGAGACCTTGCATGTGGCCTTCTCCCTTCTTTTTCTGCAGGTAGATGTAGGGATTGAAAAAGAAACCTACTGTGCTGGTAACTACTCCAATCTCACCTTGTGGGCTATAGGGTGGCAGGTAACAATAATGTAGACCCGATGATGACCAGTCCTCTAGCACTATAGCTGTGCATAGACCAGAGGTTAATCAGTCCAGCTAGGACCCAATCTTCTGACCTTATGTGGTTAATAGGAATGCAAGGAGCCTGATTTTCTCGACTCCCGCTCAATGAACTGCTCATGCAGGTCTCGACAAATCCCAAGCCTTTTGTATGGATGGCCAGCCGGCTAAGGCAGCAAGTGATGGAAAATTGGAGCCGGCCAGCTGAGGCAGCAAGGAGGCGTTGAGCGAGAGAGCTTTAATCTTCCTGGAGTTCTTCTCTGTTCTCTTGTGCTCTATTTAGTGATTCTGGAAGCCAGAATATGACATTACTCCGTCCCTGGAATCACTACAGAGAGTGCACAGGGGAGCAGAGAGGAAGTGCAAGAAGATTAGAGAGCACTGGACCCCAGGGAAAAGATCCACTCCAGCACTCCCAAAGGTAGGGAGGCTGGGTGGACTCAAATTAAAATAAAAATGTAAATTTGTGTGAGAAAATATGTGTATGTGTGTCTGTCTGTAAGTGTGTGTGAGTGTAGCCGGCCGGTTGCGTGATGACGTAGGAGGAGCATGCACGCATCCTGAGGCGGGGAGGCGGAGCTTAGGTGATGGAAAGACCGCGAGCAGCAAGGAAATCTGCTTGCATGAGTATGTGACCAGAGAGACGACTCATGGCTACAAGGATAACGAGACAGAGTGTGAAGAGGGAACGGAGGTTACTATACCTGAAAGGTTATTGCTTCAAGCAGAGCTGAGCTCAAATACTTTCATGATAGAAGTGTCAGCAAAAGCCCGCGGCAATCAAGTGGCTATGCAAAGATAAGTACATACAAAATATTAATCGTTTCAAACACACTAAAATGGCTGTTCAATGTTAGTTTGGAAAGAATGCAGTAAGGATTGCAAAGAAAAAAAAAACCTCAAAACTTGCAAGTGAATAATTGTTTAATTTGGCTGTTTATTATTACTTCAGCAAGATTACATCAAATATTGCAAAGGGATAAAAAATAAAAAAAACACAGGGTCACTGGCAAGAGATTAACTGTTAGTAAAACAACTAAATTGACGTCCAAGGGCAGTTTTGGCAAGATTGTAGCAAGTAGTGCAAAGGAAAAGCAGCACCTGCAAGAGATTAATTGTTAATAAACAAACTGAAATGGCAGTTCTTTATTAGTTTGGCAAGATTGCCAGTGAACAACGGCAAGAAGAAAAAGGACAAGCAGATAGGAGACGGTAAAAAAATAAAGTGGAAAAAGTAAATACGTTATCATATAGCTGGATAATTCTGTGAGAAGTAAACTTGAGCAGGAAAAGGACATATTGTGGGGGGGAAAAAGGGAAGGAAAAAAAACCAAAAAAAACTGTTTGGCTTTCACCACTTGACTTCAACAGAGAAACCGATTAAAAAAAATTGTAAGTTATTACAACTAAATCTGTAGAGAAGATGCCTGCAAAAAAAGAAAGCAAAAAGGAACAAAAATCAGAAAAAGAACGATCACGTTTTTTTCACCAATAAGCAAACTGACAAAAGAATAAAAAACCCAAGACAATATATCTTTTTCTTCATCAAGATGTGAAGAATCAATACAAGGTTCTTCTAGCCAAACGGAAAATCCCATCACAGCAGACTTCTTGAAAAACTGTCTAGAAACGTAACTTAAAGCAATAACCAACCAAATTGATAAAAAATCTGAAGAGATTAAAATCAGCTAAAAGATATATTTACAAGACTACAAGTAAATGAAGAAAAAAATTACAATTTACAATTAGAATATAATGAAAACATTTTGAAAGATCGAAATGAATAACTGAATGATCAATGGAGAATTATGGAAGGTAAAATGGGAGAGTTAGAGGATCGCACAAGACGTAATAACCTCAGACTTCGAAATGTCCCAGAGACGTTTTTTAGAAGAACAAATTCCAGAGTTCTTATAGAAGCTATGGTTAGCACTGAAGATAGAAGTATCAAAATATAATACCACCATAGAAAGATACCATAGGTCAAACCGAAAGCTAAACCACAACAACTACCAAGAGACATCATAATAAATGTTCAATCATTCCAGTTTAAAAAAGCAATATTACTTGCTATTCAAAATAACTATGGAAGAGGAGTTTACAAATATAAACATATTACACCCGGAAGGATGCCACATTTTCCACCACCACGACCAATGTCCAAGCATTCAAGTTAATATTGTTATTTTGCCTAACTAACTTATATTTCTCCTTTATTTTTATGTTATGCATCGTGTATCACAACCTAGAAATGTTAAAGTGGGTGGATATACATCCCCACTTATTGTTGCACATGATTTATAATGGTTTACGCTCCTAGTAAATAGGCCCGCACATCTTGCGGTCACACGCTCGAGATGTCCCGATTCACGCTAGCTCCAACTTCTACCCCCTAACACCCACGTTATAGCTACCAACGAGAGTTTAAACCTGGAGGGTGTCCCTTGAGGCGCCCAAGCCCCGCGGCATAATGATTTCCATGTATTGAGACTAACAAGCGTGCCCAGAGGGATAACAAAGCTGTAATTCACCAGTTGTAATGCCTTGTTTTTAAAACACAAAACCTCACTCTGCATATTACTATGTCGAAGCCATTGTTTATATTGTACCTACTGTTTGCCTAGATGATAGGGTGGTAGCCCACTTGATGTATTACTTGTGTGCAGAGTGAACAAATAAAGAATTAAAATAAATAAATAAACATATTACAAGATTTAGCTTTTTTTTACAAGGTCACAGAAAGTGAAGAAGAAAATGTACCATGGCAACGAGTTCCTTAAGAAATTTAAGTATAAAATATTCCTGGAGCTACCCTAACAAGATAAAGATTATAACAGAGGGACATACAGAGACTTTCGATTCCCCAATACAGATTGAAGACTGGTTTATAAGGAAAAACAAGGTTACATTATCCCCTGCATAACTAAGAATAAAGAAGAAGATGTGGAGAAAAAAAGATGGAAAATAAAGATAAAAAGTTTATGAGATGATTAGGAAGAAGATAAAAATCAATAAATGGTCAATACAGGAAGAGAGAAGACCAAAAGAAAGGAAAATGGAGGACTTTTTTTTCTTATTATTATTTTATCGCTTTCTCTGACTTAAAAACCATACTCACAGTGATAAAGTAGAGACAGAGAGAGTGAACAGTGAGAGAAGTAGGAAGAAAATGGGTAGACAAAGGTGTAACAGACCGTTTTGCACACAAGAGGTTAAAACCCGTTTAGGCGATTTTACCCCTTTCAGATGTACAGACAGCTGCTGCAAGTACCAATCTCCCGAACTGCAAACACACGAACACTGGAAACAACCGAACAGGAAAAGCATACAATCCGCTTACACTCCTGACAATCAGCATACAATCCAATTCCCCCAATAACGAGACAACACTTCGGTTTGAGGGTCAAGCAGAATCTGGTTTACTGGGGCTAACTGCCCGACTTTTATGCAGGTCTCCCACCTGGTGGACACTCCCCTAGGGGACCAGATGGGAAACTGGGAAACATATTGGACCTTAACCAATCACAAGCTTACAATCCCACAATGCATCACAATCCCTCCTCTCTGTCCTGGAGATAATTGGGAAGTAATCCAATTATCGCCAAGGACAGAGGCAAAACTCCATTAACCACATGGTTGCAATAAAACACTAAAATACAATAAAATACATAATGTTACATTTGTCACATAAAATATATACATTCTACATATCCCCAGATAGCTTAGATCTGAGCGCACGTTACTACCGAATGGCTCTCAGATCACATACATGCAGTCCAATCGCCATGGAGCCAAAGTCTTTCCCATAGTCTTTCGTTACACGAATAGGCTCCATGGCATGGCTATCTGGGGTGATGCTGTTCATACGGTCAAACTACCGAATGAACAGTGATTCGGTTCCACTAGGTTCCAGAGGTAGATTGAATCTACCAAACACCCTGGCAGAAAGGCACAAATAAACCTTTCAGCAGGGAATATAACCGGTTTTAACTGCAGGGCCATAGTCTAAAGGGAGCAGATGAGCAACCAGGTTTCTCCAGTGCACAGTGGCGAGGTTGGTTCCGCCACAAAAGGGAAAGGTAATTAGGTTAGAAAGAAATGAAGATTCACATAAACACTATGTATTTTAAATTTAAAATGTAAAGAGGGAAATAGAGAAGGGAAAGAAAGAAAAAAGAGAAAAATAATTTGGTGAGATATATATTAAGCACAATAATTAATGCATGAAGGTCAATAAATAGATGGGGTAGAAAATAGAAAGAATAAAAAGCAGAAACAAGGGCGGAGCCAAGCTACAGAGCAGAGCAGACGCATGGCACTGCAGCTCCTGTGATTAACACTAAAAATACCCTAATCGGACCGAAATAAACCGATCAAAACAGCTGAAAACGCTGGGTTACAGAGGCAGAACCAGCATGGGACACAAAAATAAGAAGCAAAAGCCCAACCAACTGAGACTGGGCCTCGACATGAGAGCCATGTGGAGACAGACCCACGGAGCGACAGGGCCCAAAATGGCTGATTACCCAGCAACTTACTCTGATCTGTCAGATGACTGAACACACCTCTCCTGGTCCACCGGTAACGACTGCCAAGCCCCTGGACCCAGACAATACGCCTGTCACTACAGCGGTACTCAAGGCGCTCCTGGCAGGTCTCCAGTCCACGCTCCAATCAGAAATGGCGGGCCTCCGCACGGACCTCCAGGAAATACCTGGGAGGCTGAGCACTCTGGAAAATACCTCCACAAACACAGTGGCGAACATCAGCTCCATGCAACAGAAGATACGGAAACTGCAGAGCAAAACGGAGGGCTATGAACGGCGGTTTGCCACAATGGAGGACGCAAGCAGAGCGGCTAATCTAAAGGTACGGGGAATTACTGATGATATGCCGGTGGAAGAATTACCGCACTTTGTGCGAAGACTTCTAGCAGCACTGCTACCACAAAAGCAAGCTAAAGCTATAAGTCTGGATGGAGTCTGTAGGGTCCCCAATCTGGCCAAAGCCCCAATAACGGCCTCCAGGGACACCATACTCCGCATTCAGCGAAGGGAGGACAGAACAGCAACTATGGCGGCGGCTAAAAACCATGCCCAGTACCCCTTCAAATCCTTGTCTCTCTCCTTTTTCACAGACTTATCCAGCAGTACCCTGGCCTGGAGGAGGTCACTTAAGCCATTTACCACACTCCTACAACAACAAGGCATGACGTACAGATGGTGCCTCAACCGGTCCCTGCTGGTAACACATGGCGGGAACCGCAGCACAGATGGGACCCAGAAAAAGCGAAAACTTTTGTCCCGTGACGGTCCAGACACAGCTCCCCTCTGATAACCCAACATGAAAGCTACCAGGGGCAAAAACATTCACGCCAACTCTGTGACCGGGACTGTCTGACCAAACCAAGACAGAGTTAACTTCTTAAGAATCCACAGTTATTATTGCAGTTTACCTGTTTCGCTTATTTTAATGATTTTAATGATTTAGTGTACCGTTATTTAAATCTTAAGCCCTCGCTATATCTACACAAGCGGTTGCAGCCAGCTCTCTGCATGACATGTAAACACACTTCTGCCACCCACTAGGTCAAAAACCTATCTCCCCCCTCTGTCGGCCATCAGCGGATACAAGACGATATAGATCCCCTAGCGGTAATCAGACGGGCATACTTTACACCCAGCAACTAGACCCTTCCCACGCTACACTACGACCTACACAGCAACAGCGGGGTAGGCATATCATACCACAGCATTAAACACTACCCCACCAAGCTTACTACCTCCTGTAACAGCTAACTGATTACATAGAGGGGTACATTTCCCTTTATGGCACCAACACCTCCTATACAAACCGAACCACTCAACGTGCCACATAACTGAGACCAAATAGTTCTATTGAAGCCATTATCACACATCACCCACCTTCTCGAAAGCACCACCAACTTGCCTCACCATGTGTACCTGTTTCTCTCTTTTCATCAATCTGAATGTTACTTGTCTGTTTTTTTACCCAATAACTAAAAAATGTGCAAAGTCTTAACTATGCCAAAGTTTGCTTTGGAATCGCTCACACTCACTGTCGTGGCGCTGCAAGTGCGTCTGTACTCATTTGCACAAGAAAAATAAAGAATTAAAAAAAGCAGAAACAACACAGAAAGGCACAAGGAATATAGATATAAAATAGGAGAAAAGGAATGCACAAAAATAGATAAAAGAAATCACCATATTTCTCAACACTAAATGACAGGCAATACACAATTATGTAAATTATATATCAAGTAAATTAATTAATGTACAAATGAGTACTAATAGAAACAGAAAGAGCACTAGGTGGAAAGAACACAGAATAGAGAATATGGTTTAAATCTACAGGGTAAGAAAGGAAAAAGAAGAAAAGGGGAGAAGATACAGGGGAAAAAGTGAAGGAAAAGGGATTAAAAAAAAAAAAAAAGAAAGGAAATCATATTCATATCAATGTAGAAGGGATATGCAGTAAAAATATACTAAAAAAAAGTAAAGACACAAAAATATAATACAGTGATATTTATTAATAAAGGTTTAAGGAGAAAGAAAGTGGAAATAGAGGGGAAAGGGGGAAGTGGGAGGGAAGGGAAAGAACAAAAGAAAAAAAGAAAAGAAAGCGGAAAGGAGGAAAAAGAGGGATAGAATAAAGGAACTGTTGTACTGATTTTTGCTATGGGAAAAGGGTCAGATTGATGGAAAATGTCCTTAGCTTAGGCTGAGCCTCCACTGCCACAGTCCTGTAAGGGTTGAAGTGTGTGCAATAAGGCATACATAATGTTTTGTGTTATGACTTTTTTTAGTCTTAAGTTTGAATGGGTTTTTGTCATTTATAGTTTGTGTAAATGTATATGGTTTATGTATGTTCATTGCGGGTTTATGTGTATGTCAGCGAGAGTCTGGTGAGGAAAATTAAAAACCAGTAATATGTAATAATGGTGAAATTGATTACTATATATATATACAAGGCCTAAATATCCCACAAAAGAGACTGGCTTTTCAAGATTATCTAAAAAAATGTAGAAATTCAAACTGCATTTGTCCAGGAGACTCATTAGTGTCAGAAAGATGAAATAAAATGGTATAGTAAATATTTTCCACTATAAATATGTGCATCTAGAACTGAAGGCAAAAAAAAGCAGAGTAGCCATCTTCTTATCTAATTCTCTAAAAATTTATATTCAATATAAAGATCAAGATCCAGATGGTAGATTTATTATAGTTATATGTACAATCACGAAGAATTGTTTACTTTAGTAAACGTCTATTTACCGAACAATAATCCTATGAGTATCTTGAGACAAGTGTTAAACAGAGTAGATAAAGTGAGTGAAGGTCTTAAGATTATTGCTGAAGATTTGAATTGTATACATGATCCTATTATGGATAAGCTCTATAATAGAAAGATCTCTTTGGACAAACATGTCAAAGAAATGCCAACATTCTTAATAATTTACTGAAGAGAGAAGGTCTATATGATATATGGAGCGTAAACAATCCTTTGCATAAAGAATTCACATTCTATTCCTGGCCTAGATTAGATTTCTTTTTAGGAGAATTAAAGTTCATAGAAAGAACACATAAAAAATAAATCAAACCAGTAATGGTCAGATCATAACAGTGTAACTTTAGAGTTAAATAAAACCAATTATAGAAAAAAACATAATACAACATGGAGACTTCATGATACTTTACTACAAAATAAAGATTTTTTTCAAGAAAATAAATATGGACAGGTAGAGGACGATACCCTATGGTGCTCTTATAAAGCTGTTATTAGAGGCCATTGTATTAAGATAAAGGAATTAAGAGATAAAAGGATTGGGGCAAGTTTAACGGACCTTCATATATCATTATACAACTTAACTAAAGAAATTCACGTCAATCCTTCTAGGGAGAATCAGCTTAAAATTGTGAACATTAAAACAGAGATTCAAAATAAGACCTTTGAAAGAATTAAGAAAAATTTGTTAAAATTGAAAATAAGATATTATCACAAATATAATAGAGCTGACAAGATATTAACCAATATGCTTAAAAAAAGAAATACAAATAACCTAGTTGATAGAATCATTACTAATGATAAAATCTGCTTATCACGGGAGGAAATAGGGAAGGCTTTTAATGAATATTATGCAAAATTGTATAATCTCACAGATATAACTCCGTCAGATATGATTAACCCCTTAAGGACCGAGGACGGTTCAGGACCGTCATCGGCATTTTTCCCTTGCCGACCGATGACGGTCCTGAACCGTCCTAACGGTCAGAGCTACTTACCTGATCGCCGTCGTTCCCCCGGCGGCGATCAGCGTGGCTCCGGTTGTGGGGAGACTGCCTGCAGCCCAGACAGTCTCCCCACAGATTAGGACCCCTGTGGCCATGTGATCGCTTAACACAGCGATCACATGGTCACAATAGGTGTCCTAGTGTCTGCCTGCAGGGGGACCTGTGCTGACAGGCAGTCTCCCTGCTAGTGTAAAATCAGTAAAAAAAATAAAGTTAATGTTAATTAAAAAAATAATAATAATTATATATGTGTATATATGATATATAGACATATATTATATTTATATAATATATGTCTATATATCATATATATATATAATGTCATACTAAGTGTATTTTTATATTAATATGTACTTATATTAATATAAAAATGCACTTATAATTAAATTACACACGTATATATATAATATATATAGTAACTATATATATTGTATATATATATTATTATAAAATATAAATAATAAGTAATTTAAATTAAATAAAATATTTTTAAAATAATAATAAAACATTTAAAATAAATTATATAGCTATATGAAATTTTATTCTAACTGTATTTTAAAATTAATATATATATATTTATATCAAAATACACTTAGAATGAATTTGTATATATATCTATGTATATAAAAATAAATAAAAATAATAAGAAATATACATACGTCCATATACAAAATTACATAAATAATTATATAAATATACACGTAGACTTCAAATATATAAATATGCATATATATTTAAATTCTACGTGCGTATTTATGTAATATTTTTACATAATTCAGTAATTTTATTGATTGCAATTTGAGGGACCTGCCTGCCAACCCAGGCCGAAATTCCAGAGAATTTAATTTGTTAGCACTGTATTTTACCCTGTAACGTTCTACGACACCCTAAAACCTGTACATGGGGGGTACTGTTTTACTCGGGAGACTTCGCTGAACACAAATATTAGTGATTCAAAACAGTAAAACATATCACAGCGATGATATTGTCAGTGAAAGTGACTTTTTTGCATTTTTCACACACAAACAGCACTTTTACTGATGATATAATTGTTGTGATACGTTTTCCAGTTTTTAAACACCAATATTTGTGTTCAGCGATGTCTCCCGAGTAAAACAGTACCCCCCATGTACAGGTTTTATAGCATTTTTGAAAGTTACAAGGTCAAATATATGGGTCAAATATTTTACATTGAAAATGGCCAGGTTGGTTACGTTGCCTTTGAGAGCGTATGGTAGCCCAGGAATGAGAATTACCCCCATGATGGCATACCATTTGCAAAAGAAGACAACCCAAGGTATTGCAAATGGGGTATGTCCAGTCTTTTTTAGTAACCACTTGGTCACAAACACTGGCCAAAATTAGCGTTCAATTTAGTTTTTTTACTTTTTTCACACACAAACAAATATGAATGCTTACTTTGCCAGTGTTTTCGACTAAGTGGCTACTAAAAAAAGACTGGACATACCCCATATTGAATACCCTGGGTTGTCTACTTTAAAAAAAATATGTACATGTGGGGTGTTATTCAGAGATTTATGACAGATAATAGTGTTACAATGTCACCATTGATAAATTTTAAAAATGTATGTTTTGAAACCGCAATATCCTACTTGTACCTATAGCCCTATAACATGCAAAAAAAGCAAAAAAGCACGTAAACACTAGGTATTTTTAAACTCAGGACAAAATTTTGAATCTATTTAGCAGTTTTTTCATTCGCTTTTGTAGATGAGTAAAAGATTTTTCAAGTAAAAGTCAAAAAACATGTATTTTTTTCAATTTTTCATCATTTTTTTATTTTTTTAAAATTAAAATACATGAGATTATATAAATAATGGTATGTAAAGAAAGCCCCCTTTGTCCTGAAAAAAACAATATATAATTTGTATGGGAACAGTAAATGAGAAAGCGGAAAATTACAGCCAAACACAAACACCACAAAAGTGTAAAAATATGCCTGGTCGCAAATGTACAACATCGCAAAAACAGTCCAGTCCTTAAGGGGTTAAAGAATACATTAAATCGGCTTATCTATCTAAATGATCAAATTCACATTTAATTTTATTAAATAAAGAAATTTCAGAGGAAGAGCTTATAAAGGCTATCGATAGACAAGAGAATTACAAAGTTCCAGGACCAGATTAATTTGGGTAATAGATTCTATAAGGAGATTAAAGTCCAACTAATAAGTCATCTAAAGAACACTTTCAATAATGCTGTCTCTAAAGGAAGGTTCCCAAGGGAAATGTTGAAAGCAAACATTTACCAATACTAAAACCTGGGAAAGATCCAATTAATGTAATTAAGCTATCGCCCAATATCCCTAATTAATGTAGACATTAAGCTATCCTCCTCTATTATTACCTATAGAATGAAAGAAGTTTTGAAACATTTAATCCACTCAGACCAAATAGGCTTTGCACCTGAAAGAATGGCAAATAATAATATCAGGAGATTGATTGACGTAATAGATATATCACAAACAAAATTGAAATCCCATGCTGATCCTGTCATTAGATGCCGAAAAGGCATTTGACAGGGTCAGCTGGGCTTTTATGGGAAATACTTTAGAAGCATTTGGAGTATCAGGTTGGCTTTTCACTGCAATTATGTCACTATACAGAGATCCAATGGCTAGAACAATTGGTCCTAACATATGTTCAAACTGGTTCAATTTGAAAAACCGCACCAGAAAGGGATGCCCTCTATCTCCCATCCTCTACATACTAACTATAGAAGTACTGGCCAATAGAATTAGACAGAGCAGAGAAATAAGAGGTTATCAAACAAAAAATGTTATGTCAGAAATAGAATTATTTAGTACAGTTTCAAACTATAAATTAAATAAAACTAAATCAAACGTATTATATATTAATATATCTAAAAAGGACATAGCTACTTATCAAGAAAATTATGGGTTTATGTTTTGAATATTTTTATTGTTTTCACAATATAAGTGCATATTGCGAACTGGTTCATAATAAAGCCAGAGGTTGCCCACGCAGGGGCTTAAGCAGTAAGTTATAGCATTAATTAAGGTGAACGGTCGCCTACATAGAGGCTTAAATGTTAGCACATAGGAAAAAATGCAGATTATCGCCTGCGCAGAGGCGTAATGATCAGAACATATAGGCGTACTTGAACTTTGCAGGAATACATTTCTAAGCATTACAGCATAAAAGGTAACAACATCCTATAATGCGTCAATCTGAAGTAGACTGTAGCTGATCATGCAATACATGTAATGAAGTATATAGGCAAACTAATGCAGTGTTAAAAGAAATGACCATCCTATAATACAAGTGCTGATGTATGCCTTAGCTATTGATGCGATACTGGTAGAGGGATGCATAAACAAACAAATTATATTACGTGTACATGGGTTCCCATATTATCGAGAAATAAACTAGGGTGCCTATATGTGAGCCTGTTCCTTGAGTGTCTTCTCAGAATGTCAGAGTTAACGCATGATATATGTGACTAGATGAGCGCGGTCATTTCTGTGTTAAGAAATAAGCATATTAATATACATCGTATAATACAACATTCTGGCTATTCAAGTAGGCAATAATGAATGGCGTCAAGCTTTTGCCCGTGGGGGCACTACAACATAACATATCCATTCTGAAGCTGATGTGTATAAGTCACCAAAGTAAGTGTCGACAAAGCAGTTACATAAGAAGCATATTCGTTTGTGAACTTGGGTATATTCAACACTGAGTGTAGCCATCTGGCGCGGACAGTAACTGAATGCCCAGTGAATGAAAGGGAGTATTTAGAAAATAAAAATTATTCCTGACTGGCAGTCCGAGGGAGACCACGCATGACTCCGCTGCAGCACAGTCCCAGGGATGCCGAGCCTCCTTCCGTCACCTCCGCAGTGCCTCCAGCCCACCGGCCGGGTCCATCGCGGTGCCGTGGGCACTCGGGGGCCGAAACCGTCCACCAGACCCCACCACAAAAGTCCGCGGGCGGCCAGCCCCTTGCACCTCCCCAGCGCCCCGCTGTTCCCTCTGCAACGCGCACTCCCATGTCTCTCCCAGTGCTGGCCTCACTCTTGGGGCCGGTTCGCGGCCTCCACAGCCACCGGTCCGCCGGAAGGGTAGCGCACTCCTGCCCCACAGGGCTCACAGCAGCGGGGACATGGCTCTCCAGGGACCCCCATACCTAGAGGCCGGGGTACTCACTACTCCTGTGGGTGCGGGAGCACCACAGAGGCTCCATCTGGTGCTCCGCCTTGCCCGAGTCTGCGCGAGCCGTCCATGCCAGGCCCCGATGCTGTATGCGCTGCTCAGCTTCTTCTTCTGGGCTTCCACAGGCTCGTTTCAATCTCGCTCCCTGGGTGCTTCCTCTTGAACTGTGTACCCTCTCCACCGTGTCGGCCTCCACAGTCTCTGTGGTCTGTTATTCTGGCAGGCCTCTTCCTGACTGCCATTGCCAGTGCAGGGGACCAGCGTGGTCCTCGAGCGGAGATGTCCGCCTCGGCATGTGCCGTCCCCATGAGGCCTGGTTCACCCCCCACTGACCGGGGCGGGGCGGGGCAGGCCCCCGAGCCGGCATGGTCCCCCGAGGGGATAGGTGACTCTATGATGCGTTGTTCATCCAAGCTGATCACCATTCTCTGAGTCCTGCTCTAGCACCGTCTGAAGTCAGGCTTATGCTAACAGGTAGGCCGGATTTATTTGTGTTAGTGTTCCCGGCGTGCTGTCGGCCCTTTGCAGGTGTCTTTTTAATGCTGGGGTGCTTCTTTCTTGCAGCATGCCCAGATGTCCAGTGTTAGAGTGAGTTATATTAGGTTTTGTGGCCTTTGTTTGGGGCTCGTGCTCAGAGCCATGCTTGTCTGCTTCCAGTCGGCCCGGCAGCCCAGCCCCGCCCCCCAAAATTATGGTTTTATGTATGCAAAAACATTTATATATTTGGGAATCAAAATCTGTAAGAACATAAATAGTATTATGCGAATAAACTTTATAGATCTCTTAAAGGAAACTAACAAAAACTTAAAAGAATGGAGGAAACTAGAAATATCCTGGGGAGGAAGAATAAATATCTTGAAATCATACGTTCTTCTGAAGTGGATATATTTGTTGAGGATGCTCCCTTTAGCTATTCCGATGCCTTGGTTAACAATGATAAGAACTGCCTTCTCTAATTTTGTGTGGAAAGGAAAAAAAACCAGGATTAAAAACCTCATTGATATCTAGAGAAACTAAAAATGGGGGACTAGGATATCCAAATATAACAAAATATTATGAGGCTGGCATAATTATACATGTAATGACATTTCAGTTAGAGCAAAATAAAACAGAAGCATGGTTTAATATAGAAATGGAAGTTAGTCATTTGAAGGATCCAGCAGATCTTATATGGAACATAAAAAATTTAATCTATCCAATTCCTATATTCTGAATCAAATTATACCTATATGGTATAAAATTAAAAATTTTGATCTGGAAAATAAAATCTTTGACTTCCAAAGTTTGAACTCATTAGAAATAACAATGAAGAATATCTCTCTAAAATCATGGAAATCCAAACTTATAAAAATTAAATATTTAGTTCGAGACAGATAAGGATATTTTCACTTTTACCAGGGTTAAACATTTTATGGATAAAGCTATATTGGTATCAGAAGGAAATCTGTACAAAATACTAAAAATAATATTACAGGAGAACAGAGTAAAACAGATTTTCTCTTGATATATTAAACTGACAGAAGAAAATAAGATCATAGAAACATCTACACCCATAAGAAAACGGAATAAAAATTTAAGGATAGAAATAGATGAAAAGGAATGGGTATATTTTTCCTATAAAATTAACAAATATGTTCATTCACTTACATTGATAGAAACCCATTTTAAATTTATTAATTTATGGTATATGACTCCAACAAGACTGTTGAAATTTTCTCCAGGAACGAGTGAGGAATGTTGGAACTGTAGAGAGGAGCAGGGCAGCTATGTACGTATGTGGTGGACATGTAAAAAAGTGTCAGTCGTATGGCAGTGGGTTCAAAAAATTGTATATAAATTATGTGATGTTAAATTATCAATAACTCCAGAAATAATGTTATTGCATATTAATTTGCCCAATTTAAGGAAGACAGATCAATTTTTGATAACTCATTGCTTGTTCGCCATAAAGATAGTAATAGCAAGAAACTGGAAAGGAGAACCTGTTTTTACTATTAACCAATTATGTTTTCAATAATTATACCAAATAAAAATGGAAAAAAACTACTTTAAATGGCCGAACAAACCTTCTGATTTGTGGGGAAATTGGGAAAAAGAATTACCTATCATATCCAAATAAGATCAGAAATGGAAAGAAACTGAGTAAGGGCAAAAAAGACTGGGGACTCTCGTTAACAGAAATGGGTGGAGGTTGCATTTGTGCAGGAGGGTAACACGGGTTCATTAGGATGGTAACTAGATTGATGTCAGTTGATCAACAGATGTATTTCCGTGTGCCTTTTTCTGTACAATTGTTTGTGTCATATTTAGTCTATTGTTTTTCTTTCTTTTTTTTTTGTACGTATTGATGTTGTTTGTCATTTTATATTGAAGAAAAATATAAAAAAAAGGTTAAAAAAAGTGTATGTGAGTGTGTGTTTGTGTCAGTGTGTTTGTTTGTTTGTGTGTGTCTGTCAGTGTATGTATGTCAAAGATGGTTCTTATCTGACGTCACATTCTATGTTTCAATGTGTGAGGAGGGTTAGGTGTGGTTATATTGGGGATAATTAGGGACTTGGGGACTCCTAGCCACCTCTGGGAGTAGGTGCATATATTTAGAGTCAGGTGAATTAGTATCCCTTTGTCCTATTAACCTCATAGTTCAAAATATTTGAGCCCCCTCAGATCTAAATAATCACTTAGAGCAAGCAAACTGGACACCATCTGGCTCTTTTTTTTTTTTTTTTTCAATGTCTTAATTTTTATTGTTTTGTGCGATGTCGCACTGACAACAAGTAAGGGGGGTACAGAAAGGAAAAAGGGGAAGGGATAACAATGTGTTGACACAATACCATCTGGCTCTTTTAACAGCAATTGATAAGTTTTCAGGCTTGACAGGGAAAACCCAGGCAATACTGCAGTTTTTACTATTTTTTAGAATCCCTAGGTTGGGATTATACCACCCATACGCTGTACACCGAGCAGTGAGTCTGCTCGGCAAATTGTAAGTACATTTCATATATTTCATATATTTTACTCTGACACTTAAAGATACAGTGAACACTATATTATACCTCTTTTTATTTTCTGGGTTGGATTACTTTGCTGCTACACAAGATTGAAAGCCTGAAGACCTGCAAATATCCTTGAGTGGGGATTATTCCACTTCACGCTTTCCAAACCAGAGCTGGATTTTAGCTCTGCATACTGTGAGTAGTATCTCATTCATAATCCTTCTGTAACATAGTATATATATATATATATATATATATATATATCATACCATTGGAGTTTCCCTTTCTGTTTATTCTCCACTCTCTACTATCAAAACCAGTCTGCTGTTCCACAAAAACCCTTCCCTACTACTCTGAACTACCTCACTTGGACTAGTGTTAAGTTACCTGGACTTTTTTATGAAGTTATTTTATATATGTATTTCATTTTATTTATATATCTACTCCTCACAGGTGCTACCTTATTTGTATTTTTTATTTACCATATTACGTTTGTATTGGTGGGTACTAGAGACGAACCCTCTCCTTAAAGGTGTGCTGCCTACACTATTTATAAATATTATCCCCTGTGGCGTTTAGCGCTGATCCTTATTTGACTTTTTTGGTTACATTATAAAGCCTACACGGACATACTATACACACTAGAACAACTACATTAAGCTGATAACTATAGTGTCCCTTTAACTTCTATCCCTAACGAGGTGGAAGATGGGGTAGGGGCAATCTGTCAGGCCCTTGTCGAGTATGTTTCCTCCAAACACATCCAACACACATAAGGTGGAGAAAGAGAGGTGTACATATACCAGGTACCCCTGTTTTTTAAATGTTTTTTTTTCATTTTAATACTTTATTGGTGCTTGAGAAATCACGTTGCTCTATTACGTACTAATTACGTACTCAACAGACAGAATTCAGCATGCATGCTTTTAATGCTACACTTGACCATTACTGAGGCACTGAAAGAGATTATTTGACTAATAGCGTTAACCTAGTTAAAACAAACACTTGGTCAATAGCAAAGTTATGCCACATCATCAATATCATCGTTGATGTATCTTTGTCAGAACACCAAATGTAATACTTTGGGCTTTAGTAAATTGATCAGTTAGTTTGCACAAGGATTATAAATTAGACTAGATTGGAACAATCAGACATTGTCACATTTTCATTCTGTAAATCCATTTTGATTCACTACAGTTAAAAACAAAATTATACTCACAACAAGTTACATCATTCAGATATTGTCATCTGTGTTAAGAAGAGTATATATTGGCGCCATAAAGAAAATATTTCCAATATCAAATTAGTGAGGAAATATTAAGAATAGTTTCTTGATTATTTGACAGTAGTACAGAATAATTAATTTATATTGAAATTTTCCATAGGTGGAAAATGTAATGCCCAATGACACATTTTATTTCACTATCCTACAGAATCCTGTCTCTCAAATAGAATCATCCTTCATCTAATATAAGAACAAGAATGTTTTCCAAAAGTCAAAGAGTCTAGCAGATTTCCTCAACAAACAACAACATACTAGAGCACCGATATAGACAATCACTATGGCAAAAACTTCATTGCATTTGATTTGGGCTTTGACCACAATGGAGAAGAATCTGCAAAACACTTTAAGTTGATATGTCAAACAGCAGAGATCTTGTTTGATCTGGTGTTAATTTCAGAGTACTTTGATGAATCTTTGGCGCTTTTGAAAAATGCTCTTTGCTGTATATTTGATGATGTTCTATCGATTCCTCCTAACATTAGGGGCAATACAACAAAACAATCCCTAAGAGAAGAGACACAAGAAAAGATAAAACATTGGAATCAATTAGACTGGAATCTCGATGTGTACTTTAATAGGTCTTTCTGGAAACATGTGGAGAAATTTGGGAGTAAAAGAATGTAGAGGTGCTACGGAGGTAGAGAAATGAAAACTCTGATATCTGCTTGCAAGGTGAAGTAGATACTGACAGAATGCAAGACAAGTCACTAAAGCCCTTCCAAGCAGGAGAGGCCAGGATACTGTAACCGCAGCTGGTTCCGCTACTTACCACTATAATGCCTTAAAGCATAGAACTTAGTAGGGCTAACCATACAGATATCTTAGCCATAATTTTATATAGTCAGTAAGAGATCCTCTATTTAAAATATATAAATAATTGAGAATACAAAATAAAATAAGGATTGTCTTGGAAGAAATAAAGTTTTGTCTTTTTAGATTTTTATTATATACAAATATAAATATAGATATATAAAATCCATTACAATGATTTATTGCAGCGTTTATAAGATTAAACTATATGCTTGCAATATCATTAAAATAGAATAACATACCCTCCTTTACCCCTCTCAAATATAAGATGGAGCAGCATCTGTCTCCAAATCTCTCCTCTCTGTCTGTTAACATTTAAAAGGTACACATATGTATACCTTTTTTTTTTTATTTCGGGGTTACCATAGTTCATAAATGAAAAAGACTACTTTTACTTTATTCATTTTAAGACCTCCCTTAACTTGGCAAAGAGACAAGGCCATAACTAAAACATAAGGGTGCACAAGTCATGGGAAATTCCATGACTTGGGGCAAGATGACTCCCTAAAGTCTGATGACGTAGGATAGCCTTGAAGATGTTATTGCATTACTTGTTTTGTATTGAGCCAAGACAAATTGGCGTAATCATGCTATGCACTGAAAGTAGGTAAGAGGTTATTGCTTAAAGAAACATGTATGGAAAACAATATGTTCCATTTCTAACACCTTTTCAGTTTGCAATATCTTTTATAGACAAAGTACACAGTTTAAGAAATACATTTCATTCTAAAACTTGTAATATTTGCATTTGGCCATAACAATACTGGGGAACACCTTGAGACCAGGAACTAAAATGAACTGAAAAACAGTTTTGCCAGAATTTGGTTACCCTGGAGCTTCAGCATACTGACGTGTTGAGAAAAGAGGAAATACACTCTACACAATCTAAGCAATAAAACATATTCTTGCACTCTCAGCATCTTATTTATATATTACTGGCATTTATAAAGCGCCAACATTCCACAGCGCTGTACAATTAGGGGAGAATGACAATCTACACAAATACAAAAGGTAAAGAGAGCCCTGTATATAAGCTGAGCTCTTACTATTGACTAACTAGTGCTGAGAGATTTAGAATTGCTTGGTTCTAATTGTGTGAAGTAAAGCCTAAGGAACAGAGATGGAGATGAAACAGTCATATGAAGGAATTCCTGGCTAGGAAAAGCAGGGATGATACAAAAGACGTGGTGGGTACAAGAAACATTTGTTGTTTATTGTTGAAAACTTTACCAACCAAATTCCATCACCCAAAATATTAACAACTATATGTACATGAAATATTGGTGGAATACATTTAATGACAATAATATAAAAGTTACAGTGGCAAACTACAGGTATAATTTGTATAATGCTGTAATAACAAATTATAATACAAAAAATGATACCACACTCAACATAATGCAAAAAATACAAACTTACTGAATATATGCAGTATTTTAGTAGAGCATTGCCATATATCTGGATATTTCCGAAATACCTCTTTATCTGGAGAGTGAAGATATTAAGACCCTAAAGTGACAAGTGCCTACCAAGACAAAGTGCTAAATATGTGAATAAAGTGCCAATATAAAAAGTCTTTCTTAGTTACATAGTTACATAGCTGAAAAGAGACTTGCGTCCATCAAGTTCAGCTTTCCTCCCATATGTTTTGCTGTTGATCCAAAAGAAGGCAAAAAAACCTAGTCTGAAGAGCTTCCAATTTTGCCACAAACTAGGAAAAAATTCCTTCTTGACCCCAAAATAGCAGTCAGATGTCTCCTTGGATCAAGCAGCTATTACCCCACTAATTAGAAATTATATCCCTATATGTTATGTTTTTGCAAGTATTTATCCAATTGCAGTTTAAACATCTGTAATGACTCTGACAAAACCACCTCTTCAGGCAGAGAATTCCATATCCTTATTGCTCTTACTGTAAAAAAACTTTTTCTGTGCCTTAGATGAAATCTTCTTTCTTCCAGCCTAAATGTATGACCTCGTGTCCTATGTATAGCCCTGTTTATGAATAGATTTCCAGATAAAGGTTTGTACTGGCCCCAAATATATTTGTATAATGCTATCATATCCCCTCTCAGGTGCCGTTTTTCCAAACTAAACACATCTATCCCAAACCAATGGGTAAATATGTACACAAATTTTTTTCTAGTCAATGCTAAATAAGTAATAATCTCTTTGCACGTAGTAAATGATTCACTGACTGAATAGTGAATAGTCCATCTTATTGAGGAAATCATTCAATTGAAGGTTATTCTTACAGCAAGTACTTGGAAAAAATAATGATTCTTCTGATACGAAAAAATATATAATCCCATATATGTAAGCAAATATCATCAGTAAACAAATAAAAAAAATAAAAAAAGGGGAAAAAAATGAAAAAAAGAAAAGAAAATTAAAAAAATGCAAAATCTGAAACATATGATACAGTCCGTATGTAACCTTATCCTGGCAGGAACATAGACTCGATCTCACCCATGTCCAGAAGCTTGCTTGCTCCAGTCTATAGAGAACTATGGGATTTGTTCAGCATAGATTGTGAATGCCTCCGGTTCCGGTCGTTAGTTAGCCGTTTGGATGATCGTGATGCAGAAGATCCTGGGTGCCATCTGCATAAGCATGACAGAGCAGATAGAAAAGATCCTGGACTGAGCGCTCGGGATTGAGTGTCCCTTCGATGGCGCTAATTAAAAGACTGTAATGCATATACTTAAATACGCTGGCTATACCGCCAAAAACATCTTAGCATTCTTATTGCGTAATGACGTCACGATAGGTAAGGTGGCCGGAGTGTACAAATGCTTAACTTGTGAAATAATATGTAGTAGTTCTTGATAATGTTGTAGCGTCATTTATCCCATAGTGGTCATTTCTGAGAACCACATGTTAAAAAGCAATTATACAACAGTATACATACCACCCATAGGACTACAAGTGAATACCCTGGATACTCGGATATAAATCCGTCACTACTAATACCAATACATAATTATTCTCCTTATCTGAATTCTTTCTATAAAGGAACAATCTAGGGGTTTACAATCATAACAGGAGAGCACATTTTGGAGGGAATGTGCCTGAGACTAAGGGGAACAAATGCTACCAAAGAGCTAGGCTGTGTATTGCGGCTGTAGGAGCTCCTGAAAGTTGACCGGCAAAAGCACCAAACGCACTGGAACTATTTTGGGCATAGGACCATGTGTGCAGCAGGTCAGAACTTTAAATGGTGTCGTTTCCTTTACACTGCATGGATCTGAGCGCTACTTGGAGAACTTGGGCGCTCAGATCAGGGCTATTAAACAGTTTATTTGTGGGGTTATTTTATGTTTTTATTATGTTTTGGGGTATTTTTATGTTTTCTATGTTTATGTTTGCCTCTCTGTTGGTGGGAGATAATTTGCTTACCGGTCTTTAACTTAATTATCTCCCAGGCCCAGAGATTCCTGGGAGGGGCTTGTGGTGAAGACAATGGAGACCCCCTGCTGAGGTCCGTGTATTAAAGGGCTGTGTTTGGATGCTTTAAACCAGTTGACTCCCAGAACTATGTGTCGTCTAGTTACTGGGAGGGGAAGGGCTATAATTACTACTTAGCACTTTGTTCCAGCTAGTGAAGGATTCGGCAGGGAAAGTCCTTGTAAGGATTAGAGCTCCCAGGACTGTGTGTTGTCCAGTCCCTGTGAGGGAATAGAGCTAGTCCCCTATCCTGCTCCAGGACGGAGAGGTTCCAGGAGGACCCCAGTCAAGCCACGGCGACTGGGGCAGAATTGCTGAGTTTTCCCCCCTGTTTTAGCTAGGAAGTGGTCCTTGGCAGAAGTACCCAGGCCGGGATACAGGGAGCTCCACTACAATTGGTGGTAAGCGGTGGGATGGCTTCCTAGTTAGTAGCGAAACCAGCGCATCTTCAGGGACACCCACCTATGGGAAGTGGGGATATGGAAGGCACGTACTGTCGGGCAGTATCCTTCTTCGATGCAAAGCTCCAGCGGCAGTTGCAGGAGGTTCTGCACAGTGCTAATTACCCTATCCCAGCAGAGAGAGAATCAGAATGGAGGGAGGCTCTTTGAACCGATCTCTGGATGGAGGACCTCAACGAAATTCAACCTCCCGACCATCAACTAGCGCCGATGAGAACAAGTAGAGCTGCAGATGCCGTTCCTGGGAGATCAGCCATTAGAGGAATGGGCAATAGAGCTGGAAACACTTGTCATGGTTGAAATGTGGTTGGATGAATCATACCGAGCCTTGCAGTGGCATGCATTCTTTATCTACTTGGGGGTGGTCAATCTCAAATGCATCGAGGGAGAGGACTATGATAGCCCTGATCTTTTGTGGGAGGTTTTTGATCATGGTACGGCATTCGGAAACCCAGACAGTTCCCGCTTCTGGTGCATCCAAGATGAGCAGGAAGACAGCTTAGGCCTTAGGGGGACAGCGGAAATGCAGCCACATCTGACTTTTCTTGCAAACTTGGAGTGGGAGCTTGAAAAGGACTATGTACTCTTGTTTCGCCGGATAACACCGCCATTCCCCGAAGTGATGGAAAAAAACTCATAAACTTAGAGCTCAAGGGAGAGGAGAGTATCGTCCTCCATCCCTAGCAGCCAAGTGTGTTACAGGGAGTGGAGACAACCGGTTTAACTCCACAGCAGCAGTGTAGTTCACAGGGAGTGGAGCCAACCTGTCTCATTTCACAGCGGCACTGTATGTCACAGGGAGTGGAGACAACCAGTCTCACTCCTCAGCGGCAGTGTGCATTCCAGGGAGTGGAGTACATCATCCTTCCTCCCCAGCAGCGGAGTGAGTTACAGAGAGTGGAGAGAGTCAGCCTCACTCCCCAGTGGCAGTGCTTATTCCAGGGATAGGAGACAACAGGTCTCTCTCCCCAGCAGAAATGCAAGTTACTGGGAGTGGGGACAGCCGGTTCTAATCCCCAGCGGCAGATTGTGTTCCAGGGAGGGGAGACAAATGGTCTCTCTCCCCAGTGGCAGTGCAAGTTACTAGGAGTGGGGACAGCCGGTCCTACTCCCCAGCGGCAGATTCTGTTCCAGGGAGGGGAGACAAACTGTCTCTCCCCTGCGGTAGTGCAAGTTACTGGGTGTGGGGACAGCCAGTCCCACTCCCCAGCCGCAGATTGTTTTACAAGGAGAGGAGACAACCGGTCTCTCTCCCCAGTGGCAGTGCTTATTCCAGGGAGAGGAAACAACTGGCCTTTCTCCCCATTGGCAGTGCAAGTTACTGGCAGTGGGGACAGCCGGTCCTAGTCCCCAGTGGCAGATTGTGTTCCAGGGAGGGGAGACAAATGGTCTCTCTCCCCAGCGGCAGTGCAAGTTACTGGGAGTGGGGAGAGGAGAATTGTGCCTGCTGTCCCCAGCGACAACTTGGTCCACACGGAGTGGAGTGCAGCATTGGTTTTTTTCCCAGCAGGACCCTGGATTTACAAATGGGAGCTTGTGGCAGGAGGCCCTCTGGACAACTGAACCTTTTGGGAAAGGTCACCAGACTAACACAGACCCAGACAAACTGGAGTTGGGAGGGGAGGATATGTGACAAACGCTCCTTCCCACGTACGTTTGCCATGGACTCCCTGGAGGAGTGTAGAAGCCGGCCTCCTGCCCACCAACTATGGTCCAGGTCTGGGATACCATTTGGGAGTTACTCTGATTAGCCACCATTAACAGCTTTCCCTGGGTGCCCCTGGTTCGGCACTTTCCCTTCATGCGAATGGAACTGGGCGCTGGCTCTCTTGCAAATAATTTGCAACATTACTATGCGCTTGCGTGTTTTTTCGCACATACTCTGAATGTATTACTGGGATATCTATACATGAGTGGTATTACGTGCTTTGATGCTTACACATGCGCTCATTAACGAATGTGGCTGCCCTCAGCCGGCCACTATGGGCATTTTTGTGATGTGAGAGTATGTGGGTGACGGGATCATGCACGTAATGTACACGTATGCGGCTCGTTTTACCAGAGGCTTTTTGAGCTGTGATCTTGGTGGATATTCAAGGTAATTACATTAATCATTTATTTATGTATTCATAGTACCTTTACATTATTGAATCTCCTTTTATGATTATTTGATATAGATGAGTTTATTAAGCCCTTAGCTTGTGTCCTCCAATCACAAGAAAGGTGTGTTCAAATTGTAGTGACCCTTTCTGTCTGCTTTAATCTGTGGATTCTATTCATTCCTTACTTTTGGTTTTTGTATATGCCATGTACTTGGTCTATTTTCCATGTCGTCTAAGGAACTTGTGTACTGAATTAATTAGTTCATTAACCAAATTAACTGATCATCTGTTTTTTTATCCCTGTGTATGTTAATGAATTTTGTAATTTCACATTCATTGATTATTATGTGTGTATATAAATGTTTTCTTGTTACTGTGGTGTTAGCTTGATAAACACCTGGGTACAGATAAAAATGTTGCGGATCTAATAAAACTGCCTTGAATATATCACAGTGAGTGCCTGGGATTTTCTTCTTATATGCAGTCTTTTTTAGTAGTCACTTAATCACAAACCCTGGACAGAGTTAGTGTTCATATTAGTTTTTTTCATTTTTTACACTAAAATGGCACTTTCACTGATGATATCATTGTCATAACACTTTACAGCTCTAAAATACTCATAGTTGTATTCAGTCTCTCACGAGTTCAACAGTACCCCCTCTATACAGTTTTTATAAGAGTTTTGGAAAGTTACAAGATCTAATATAGGGCTTGCCCACGTCAGGCGTTATATTTGGAAAAGGATTTCAAGGGCCCATGTGGCCTTTGAGAGAGTATGGCAGCCTGGGTACTACATTTTTCCACTGTTATGGCATACCGCATGGCGCATTTTGAGATATTTGGTCTAGCCACTTTAACACAAATGGTTTATAATTTTATTTTTTTCACATACATCAATTACATGTTCACAGGACATTTCACAATCCTGATATATGTTAGTGTAATAAAGCCTCAATAGTTTAAATAGCATTTTATCACCAGCATTTCCCCCTATGCACCCGTTTTCCAGGTTTCTTGGGGAAGTCACAGGGCCAAATATATTAGATGCCCAGTATTTTTATTACACATTGTCTCAAATTGAGATAACCACCATGCACCGTTTGTTCAAATTTTTTTTGGTAAGTCACAGGGCTAAATATATTAGATGTTCTTTCAGCTTGTAAAATGTAAAAAGTAATTTTCTCTGCCTATGTCGCCTATGAGAGAACATGGCAACCTAAGAGAGAAAATTGACGCCAAAATGGCGTACCATTTTAACAAATATTGTAAATGTATATAATTGAGTTGTTTGTATGTAACAATACATGGCTGGGCAATGCCATGGTCAAGTGAATCCAGAAGTCAGAGTCAGTAAAACAAGTCAGTAAGTCGGTACAGGCAGTTAACAAAGAGTAATCAGGACAAGTTGAGGTCAGAAGTCAAGAAAAATCTAACACACTGACAAAGACCTATACAGAATGATTCAATAGTTCATAGTCTCTTTTTCATCCCCCCAGCCACTCTGCGTGTCTATTTGTCCTCTCTCAGCCTCACTGTGCGTCTCATTGTATATCCAGCCCATCTGTGTGTCTCTTTGTCCCTCCCACACCCTCTATGTGTCTTTATCCTCCCCAGCCCTTCTGTGTATCTTTTTTGTCCCTCCAGCCCCTCTGTGTGTATTTTTGTATCCCAGACCCTCTGTTTGTCTCTCTAGCCCTCTAGCCCCTCTGTATGTCTTTGTACCCCCAGCTCCTCTGCGTTTCTTAGTCCCTCCCCCCAGCCTGACTGTGTGTCTCTTTGTCCCTCTCAGCCCTCTGTGTGCCTCTTTGTCCCTCTAGCTTTCTGTGTGTCTGTCTCTTTGTCCCAGCCCCTCTGTATCTCTTTTCCCCCCAAGACTCTCTGTGTGTATCTCTGCCCCCTTGAGCCTTCCGTGAGCCTTTTTGCCCCCCCTTTATGGTCTCTCACTCTCCACTGTCCATTTGTGGTCTCTCTCCCACCACACCCCTTTATGGTCTAACACCCCCCACTATCCCTTTTTGGTCTCCCTCCCCAATATCCCTTTATGGTCTTTATGGTCTCTTTCTCCCCCATCCATAGCCTTTATGGTCTCTCTCCCCCATCCCTTTATGTAGGGGAGAGCCCCTACATAAAAGGGATGGGGGAAAGAGTCCATAAAGGGGCAGGAGGGATGGGTGGAAAAAGCATGAGGGTATCTCCTCCTCCCACTGTACCTTTATAGATTCTCTTGCCCTATCCCTTTATGGTATCAACCTCACCCGCCACTGTCCCTTTGTTGGCTCCCCCACCCCCCTTGCCAGCTCACCTCCCTCCTCTTTGTGTCATGGCCTAGATGCGGACCATGGTAGAGGAGCTTCTATAACCTCCCTGCGAGCATTTCCTTTCAGACCAGGTAAAAGTTACAGATGTTCTTCTACCATGGTCCGTAGCTCAGCCACAATACAATCAGTGATCGGCAGGATGGGAGCGCATCCCCTCCTGCCAGTTACCAGGTGATGGCACCACCCCAGGCCGGTACACCCTGGGTCGGCAGCCTAGTTGCCTCGCAGTCTCACCTGCCCTGGTTGCCTCATGAGTCTTTTATGAAAAGGCTGTCAAACACAAGGCCCATGGATAATATATATGGCCCTTGAAACCTAGAAATTTAACTAATTGCACACATGATGGCAGGGTGTTTGTCAGTGGAGTTCAAAGAACCCCTTTGGGGCTGGGAGAGATAATGGGTGATAATGTAAAATTACAGGATTCTACATCGATCTTTTGATAACTGCAGGATTCTACGTAGACGTTTTGTGTAAGGCTCACTCATTAAAAGAAACTTGCCAGGGGCTTCATTCATATTAAAGATGGTCCTGATGTTAAAATTGTACATATTACCAGTGATAATCTAGGAGGACTGGTTTGGCAGTAGTAGCATGTACTGTACTCGAATGCATCACAATTAAAAGCCTGTGAAACAACTGCTATATCATTCTAATTCTAATACAGCACCTTCAGATGTAAGAAGTAGGCAGGTATTTCACAAAGAAATTATAGAAGTCCCTCCCCTTTCTCAATGTAGTTTATGATCAAAGCTGGAAGAAGTCAGAAGTGTTCTGCAATTAAGAGAGATTACAGTGATATTTAGAGCATCCAGCGATGATAATGCAAAGCATTCGCATTTGGAGGTAAGGCTACAGCACATTGTATTATATAGAATGTTCTGCAATTGTTAGCAACCCAATCAGGCTTGCAAAAAAGATGAATAAGTAACTTAGTGGCAGCAAAAAAACAAAACAGTAATTAACTAAAGTGTGAATTGTGGTAAACTCTTTGTCTGCATATTGCCATTGTCTGCATTGCCATTGTCTGCACAGGTAAGTAGCCTTATGCCAGGGGTGCTCAGAAGGTAGATTCCCCAGATGTTGTAGAACTATAACTCCTTGGGTACTTTGCATGCCTTTAGAATGCCTTTACAATGACAAAGCATCATGGAAGCTGGAGTTTTAAAACATCTGAGGATCTTGGGCACCCCTGTCTTATTTTTTGATTTTTGATTTGATAATTGTGATTCATCCGAATTTTGGCTGGTCAGCTGATTCTGTATCTCTGATTTGCCGTGTGGACAAATCGTGAAACAAAACAAATGGACAATGGACAAACAGTTTTGTTTGTTCGTGATTCAGAATTCTGTGGGTGGCACCAAAAAACCTAAATATGATTGATGGGGGACAAAAAGATTATTGGTGGTTAGGGGACAGCCACTTGCACAATGGTTGAACATGTTTAATTCAGTATTCAGAAAGCCACCCAATAAAAGACAGATGATCGACAAGAACAAAGATGACTGATGGCTTGGGGACAGTCCCTAAATAATGATTTTATTCACAGATCAAGTGAGGAGTGACTAATAGAGGTAAAAAAAAAAAAGAGGAGAAGTAAAAAAAAAAAAGCTTTAAATATATAACATATATATATTTAATATATTTAAATATATATTTATTTTTTTACTGCTCCTCTCCACTTTTTCCTTCTATTTACTTTTTTCTGACTTCTGAGAACTGAGAACCAAATGGTGTAAAATGCACCTATCAGAGCTTTGCAAAATAGTTATATAGGCTAAAAAGAGACATATGTCAATCAAGTTCACCCTTCCTCGCATCTGTTTTTTGCTGTTGATCTAAAAAAGGCAAAACACTCCAGTTTAAAGCACTTCCAATTTTGCAACAAACTAGGAAAAAAAATCCTTCTCGACCCCAGAATGGCAGATTTATCCTTGGATCAAGAAGCTATTACCCTACAATTAAAAAAATATATCCTTGAATATTCTGTTTTTGCAAGTATGCATCTAGTTGCCATTTAACCCCTTAAGGACTGAGCCAAATGTACACGTTGTGAACAAAACAAAATGTAAACAAAACCTGGCATTTGCGCTACATGTCTGTCCAACCGTAATTCACCTCTTTCATATTAAATGCACCCACCCTTATTATATATCATTTTATTCAGGGGAAACAGGGCTTTCATTTAATATCAAATATTTAGCTATGAAACATAATTTAATATTAAAAAAATGGGAGAAAATACAATTTTTTAAAAAAATGTTTAATTCTACATGACATTTTAACTGTCAATGTCATAATACTGTTTGCTTTTACTGCAATAAAATACACATATTTGTATTCAGCAAAGTCTCACGTATAAAACAGTACCCCCTATGTACAGGTTTTATGGCATTTTGGGAAGTTACAGGGTCAAATATAGCACGTTACATTTGAAATTGAAATTCGTCAGATTGGTTACGTTGCCTTTGGGACTGTATAGTAGCCCAGGAATAAAATTTACACCCATAATGGCATACCATTTGCAATAGTAGACAACTCAAGGTATAGCAAATGGGGTATGTCCAGTCTTTTTTAGTAGCCATTTGGTCACAAACACTGGCCAAATTTAGCGTTAGTATTTGCTTGTGTGTGAAAAATTCAAAAAACGCCAATTTTGGCCAGTGTTTGTGACTAAGTGGCTACTAAAAAAGACTGGACATACCCCGTTTGCAATACCTTGGGTTGTCTACTATTGCAAATGGTATGCCATCATATGGGTAATTTTCATTCTTGGGCTACCATAGGGTCTCAAAGGCAACATAACCAATTTGGCGAATTTTAATGTGAAAAAAATCAAACACCAGCCTTATATTTGATGCTGTAACTTTTGAAAACACCATAAAACCTGTACATGAGGGGTACTGTTGTACTCGAGAGACTTCACTGAACACAAATATTTGTGTTTCAAAACAGTAAAAAGTATCGCAGCAATAATATCGTCCGTGTAAGTGCTGTTTGTGCGTGAAAAATGCAAAAAACGTCACTTTTACTGGCGATATCATCGTTGTAATACATTTTACTGTTTTGAAACACTAATATTTGCGTTTAGCGAAGTCTCCCGAGTAGAACATGTACAGGTTTTATGGTGTCTTGGAAAGTTATAGGGTTAAATATAGTGCTAGCAAATTAAATTCCCTTTACTTTTGGCATGGGTTGTCAGGCAGGTCCCGCTAATTGTAATTAATTAAGATACCTAATTATGTAAAAATATAACATAAATATATATGTAGAATTAATATATGTATATATAGATATATATATAATTTTTAAAAATATTTTTATTTATATATAGGTATATATATAGTGATGTATATATCATTTCGTTCTACGTGTATTTTGATATAAATATATATATATTTATATCACAATACAGTTAGAATGAAATAACACACATCTATATATTTTTTAATTATTTATTTTTAATTATTTTTTAATTTTATTTTTTAACGTATTTACATATTTACATTTTTTTTATATTATATATAAATATATATATATATATAACAATAATTATATATATATATTTAATCAGTATCAGTCTACGTGTAATTTGATATTAATATATATATATAATTATATATATATTAATAGTAAAATACACCTAGACAGTGTATGTGTGTGTATGTATATGTGTATATATAAACTTAGATCATATATATATATAATATATATATATGATCTAAGTATATCATTTTTTTTTTTTACACTGATTTAATTTAATTTTATTTGAATTCAGCCAGCAGGGGGACTACCTGTCATTACAGGCAGTCCCCCTGCTGGCAATGAAGCAGCCAGCTAACCCGGCCATGTGATTGTGAGGTCATCGCAAGGACCGCACTCTCACATGGAGGTTGGGTGCTGCAGGAGGTCAGATGTGCTTCCCTGGGAGTCCCCCCAACCGTGATCGCCGGCTAAAAATAGGGCGTAATAGTACGCCCTCTGGTATTTAAGGGGTTAAACATCTGTACCAACTCTAATAAAACCAGTTCTTCTGGCTGAAAATTCCACATCCCTATTGTTATTATGGTAAAAAAAAAAAAACATTTTCTTTGCCTTAGACTAAATCTTCTTTCTTCCAGTAATGTTCATATATAATGGTAACGTTTTAATAAAGAGCTGTGTTTTTTTCTGCAGCGTTGACTTCTAAATACTGAGATGTATACACATATACAGATATGACCTAAATATAAACCACACCCTCACCAATCTGACACAGGTGGGATAAAAAAGAATCAACTTATCTTATCTAGAATAAGTACAACTTCCTCTAAGGATATCACAGATAGTATCCTTATAACAGTAAATATGACCCATCAAATATACATAAAGGATACAGCTGAAGATCTACAAAGTTAAAAAAACACAAAAGTGTAAAACTATTTCAAATTGCAAAGAGTGCACTAGTGGAAATGCACTCACAAGACTGCTACATTTCACCTTAGGGTGACCCCCTTTGGAATAATGGGGTCTAATCCAGGACCTCTTCTCTTTAATGGCAGCCGTCCCACCAATATTGAGGATAGGACTCCAAATTCGATCCATAGATAGAAATCTGCTTTATTTCTTAAGGCAGGTATAAAAAAAAAAAAAAAAAGGTAAAGTTAAAACAAAATAAAGTATAAAGCTATAGGTTAAATGTGTTTTCTTCCTACATTATTATTTACATTACTATTATTAATGGCATTTATATATCGCCAAAAGATTCTGTAGCGCTTTACAATACTATAAGAGGGGGCGATTTAACCATAAATCAGACAATTACAAAAAACTTACAGGAACGAAAGGGTTGAAGAGGACCCTGCTCAAACGAGCTTACAGTCTATAGAAGGTAGGGGGTATAAAACACAGTAGGACAGGAGATAGCAATAAAAAGGGGTGGGAGTGAGGCAGAGCTGGAGGAGAGAGTTGAGTGCTGCCCTTTAGGAGAGAGCAAGGGACAGGTATGTGAGGTAGAGGTTACTCTGGGATGCCATAAACGTTCCTGAAGAGCTAGGTTTTAAGGCACTTCTTAAAAGATTGAAGACTAGAGGTGAGTCTGATGGCGGTAGGCAGGCTATGCCATAGGAAGAGAGCTGCCCGCGATAAGTCCTGCAAGCGTTAGTTGGCTGTATGTGTGCAAGCAGCGGACAGGAGAAGGTCATGGGCAGAGCATAGAGACTGAGAAGGGGCATACCTATGGATCAGTGAAGAGATGTAGGAGGGACTAGATTGTTCAATGCTTTATAGGTATGGATTAGTCCTTGAATTTACTCCTATAGGATACAGGAAGCCAATGTAAGGAATGACAGAGGGGTGAGGTGTGAGGACGGACTAGAGAGGAAAATCAGTCTAGCTGTGGCATTCATTACAGACTGGAGGGGGCAAAATGGCTTTTGGGAAGATCAATTAAGAGAGGGTTACAATAATCCATGATAGAGATTACTAGAGCATGGACAAGGTCCTTAGTAGCATCTTGTGTAAGAAAGGGTCGGATGCAGCTTATGTTTTTAAAGTGATAACAGACTGGATGTAAGGCTCAAATGTGAGGCCAGAATCAAGTATAACACCAAGACAGCGCGCTTGCAAGGATGGACTGACTAACTTGAAGGGAGAGCAAAAGAGGAGGATCAGTATTAGGAGGAGGAAAGACCAGGAGCTTAGTTTTATAGAGATTGAGTTTCAGAAAGCGGGGCAGTGACACATTGCAGGGCAGCAGTTGAGAGGTCTGGGATGAGAGAAGGCAATGGAATCCAAATGAGGTAATAAGTTTGCCAAGAGAGGCAGTATAAAGAGAAAATAGAAGGGGACCAAGGACAGAGCCTTGGGGGACTCAAACCGAGACAGGATGAAGGGAGGAGGTATTATTAGAAAAGGAGACACTGAATGAGTGTTGGGAGAGAAAGGAGGAAACCACAAGAGGACAGAGTCACAGAAACCAAGTGATTGAAGAGTTTGAAGAAGGAGAACATGATCAACAGTGTCAAAGGCAGCAGCAGAGAAGCAAGAAAAATTAGTATGCAGTAGTGGCCTTTGGATTTAGCTGCGATTAGGTCGTTAGTAACTTTGATAAGAGCAGTCTCAGTAGAGTGGAGGGGTGGAAGCCAGACTGAAGAGGGTCAAGGAGAGAATATAGGACTTCTTTAGGGATCAAAATTAAAACAGTTAAAAGAATACATAAAAAAGAAGCAGCAGTATTAGTAAGCCTTCACTGGATAAAGCAGCATAAAACCCTTCCTCTCCCCCCTCCCAAGTACTTCTATATATATGGCCAGTCCTCTATCCAATTGGTGGTCCAATGAGCATTTTCAGTCATCTTCAACTGTAATAAATCTTCTTTTATTGATCTTCGATTATGTCACTCTCGGTGCACCATTCCTCCTTGCTAATTCTTCTAGATGTAGGACGAAATGCGCAGGACCTATAGAATTATACACACATAAAGATACACAGATACACACACTGGCACACATACAGATACACACACTGACACAAATACATATACACAGACACACGGATGCACACACTGACACACACAAAGATACACAGACATATAGATACAAACAATGACACAAAGATACAAACATTATTACAGATACAGAGAAACACGCACTGACAAACATACACAGACACACAGATACACACACTGACACACATACAGATACACAGATACACACATGTAGATGCACAGACACACATGCTGGTCATCTTTTAGCACCCTCCTGTTTCCTACTTTTTGGGTACAAGAGGGTGGCTTTTGCTGGCTAGGGCTGTCGGGAGTCAGTTCACCCCATGCCCTCCTCTTCCATACAACTACACTTATGTTAGCTGCATTCACTTCCTCCCAGCGATGGCTGACGCTATTAAAGGGGCCCAGTTATGCTATTAATGAGCTGCAGTGCATGACCGAGCCCCTGAGGCATGTTCTCATCGGGTGGTCTCATGTTCACGAGCCCCCTCTAAATTATGTATAATTTAGCAGTAAACTGACTGACTCCTTTTCATTCCTTTCGGTTCATCTGATTTGGCAAGCCTTAAAAATATATATTTTTTTACCAGAAGTGATTTGGCCGAAACTGATTTATTTTGCTGTGCACAAGTCTAGTCAAAATCAGGTATATGTCACTTTAAAAGTTGAGTCTGTGTTGGATGTACAATTGTAAGCAGAGTATGGGAAGTCAGTCTGGTTTTGCATATTGCATTTTTATATTTCTGTTGAATAATGCCTCACCTGCTGGCTATGTATAATTCTATAGATATATAAGGGCTTGGCTGGTTTTCGCACATAGCTTATTAGTAAGTGACAATTCTATGCCAAAAAAGCAAAAACAAGCAACACATCTTGATATTTCAAACTGTTGTGTCTCTGCCTCATCACTAAAATGTTTTTTTTGGCATGTTTGCCAAAGAGCTCATCCTGTTCTGCATGTACATCCGTTATTCAAATCTTGACTTGCTATACACGGATATATTCCGTAACGTAAAATAAATACTGTGTTATTCTAGCAACTAATCATTCTATCTTCGTCATCTGCCAACTTCCTTTAAATAATGTAACAAACACACAAAATAAATACAGAAAACTGATTCTACATGTTATCCTAATTTTTCTTTACCTAAAAAAATACGGGAAAATTCAAAAAGCAATACAAAACGATATGTTCACTTCTGTGCTGCTGAGTCACAATTCAATATGGCTCCATATAGTGGTATACACATATGCAATAAAAAAAATAAAAAATAATAATAATAAAGAGATGCACCTAAATGCTGCTCATTTTAATGAAGGACACAAAAATAACAACTAAGGTTTTGAGTATACAATCTCTTTGTCAATGTGTAATGCCCTTAAGATTCTTAATATTCTTGTTGCGCTTGTTCCATAATTTTTTTTATTGTCTATACGGCCTAGCCAATGCTAGAAGAGCCAGCTTGGGAGTTTCCATAGCAACTACAGCGCATGTGCTATGGTTGCTATGGGTGGAGAACAGAGGGACCTCCTGTGGGAGATCTTTTCTGCACTTCCTCATCAGTCAATAGCGAGGCACGCTAACAGCTGGGAGAAAATCCTATTTTTAAATAGTTTTTTCCTCCCTAATCTATACATTGTGCTAGCAAAACTGCTAACACAATGTATAGATAGAATGATATGCTCAATCAAAAGAGCTTAAGTTGTTTGGGGGCAGGACAGGTATCCCTTTAAGCTTTTTCAGTTCCAGAATATTAATTAGGCAATCCAGAGTCTTTTGTCTATTTAATGCATTAAAACAAGAGGCTAAATAACAGATTTCAATGCACACAATTCTCTGCACAGAGTAGGAATTTATGTAACTTGTAGTTCAGTTGTCAACTTTATACTTATTAAAGCTATTAACATATCTATGCCTCCCAGAAATCTTTGCTCTGCTTTCTCGTTACAAATACATTTTAGACATTGCAGGTTAGGGATGATGAACAAAAAAGGGGTGTACACAGGTACTGTAACCAGCAAAAAGTATATATTATGAATGAGAAAAGCAGGAGACAGGGTAAAAGCACAGAATAAAAGCACAGAATACTGCTAAAAGATTTCTATAAACAATATGAAATAGGGCATGCAATAAATGTAATTATATAAAGGAACACTATAATGTCAAGAATACAGATGTGTACTCCTGATACTATAGTGTTAAAGGGACACTATAGTCACCAAAACAACTACAGCTTATTGAATTTGTTCTGGTGAGTAGAATCACTCCACTGGCCACTCCTCAGATGGCTGTTAGAGATCCCTCCTGGGTCATGGCTGCCTAAAATGCATCCAAACATTCAGTGTCTCCTCCTTCTGCATGCAGACACTGAACTTTCCTCATAGAGATTCATTGATTCAATTCATCTCTATGAGGAGATGCTGATTGGCCAGGGCTGTGTTTGAATCATGCTGGTTCTGCCCCTGATCTGCCTCCTTGTCAGTCTCAGCCAATCCAATGGGGGAGCATTGTGATTGGATCAGGCTACCACGTCTGATGATGTCAGCAGACTGCTTGTTTTTCTGAGTCTAACAGCATGTAGAGTTACAGTTTCAGGCTTGAATACAGTAAGATTTTTACTATATTTATGGAGGCATGAGGGGCCCAGGTGGGCTAGATGGTGGTGTTAACACTATAGGGTCAGGAATACATGTTTGTGTTCCTGACCCTAAAGTGATCCTTTAAATACACATTTTAGGTGGACAGCCACCCCTCGCCCCCATTAAAAAGATATAAAACCTTAATTCCAGTGCCTGGCTAGTCTCACAATATGGTGCCCCACTCCACTTACATGGCTGAGATCATCAGTATTGATGATCTCAGCCAATCCAGGCCATTGCACATGTGCAGCAAATCTTCATGCTGTGCCAATCAGCATCTCCTCATAGAGATACATTGAATCTGTGCATCTCTATGGGCAGGGCCGGACTTGGAATGAAAAGAAGCCCTGGAAAAAAATTCTATACCAGCCCCATAATGCATGGCGCCAGCATAGTGTGTATATATGAAAGCATGAAAAAACCTTAAAACTGAAAACTATCTCTCAAACATGAAAGAAAGCACTCATATGGCTTTGAAATAAACAAAAGAGCGGATTTGTTGTAAGCAGACGTGCATTTGCATATAATCAGTGTGTCCCTATAGCCCCTCCCAATCCCCCATGTGTCCCTATAGCCCCCATGTGTCCCTATAGCCCTCTACAGCCCCGATGTGTTCCTGTAGTCCCCTCCCCATCCCCTATATGTCCCCTCCTGCTGGTTACTGTGAAATTTCGCAGTGTGACCTGTGGGCAGGTGCGCACTAGGTGACCACACACCTGCCCAATAGTGTGCCGGCCCACCGGGAAATTTCCCGGTATCCCGGTGGGCCAGTCTGGCCCTGTCTATGGGGATCATACAGCGTCTTGATGCAGAGCCCTCTATGCGGCGCGTTCAGCGTCTCCATGCAGAGATGCTGAATGTAATTCCTGCATATTGTGCAGCAATGACCCGGGAATCACCTCTAGTGGCCGTCTGAAAGGATTAAAAACCCTTCCTTTCACTTACCTAATTCCATGGAGATGGGGGAACCTAATGCCCATGCACGGTGTGCGCAGTGTGGGCATTAGGGCTTTCCCATAGGAAAGCATTGAATCACAGTAGGAGTAAATGCAATTCAAAAAAATGCAGTAGAGATGCATTGTGAGTATATACATCAAAGCATTTTCACTTTAATTGTGTAGTTTTGACACTTTATTTTTTAAAATTATGTTGATCACATAACTTTTGCATTATATATCTTCACGATGCTCTTACAACAGATTATTTAAATACCTTTCAGCTTATTTAGCACTATTTAATTTGTCTCCCACATTGGAATTAGTGTAGGCCCCACCGATACTGGGGTACTGTGAAGTAGTTGCGGGCTTAAGACGATATGGCTATATGGTGGAACTGAATCCTCAGTCTGAATTTCCGAATTGTCGAATTTCCGAAGTGCTGAATTGAACCGAATTGCCAAAGTGCCGAATTGCCAAAGTGCCGAAGTGCTTCGGATTTCTGAAAAGTGGCAAAACAGAAGAGGGAGGGAAAATTAAGGGAATGATGACAGGAATCTAACCCTACCCCTAACACTACCCCTAACCATAACCACTAGCCCTACACCTAACCCTACCCCTATCCCCAAACCTGCCGAAGTCTCAAAGTTCGGAAGTACTGAACCAAACCAATTTTTTTTGCCCGTGCACATCCCTTATCCCCATATTTGTTTGCTGAGATAGGTGATTTTAAGTAGACTTAAAAAATATAAAAATGATTCAGCTCTGTGGCAGGAATCTCATATAAAAGCAGTGCCTGACGCCATTAGTGGGACCTAAAATAGAGCATGGCTGGTCACTCTCAAACTGGCTTCATCCTATGTTTTTAAGGCAGTTACCGCACAAATAGGGTTGCCTGCTGCTTGGTCCCCAAGTTCCCTTCTCCTGTATACTTGAGTAAGGCAGGAACCAGTGTTTAAAGAGCATTGCCTTTCTTCATATTTGTTAGAAGCCATTCAGACCCTGCCTGAGCCAAGCGACATAGTGACAATCACCACTCCAAAAGCAAGCAGGTGCCTGTCACGTATTTATTTTATTCATTTGTTCATTTGTAAATTTTGGCCTGAGTTTAGAAATACCCAATGTTAACATGTTCTTAGCTTCTTTGGAAAGTTATAGGGCAATTTTTTTTCAAAATTAACGCAAATTCCTGATATCTGTCAGGAATCCCTGACTAACCCTTCACATATAAATATTTTTTTAAAAGAAGACAACCTAAGGTATTAAACTTGGGGTATTTTGACTCTTTTCATGCTACCATTTTACCACCAATATATGCCAAATAAAAAAAAAACAAATTGGTGATTTTTTTGACACACATAGAAATTTAAGAATACATGTACTGAGAAATTTAAGAGATACTGCCAAAGAACACCCCAATATGTGTTCAGCGACACCTTCCGAGTGCAGTGATACCACCCATGAATAGGTGTGTCAGATTCTCTGGGGGCTAAAAGACCTTACTTGGAGGATGCGCATTCCAGATTTCCAATTTGGAATTTTCACAGCAGGTCATGATGCACCTATGTCCTATTTGGGACATTTTTAAAGCCGGCCAATGTAATTTACCCCTATCAAACCATATATTTTTGAAATGTAGACACCCTAGGGAATTTCAAATGGTGGTATTATAACACTTGCCATGCACTAATTCTAGCACCAGTCTTTGTCAAACTTTTGGTGTCATTTTTGTGTTATTTTTCTCTCACATTGTACTTTAGGCATGGATTCTCAGTTCCTCGTATGTGTTACTGACAAAGAACACCCCAATATGTGTTCAGCAACATCTCCTGAGCACAACAGTGCCCCCAATGTACAGGTTCTATGGGTTTTTGCAAACTTACAGGGGTCAAATATAGGGGTTTTTCCCTTTTCCATGTTTGCACATTGAAATTTGCCAGATTCGTTTGCTGGGCCTATGTTGCCTTTGAGACCGTATGGAAGCCCAGGAATTAACATTAACTCCATCATGGCATACCAATTTGTAAAAGTAGAAAACCCACGGTAATTAAAATGGGGTATGTCCAGTCTTTTTTAGTAGCCACTTACCCTGGCCAAAATTAATATTTATAAAGAAAAGTGGCATCTGTCCAGCTTGAAGGAATAGCCAATGATCAATAAGTGTTATCTAAGCTCAAAGCTCTCAACAGTCTAAAAAGTGTGCTAGAAGCTTAGCCTGAACCAGTGGCGGAACTAACGTAAAGAGGGTCCTGGTGCAAGAATATTTTTTTTTAATACAGAGGTGTGTTTGTATGCATTGCTGACATTTAAATGCAGAGGTACTTGTATGTAGTACTGATGTTTAGATGCAGGTGTGTGTTTGTGTGTAGTGTTGGTGTTTGAATGGTGAAATGTATACACATACACTGCCACACACAGATACTCAGACTGACACACATGCAGATACGCATACTGACAACATACACACACACTGACACACGGATATACACACTGACAGATATACAGATAGACAGACACACAGATACAAACTCTGACACACAATCAGATACATAGATACACACTGACAACGTACAGATATACACTGACTCAGTGTTGTTTTGTTGCATTCCTCAAAACTTCTAGCATTATTTACCCAGTGCTTCCTATCTTTGCTGGTTTCCTGACTTTTGCTTGCTTCCAGCCTTGCTGTTTGCCGCCTGCTCTGACCTTTGGACCATCTGATTCCTATTACTACCTGACCGTAATTCAGATACCTTGCCTAGGAATTTCCTGTTTTTTTCTATTCACCAACCTGTCAGAATCTGGTTCTCACCCTTAGGATATCTAATAGTTGTGGTTGTAGGGGAGAGCTGTTACTGCAACCGAGTTCCAGATCCAAACACAGCCCCTAATATGTTACAATACTACTGTTCCATTTCATATATTTTATTTTAAAGCCTATTTAACTGAAAGCATCCTTGACATTTTTTTCTTTTGGTTTTCCTTCTTTACCTTTATTTTTATTGATTCTCCACCTTCATTTACATTTATTAGTGTATATATATATTTTTTACTAATATGTGAATTAGTGTTAATTCTTTTTACTGATGGATTGTGGATACATTTGATTGGCTACTGAATTAGAACTGCTGAAGCTCAACCAGTTGTCATTTTTTGTCAACTTAACTAAAATACACAAGGTAACATAGCTCCTACTTTTCCTTATGTATTTTCATAAATAATAGATTGCTCTGGAAAAAATAATAGATTCAGATAAAATAAGCAAAACAGACAAAGATAAGAGCTTTATAAAAAAAAAAAATATATCAGAGCTGTTTCAAAAATAACACTTAATAATCACCCATTTTCAAGTAAAACTTTATTTTAAGCATAGATATTAGTACATACCTCCAGACTCTGGTATCCCGAGAAGTGGGCAAATACGTCACTGTCCCGTCCATTTTTACAATTCCGTAATATTTATCTACAATATGTAATTCCCTTGTCTGGTTAAGTGAATGTATTTGAATATATGCATATGTGTGTATTTATGTAGTCATGCATATGGATGCCAATTTGAATGCAACTGTGGAGTTTGCATATACTGTTATTGTGAATACATGAATGCATTTGTTTGTAATGTCTATATATACCTCAAAACAGAATGCACGTGTCATGGTTGATTATATATTTCCTGCCTGTTCTATGTTAAATTTTGTATATATTGTGTATTAATATTGTTTTTGTATTTTGTTGTACCCTAATGTAACAATGCAATGATTTGTGGACCCAGGACATACTTGAAAATGAGAGAAATCTCAATGTATCTTTCCTGGTAAAATATTTTATAAATAAATAAATAATAAAATAATATATGTGAATTTAAGGATACATTTGAGTGTATTAATACAGCGAGTCCTTTTTAAAGAACTCTGTGACAAATATTGGTATTTATTGTAACAATGGAATGCTTGTGGGTCCAGTACATAGTTGAAAATGAATGAAATCTCAATGTATCCTTCCTGGTAAAATATTTTATAAATAAAAAAATAAACTTCTATATAATATGCTATGGGACTTGTATTTTAATTTTTGCACACTAGATGGCGTGCTTGTCTAAATATTATTGTAATCTTAGCATTGCAGCAGTGCTCTCTTTTTTAAAAAAAATGTATTTTTTTTTGTAGTGCATAACTTGACAAAGCATGAGAACTTAAAAAACTATTTAGTTAGACAAAAATGTGAGATAAACAGCACTTTTTATAGTAAAATAAGAGAACCGACACGAGAGGACAGAACTACAGTGTTGGCAATGTGGATGGTAGGATATTGAGAAAGGCTAGATAAACTGTAGTGCTGTGAGGGACTTTACTGGGTAAGAACCACTGGGTAATTTGATTAATGTGTTGCAGGAGAAAACTTAGTGCAGGAGAAAACTGGATCATGGCAAACAATGTGTTAATAATAACACCCACAATCAGCCCGGCTACAGGTGAAGCCAACATGCTCTCTAGCTTATGCCTATGGAAGGAGAGTTTCCTTCATCACCCGTCATCCCGACATGGTCCCACCACGGTGACAAGGCCCCCAGATAGTTCGCTGTAAGCCTTTCCAGAGGGGGTTACTGGTGAAGCAGATGCTTGGTCCTCCTCTGTCGAGGTAAGCGAGAGCTGGCACTAGGGTGCGGTTGACGGGCTAACTCAGATCTTAGCCGCGGTGGTCTTTTGATCTGTCGCTTGTGCTGCGCTGCTCGGGAGACAAGTGGTGGAAGCCTATGCAGTCGGTGGTGGTCGGCGGAGCGGCTCTGGGGCGTCACATCACTTCCAGCAAGAGGAGAGGTAAGCCGTGCTCTACAGATTCTCGCCCAGAACTGGTCGCAAATGCGATCAAAGTTTGCAAGCAGTCTTTCCATGAGCAGAGATGGCTGCTGGGGCGTCGTCAAGGTTGCCGTCTCTGACGGGGTGACCATTTTAGATGATAGGCCTTAGTTCTGCGGTTCGCCCGTGAGTTGCCAGAAAATGGCAGCGCTAGGCAGGAAGGTTATATCTAGACACCAGTGGAGACCGGGATAACCCCCGTCTGTCCAGAGGAATCGGCTGCCTCCCCTTCCTCAGGTAGAACTTCAGGCCTCAGGTGAGTCTGTCAGTCACTGTATCTGCCGGTTGTAAGCAAGATTAAGCCTAATTGTTGGCAGAGTGTGCCCCAGGGTAGAGACAAGAGGTGGCCAACAACTGAGCAGTAAGAGTCCAACTTTAGGTCCAAGATTAAGTTTCCCCAGGGGAACACCAGCACCATGCGTCCAACTCGGTCGGCAGGCCCCGTCCCCTCAAAGCAGTGGTTTCCATACATTGGCAGGGACTTGGATCCAGTTAGTTTGGGGCCAAATAAAACCAATTAGAGATTTTATTATTATTATTATTATTATTACTAGCATTTATGTATTCTGCTGTGCTTTACAATTATTGAAAGAGGATAACTGAAAACAAGTAGTAGACATACAAAATATTAACAGAAAAAATATTAAAAAGGTGAAGAACACTCTGCTCAAATGAGCTTTCAATCATTACAATATATATATATATTTTAAATCAGATATTATTGAAATATTGGTATTCGTATAGATCCATGTGAAATATATTTTATGCCAGAAAAAATACCAGCTTTTCCTTTAAATCAAGAGGCATCTTGGACTTGATTACTCTGAGGCTTTTACATATGCCTCAATTTAATGTTTTGGGATAACATTTAATAATAATATATATCACATATAAAAATATATCAAACTATTAAAAAATATACCAAATATTGCAATATTAAAATAATTTGAAATGTTTTTCAAACAAAAATATTCAATCATTTCAAGTTTATCCAAAAAGTTGAAGCTTAAGGTGGTTCACTCATATTTTCTTGGGCATAAATCACATATATGCAATATGCAATTACTTTTTATGTATTACTCTGCAGTATATAGCATATTTTAATGCTGTATGATTCATTGATAATAATTGAATTTCGTAACTGTACCCTTCTACATACTGCAGGGTAGCACTTTTCTCACTTACCACAAATACTAATATGCGTTCAGGGATACATGGATTCAGAAACTATAGTGCCAATGCCCATCCTGACTCCCTACTATACTTCCCATCTGGACTCTCTTTCACCTTTCCATCCATTTTTATACATACCTTGCACCCTCCTCTTCCCTGGCAAGCCCACTAGGTCCAGTGTGACAGTGTATCTGTATGTGGAGGTGGCAAGGATATGATGTGGGATCCAATCACTGCTGCTATAGACACAATTATGTGTCACCTATGGCTACAGACTGTATTAAAAAGATGATGATGACAGTCAGTAGCATCTCAACTAGCCATGCTGCAATGCGCATAAAGTAGTGAAAACTACAGTGGGGTCCTTCATACCAGGGAAGCCTGCAAAAATTGTTGTTATATGATTTTGGTAAAAATATAAAATCGGTGGGTGACTTTTAAAAAGAAAAATGGGCAGCTAAACACCAATGAGAGTTACTGTAAATGTAATATAAAAAAATCTAAAATTGTGTGAGCGCTCCAAAAATATTGAGAAAAATCACATTTTATAAAATAGACCTGGAACACAGGAAATGCACAATATTATAGGCCAATCAGGCTGTGCAACATACATTTATACACCAACACTGACCATTGAAAACTCCGGCAGTCTGTACCAAAAAATAAAAAGGACAGGGACAGGCAGTAGCAGATAAATATATGCTGTCTATAACAAATAAATCACGGCAAAACATGGCAAATTTGCCTCAGAAACTTTGCAAATTCAAGAACAAAAAGGACTTGTTACAACACTGAAAACACTATTTTAGCAATTCATCAATGCCTTAAAGTTTTTTGCAGTGTATGCGTATTGGCAAACATCACAAGCAGTGGTCCTGTAGACCGAGCAAATGCATGTACAAGGAGAAGATGTAATAGGAGGACACTTAGGGATATATCCCAAATCTATTGTTTGATCATTATTGGTGTGTTCATGGTTGCTGATGAGATGCTAATGATGTTGAGTCATTGCAAGCTTTCTGGTTAAGTTGAAAAAGGTGATGTTTTTGAAATAGTATCACATTGGCTCAACACTCCAATGATAGAGGCTAAAGATTGCAAAAACGTTATTGGTCATGTGTGTGTGTATATATATTGAGCTTGAAACATGCATATACACTTGTCTGGTTACAACTATATGCTTGTTCGTCCACCCACTGTAAAGCGCTGGGGAATTTGTTGGCGCTATATAAATAATAACATAATAATAATAATAATAATAATAATAATATGCATATAATAGAAAATATAAATGTATTGTGTTTGGTGGAATATTTGTGTGTTATGAATCAATAATAATATAAATACATCCTCTTAAATTCTGAACAGTTGGAAGTTTCATAATATGAAGCTTATATATTCAAGTGTCACCATGGCTACAATCATGTTCATCGCCTTTGAATACAGCCTAAAGAATGAAGAAATAAGGTGTGTGATAAGATATACTGATTCCAGATGGTTTAGAATACACTTACTATGAACCTAAAGGAAACAGAGTGCCATTTCTTCCGATAAATTCTCTGTGATTGGTATTAGGGTTTATAAATGTTCCAGCCACAATCAGTGGTCACAGCCAGTAATTTAATGTACACAGTGTGGTTACTAATGGAAGTATTGATACTAGCAGCATAAGCTGACATATCAGTGTAAAAATATGATGTAATTTATATATTCTTATGAATTGTGCATTCTGTGGGTGAAACTATAAAAAAATAGACTTGTGCACCTAAAAATAACTACTTGTTTTTCTGTTTTGTTTCATCTGAATTTTGTCTACGCTGCCATTCCGCTTTGGCTACTATAGCTTCATCCCCCCCTTCCCCCCCCGCACCCCCACACCCCTGCTGTAAGGGTTAATAAACCCTAATGGTACTTACCCAATTCCAGCGCCTATGTCCCACGGTGCTGGGTTGGCGCTCCAACCCTTCAGACATCACCCAACAGGGTGGGCAGTAATGCCCGTTAGGTCCTCATCATAGGAAACCATTGCTACAATGCTTTCTTATGGGGAATTGACTGATGCTGGATGTCTTTATGCAGAGAATGAGGACATCCGGGGTCAGTTAGGCAACCAGTTAGTCCACCAGGAGGTGCCTCTAATGACTGTCTGATTGACAGCCACAAGAGGCAGTCTTAACCATGCAAGGTAATTATTACAGTTTCTCAGATACAGCAATAATTACCATTGCAGGGTTAAGGGGGCAGATTCTCTGCACCCAGACCACTCCAGTGTGCTGAAGTGGTGTGCCACACTGATCAACATCTATCTTCCACATCTCCTGGAATGTGGGATGGGGTGAAGACATACATTGTTGTTGACTTATTAGTTTAAGCAGTAGGATAGTAGGTCAAAACAGTTATCTTGAAATAATTTATTAGGAGAATATGCATGTATTTAAAATCTTAACCTATGAACCAGGCCTAAAAGTTACTTGCCACAAAAATTGTTTATTTTTAAAATGACAAGCATTTTTCAATGATATATGAGTTTGAATGCAGGTATGCATTTGTGTTTGTGTACAGTGTCGTTATGTATGCATTTTAATTCTCAGAAATTATATATCACCAACATATTCCACAGCACTTTACAATTAAAGAAAGGGGATATTTAGAGGTGAAGAAGGCCCTGCTCAAACGAGTTTATAATCTATGAGGATTAGAAGTAGGCAGATATATATTGTTAGTATTGCCCAAGAACACTTACAGGTACGATGGATTCAGACCTGGGTTTCACAGTTATAAGGCAATGACGTTAGCACTGCTCTAACCAACTGGTTTATAATATGCATTCATATATTTGAACACAGGGTCCGCATGAGCGTATGAATGCAGGGGTTTATGTATGTGAATGAATGGGTGAGTATGTGTGAAGGGTGAGTGTGTGGTGTAATTGCCCTGTAACTGGTCTACATCCTCTGCAGGGAAATGACACCTGGAGGAATAGAGTGTGGGATATGTCACTGTTCCGTTTATCTAAATTTCCCTGTCCCCTCCCTCTAAATGTCATCAGCCCCTTGCTCACTGATATTAGAATACCTGGTCACATCAATGGACACCTAAAGAATGGTTATACATGATAGCGAATGAGTAAGGGATATGCTTATCTACTTCCCTCCCTTATCCCCAGGGGGGCAGACCTTCTATTGGATTCCATGTGCCTCTCGCCCATGGGTTATGAGTAAGGCTTAAACATCATGGTAGGAGAAGATATGCCCCGTGCATATTTCAAACTCACCACTGACTTCCCCTGGGCTGTTGAGAAATAATTAAAACGTAGCGGTACCTGCCAAATTGGACTTATAATGTGTCAAAATTTCATTAACAGAACACATTTCTTTATCAAAATTCAGACAAACTGAAACAAAAGAAAGAAAATTAGCCAAATGATATGGCCGAACTATATTTTTTATTTTGTGCACAAGTCTAATCCTGACCAGACCGTACAACTGTACATTTATAAGCTGTATGTATGTATTTAGTTATTTAGCCTTTCTTATGCAGTTACTGTGATCAAATAAACAGCAATATCAATGACAATCAATTTCCAATTTGTCATGCTCCTAATAACTGCATTTCTAAACCACAGTATTTCTTTCCTTATGTATTTGACCTATCTATTTTGCTTTCATTTTCAGTTGCAATGAACAAAGAAATCAGAATGCTGAGACTTTAAATAGTAGCGATATAGGTTCCTGCCAGGAAAGAACACACGTCTTCTTCCTAAAAACCCACAAGACAGGCAGCAGCACAGTTATGAATATGCTGTTCCGTTTTGGAGACACACGCAACTTGACCTTTGCCTTTCCAAAGATTTCACATTTTTCGTACCCCAGTTATTTTCATTCTACATTTGTTGATGGTTTCTCAAAGGAAAGCAAGCAGGAGTTTCATATCATGTGCCATCACATGAGGTTCCAGCTCAGTGAGGTACATATGTCACAATAAAAAATATATATACACCACTATCTAGGATCTGCTCAGTATGGTCAATACATAAATAAATGAAACATTTTAATCTGAGAAATATTTAATCTTAAAATGAAGTGTTAAGTTACGTAATTTAGTGGCATAGAGGAAAAGGGAAATGTAGACGGGAGAAAAAAATTACAAGATGCTAAACAAATGTGTAGCTGTTCAGTTAAAAATAACATCCTGCCCTTGTTCAAACACAAGTTTAGTCAGTTGAGAAACTAGAAGACTTTCAAATATAAATATGTGGTAAATTGATAAGATTTTCTAAGAATATTTTTTTCCCTAAAGATTTGTTTATGCAGGGGCTAAATTTTATAAAAAGACTCTGGCTAGCAGAATGGTTGATGGGCAAGGCAGGTTACAGACTTGGATACTTCAGAAATGTTTGTTTCGTACAATTCTTTTTTCGTTTTGTCAGAACCGAAATTCGTCCATTCTTTCATTCGTTTATGTACAAAATCCGTTCGTTTTTTCAGTTTCGGATAACCCGTTTGCTCATTCGGCACGATTTAATTGTACCTAATGAATTTAACATAAAAATCAGTTCCATAAATACTGAATAGCCTGAAGTGAACAAAGTAAAACCATTTGTTTCAAATTTTGTACATTGACCAGAGCATGGCATTGAACAATGTTTTATTTCCCTGATTTTACTCCTGAACACTATAAGTCGCATGAAAATGTATTGGCACTATTAGTAAACTCCTGAGCACTCACTATAGGCATTTGTATGTCGAATTGCATTGCAAATTCTTAGTCTCTTAGGCTGATGAATCATCATGCTACTACATTGACAGGTGGGAACTGGCAACACAATATCATTTTAGAAGGAAATGGGACTGGAACCTAGTAGCCAATTAAATAGGCCTATACATGCTGCCAGACAAAACTGTAAAAAAGTATCAATTTAAGGCAGAGCCAGCAATACTTCAGTGCAAAATCTATCCAGAAATTCTATAGGCCAGTCTTTCAACCTTTTTAGAGCTCACCCAGCCCACCACGTTGTCAGCCATCTTAGAAGGCACTGCACCTCTAACAAAGTGGCCATGTCTTCCTCCAGCTCCTCAAGGGATCTAGCAATGAATATAGTGGAGGGGGGCATTGACCACTCTGGCCAGGGGCATGTAGAAGCAGCCCAGGATCTTAAAGGCTGCAGATCCTGGGAGGAAAAAAAAGTACGCAAAGAACTATGGTGCAGAGGAGAATGCAGTACTGTTCACCAAGTTGTGCCAGTACTACCAATGCATTTTTGGGGGAGCAGCCAAAAACACTTCTCGTTTAAAGAAGAATCGTCTGTGGAGGAAGATTGTGGATAAGGTGAACCCTGTTGGGGAGAACAACCGCACTGAGGATGTGGTGAAGAAACGATAAGTGCACTTATTTTCCTAAAAAATAATTAATTTTATTCCATGTTCTTTAAAACTTATTTTTTTCCGCCATGTGCTTTCGCTACCCACCGCCACCATTGGCACCTATGCTTTTAAAGAGTTTTTTTAAGCACATAGAGGGAAAAATAACACCATGTGCAGCTCAGCTTTAAAGGAACACTAGGTAAAAGTGTATTTTAGCGTATTTTATTCTTGTTCAAGTTTACTCAAATCAAATAGAGTATTTTATAATTAACTGTCAAAAAAATGTAATGAGAAGAACTCAACAACAGCAACTAACTTTTAATAACAGTAACTGAGTCCATTAAACCGGATCATGGACTCAGTTACTGTTACTGAAGGCTCAGTGGTTATAGTGCTATGCCAGTGGTTATAGTGCCACAGTAACTGAGTCCATTAAACCGGATAATTCTCAGCAATGACAAGCTTTTTTCCCATTTTCCTGCGTAGCTGACAATCTATTTATAATCTTTTCCCTCAAAGCAGACTATTTTTAGTCTTTTCCCCCCGTAGCAGATGATCTATTTTTAGATCTATTGTTGCTTCTGGCAAAAAAATAAAATACGCTAAAATACACCTGGACGAAAAAGTCAATAAGATAATGTAGCAGAACGCCAATAAATAATCCACGAATTCCGCTGGTTCAGAAACGAATCCACCATCAAGCGCTGAAACAACAAGGCAATATCCCCAACCTCCCAGTAACTGGATGAGACACAGTTCTGAGAGTCAACTGAAATCCTTTTAATCGGCTGGACAATTTATACAAGTCCCCATGCAAGGGGTTTCCTGAGTCCCTTCCCAGGGGCATTCCCAGAGGGGACTACATGGGGAACTTACAGTACAGCATATTTCTCCCATCAGGCACTGCTGCACGAGAGGGATCATCTTCCCAGAATGCACCGTTAAGTGGATTATCCCCTCGTGCAGCAGAACCGACAATTTAAACAAAAATACACAACTTGTTAAATACATGGTGGATTTACACGAATGGACGTTCGGTAGATAGCTGGGGTCTGAGCGCATCATTCGTTAGATTACCGCTCAGATCCCAGCTAAAATAACCGAACGCCGCACGAAAAACACATTTCTTTTAAAACATCCAAAAAGGACCGATTGCTTTTGGTGAACAAGATCCTGAAACTCCCGAACGTCCGGGAGGCTCAGCGGTGTTCGTGCCGTCGAATGACTATTTGTAATGCTGTGCGTTCGACGACCTAGCACCGCTGAGGGAACAAGGAATCCAAGATGGCCGACCGCCGCATGGTCGGTAGTCGAACGATGGCCACCCAGGAGAGCTTCTGATAACCGATTGCAACATTGTTGCAATCGGTTAACTAGCGTCACACGCCTCTAAGTGTGTGGGCTATTAGGGGGTATCGCGTTCGGTTCACGAACGGCTCTCCAAAGTGCCGTTCGTGAAACGAAAGAAAACCCCCATACAAAACCGCCATTTGCATTCGGCAAAAGGAAATACAAAACATACATACAGCATACACAGGGAATGAAGCACATATCTCTTTAGACATATCGGCAACCCTTAAAGGCACAGTCTCTTTGTATTGTCCAAGTGGCTAGGTTTGCCACAGATAATATGCTAAAATACACTTTTACCAGTATACTATAGTGACGGGAATACAAACTTGTGAAAACACAGTTTAGACTCCTCGTCAGCAATGTCCATCACAGCTGGCTCCGCTCCCACTCTGCCTCCTTGGGTTAAGGGACCTGGGACACTGCACCAATGAGCTGAAGTGATCTGGGTGCCTATAGTGTCCCTTTAAATGTGTTAGTAAACATATATATAGAAAGATATTAAAGTTATTCATCAATTACACATGCCATTGCAGTTACTATGACATCAGGCGGACAGTGAACAAAACAGCAGCTGCCTCCAGGAAGACAGGAGGTGGTTCGCAACAAGAACCAGACCTGCTGCCCTATGAAGAGGAGCTCCTGCAGTTCCTGGGAAGAGACAACCTTCTTGGGATTGAGGGGACAACTGGCGCTGATACATCTGAAGGTACGTTGTTAAATTCACATTTGTTAGTCAATGTACATATATCGTGTTAACTCTCCAATTTGTGTTTTCTATACCATCCGCGCAAGCCCCTCAATCCCAGGAAGAGGCATCAGGAACTGCAGGAGATGCCGTCTCCACAGAGAGTAGAGCAGCAGGTTCACCTCCTGTCTCCCTGGAGATGCGCCTGGCTTCACTTTCCGCTCATAAGTATTTGCATAGCAGCTGGAGACGTCCATACATCAGGATAGGGAGAATCAGCGAGAACTCTTGCAGAATGTAATAACTGAGGTACGCTCCATGTCAAACATTTTGAACGATGGCGTTAGGCAATTTACAACAACAATGGTTTCCTTGAAGCAAAATATGCAGCGCTTTATGGAGATGAGGGAGGAAGAGTGCATTCTAATGCACGCCCAAGCTGCCCACAATTTGGGCATAACCATTGCTGATGTGGATAACCTAATTTGTGAACGACGTGCGCAGGGTCTTCCCAGAAGGGATGATGATGATGAATAGATATCTGCGGGTAGAATGCACTCAGATGTTTATTCCTCATTATCATCCACAATGTGAACACAACTGAGGCTGTTCATAGGTTGTTACGTTCTCTTAATTTTCTTCTGGTTTTTCATATCCTTCCCCCGAAAATACATTGGTTTATTCTCCTCTGCACTATGTCCTCCCAGGCCTGCTCCTCTGCTTCTTTGCTTCTCCCACTTGCTTTTATAATTAAAGTTAAATTATTTTATTATGACTTTTGACTCCTCTTTTCTTTAATGATTTTTATATATATATATATGAATTTGTGGGAGGGGCATATGGACCTTTAAAAGGGACTCCCCCCTTCCCTACCCTGCCGTGATTGGTCTGCCGAGCTGCTACTCTGCTGCCGCCATTCCCGCCAAAATGGTGGTATCCAGCTGTCATCAGCTTGGTATCCGGCTGTCATACAGTCCATGAAGCTCTGGATTTTTAGGTCAGTTCGCCGGGCTACTGCAAGTTTCCCGGCCACAGCTCAGTCTCCACACTGCCTCGGGTCAGACATGGTGGACCTACTTACCTCGCAATCTACTTCCGGGTCGGATCTCGCTCTCCGGGTCCGCTGCTGACCGCCATTTCCGCAAATGAGAAGCTCCAGTGTTGCCTCTGGTATTGGGTCCATAGTGGTATCCAGCCACTTCTCATGGGTCCAGTTTGCAGCAGCCCACTTTCCGGACATTTCCCTTTAAGACTCTTACTTAATTCAGTCTTGGCGGCACCCTCCAGTGATGTCATTTCTGTCCGTCTCATGGTCCCTCAAACCATTAGCTAACCTCCTCTCGCAGAGGTCAGGTTTCGGGGGCCTGTTACACAAGGAAGTGGTATTGTTACATTGTTATATTGCACCAGCACGTAGGCCGCTCATGCAGCTCCTTCCACGTGCCAGTGGGGCGGAGGTCACGGTCACACGAACTCGACCACGAGGTTGGGCGCCAAGGACACGGAAACACTATGGCTGTATGGGGCCTCTGTGTCCGTTTTACCTTAATAGCATAAGTCGGCTGGGGGAGGGAAGTTTCTGCTCTTCACAGGAGTTTACATATGTCTTATATAACTATCAATATGGTACTTGCTACAAGTAAATTACGGCTCCCCTCTGCATTTTTAGGGTGCCTACCTACAGGCTGCCTACACGGCAGGGTGTTTATATGGCAGAGGATGTTTATACGGCAGAGGGTTGCAAGCATACTCACATGGTTCCCACGATCACTGCTCTTAAATATGCTACACCGTGCTACAATCTCACGGGACCGGACAAACAGATCAGGATAGCAGCCCTTTAGGGGCAGTACCCAGTATTGACTTTGATCGGTACTAGGAATGGCATATTCCTGTTACTCATGGTTTCAGCTGTTATATTCATGTTATGCATAGCCTATTAATACGATGAACTCAGGTCCTAGAGATATTGTAGTTGGACATGGATCTGTTGATTCTAATTACTTGCTCTAGCTAATTAAACAGTATCATAGGCATTTCATTTGGTCACCCTACATTTTAATGTTGTCTGCCCTCTGGGTATGCAGGTACTCATTGGGCCAACATTTGTCTGGTAATTTACTGCTTAGTAGATATGCCCCAACGGACAGCTTGCATGCATGTATTTTGTGTAATTTTCATTGGGGTTTTGTCTTAAACAGCTGGCTAGACCTACGGTTCTATTGTCCGCTGCTTTTGCATTCCCTCACTTTCATACACCACCCAGACTTTCTTGGTACAGTCTACATGCATCAGGGACATCATTCAGTCATGTTCAGTTAGGCAATGAAGTTTATATCTGATGCTAATATTACTGAGATATTCTAGCATTTTTATAACATTCCCTGTTGCTTTGAACCCTAATCTCCTATGCCAGCTGTGTATGCATAAGTATTTATCATCCTTCTAAGCATTCCAGGTTAGGTCTGCTTAATGTATGTCTTCTATCAACGATGTCCTAGGTATTATGTACGCCATAACAGCCTCTAGTCTGTTCAGCCACTATGGCATTCTAGAAGACTCGGTTCCCGTCTTCCAACACCTCGTTTTATTAGGTTCAGTACATATGTATATCTCATAAACTGGATGATTATTTGTAACTATCAGGTTCTCTACCATCTCATCACCAACATGTCTTAGCTACATATACAACTCCACAACCTTTCTCTGATTCACATTCTACCTTTAACCGCATTAATCCCAACACAGCCCGCACAGCCACTCCAACAGTCGGGATATAATTGGGATACGCATATGTCCTACTCCTGGCACCACCATGCCTTTACAACGTATGTTCATATGCCCTGTAATGAACAACGAACCACAGGCTAATTTATTAGTGAGACATTTATAGATTTTTGGATTAAGGAAAGTCTTGGTTTAGGTTCTGAGTAGTCCAATCATAGGCACCTAGTATATGGATATCACTATTTACAGTTATACAACAGTAATATTTCCTCAATCTTATTATCACGTCACAGACAGGTATGACCTGCGATGCATCATATTAGAGGAGTTACGATAGACGATATGCCTTGGGCCACACTGTCTATATTTACATATGCATTTCTGCACAGTCTGCATACGAACATATTAATGTGTTATGTCTAATCATATTTTGTGATTTCCTTAAATATGATGGCATGGCTAAACACTACAGTTTCTGTCTGCGGACATTTGGTCCTGTGGTTTTCCACCGGCCTGTACCTGGAGGGATACATAGGGGGTACTCACGATGTCTTGCAAATATGCATTTCTTTATGACTTATCGAATCATATTATTTTACAGGTTTTTGACTCGGAGCATCATTTGCTTTTCAGACCTCGCACCCATTTGTCAGTTATGGTTCTTTTCATAGGTTATAGACCTCTCCTTCCCCTCTCTGCCTCCTTTAGGGGATACTGAAGATTTCAGGTACAACCATACCATTTAGAACTGAACGGACTCTTTTGCGAATTCAGGTATGTTTTTAGCCATGATGGCTCCCCCGCAACACAGACCTTTTATTGAGTAGGTTTTGCTGGCTTATAGGGATCTAGGTGACCAATAGATGTTAAGTTTCTGGCATCTCTGCCTTGGAGTTAGTGGTCCCGCGAGGCCAACACCCATCCTCCATGCATGAGTTAGCCACCTCGCACAGTGGCATAGAGAGGGCCTCACTTGTCACACCCAACCTATCTCAGGATTTAAATGTCCCTGAGAGGCAAACACCCCGCCACAATGTTCAGTGGCCATGAATCCCTCGCGCCAAAACATAGATAGAGCCTCTCAAGCCACATGGCAACTAGCAGGGCCTCACCTGTCACCTACTTAGTGAATTGCTTCACCACTTGGCACAAGCTAGTAAAACAATCCTGATTCAAGCTAATTATTAATATATTGCAGTATGTTTCAGAACCCTGTTAAAAGGTTATGACTTGTCAACCCCTAGTACTCCAGTCTGGTCCACTACACCTACGCGGTAAAGTGACACCTATTGGGCTCCATCAGGTCATGGACCATTCCTCATATTCAGCCAGAGCTACGCAGACGCAACTTTAGTTTCTCAGTAACGGCCAGGAAAACTTGGGCCAACACATAGGGTTCACAAATATAACTAACTTGTATATACATTCACAGTACTTGCACTAACTACAACCCTCATGGAACTCATCGGCTATACTAAGGGTTTAGTTTTACTTTGGTTCAGTTATACGAATTACGGGTTGTTGGTTGTCTCCTCATACACTGGTTAGCTTGACTTGTCCACTGTGATGGTCCTTGTAGATACTTATAATACTTATAATGGTATATTCTTGTTGATACTGATACTAGGGACCTATGCTAAGGTGGATTTCTACAGTAGTAATACTTTTCCAGTTCTCAACCCTTTCTACTCTATTAATTCCCCTATATAAGTTGGTTTGTCAAATTGGCCCTTGCTGTATTAATCACTTATCTACGTTCATCACTACGTTCATCTGTCTCCAGGCTATCCCATTATTTTCAGGCAATATGGGCTTATACATGTGACAGGTTACGATTCACTTACTTTACAGAGTTTCTGCATCATTAGAATTTGCCATATGCCTCAATGCTATTCAGCTAAGTTTGCAGTCACAGGCTGGTATTTTCATATTCATGCCACCTGGTTTAGTCTAAGTCGCTTGTGTTACCATTCAATTGTTGACAAGGTATATATTGGTTGTCACTTACAAGTTTACAACTATTTCCTTAGCCCTCGTAGGGCTCACGTGTCTGGCAGATTCCGATATTTCAATGTACACGGTATTACTCCTCCAGGTTCTATGGTATTTCATATCCTATAAGCGGGGATCAAACCGCTGTACGCCTTCTATACCAGAGCAGGTCACAGCTCTGGCAAATATGAGTTTGCATTTTATATTTTTATATTTTTTATCACTTCCACTGTTGAAAATACTACACTATTTGGTTCTCTATTTATCCCTTATCTCTTACATACGAGTGGACCCATAAAGAGGATTTCAACAAGGACAATTTTTCTGGACCAAATACCATCACTATATACGATCACAACAGACGCCTTGAGATAAGACTTTCTCTTTTATCCACTTATTTTATCTGGACTATTTGTTTTACACTGAGTTTTATTCAGCGCAGCCCTTACTTTTATTTTATTCTGTTTTGTGTTACGTCTAAGGGTTTTTGAGGGAATCCCTTATAGTGTTGCTGCTTTATTGTGTGTTTTTTAGTGCTTACTCTTTGTTTTGGTTTTACTCTATGGTATTTCAAGTTGGGCCCTTACTGGTCTCCCAGCAATTGCTGTCACCAAGTCTTTCCATTACTATTCATGTCACAGGTAAGTGGTCCTTCATTACATAATGTGGGTTTTGTCTCTGGTTGTGTTCACTATCTTATTTTGCCAACTTCAATTTAGGCTATTTCACTATACCATCAAGTTACACCTGACTGTCATCCAGCATCACATGTTTCTCTACTTTTCAACAAAGCCAGTTTCTTCCCTTCCATCCAATCAGACTATACTTAAAGGTCTCCAAACCTGTATAATTTGCTAGATTCAGCCACTTTCTAATCCCTCACTAACTCCGAAACCACTATTTACCTGGCCCTTTACGCCTTCCTGAGGCCACGAGAATTCACTATCAGTGGCCAACACAATGCACAAGGTTTATTTCGAAGCTCCTACCTGATTAAACATCAAGATCATTACATACTGACTACCCAAGACCAAAATGATTCAACCTGTCCACTTTACATACTATCCCATGAATAATATATGGTGCCAGTGAAGGTTTTCGATTCCTACCTCCTCACCGTACCGCATATCGCATCTCTCCAGCTACTCTCACTTCATGGGACTATCCTCAATACCTCTAAGGCATGTTATACGTACAGTTATCATTTCACAGGGCTCGGAATGAACGCTAGCCTTTATTCATGACACTCCTGTATGGTAGGAGCCGCATCTACGGCATTGAGCCAGCACATTCCAGTCCATGTCATTAAACTCTAGGTCACTGGAAGCCATCAGCATATACAACATACATACTCCAACCACTACATGAAACATGAAGGCCATGTGTGGAAATGTTATCTTTTTTTTCTCAATTGTATTTTATTGAATTTTTCACAATTATGAATTCAGTACATAGTCACAGCTCATGAAACATACATTCTGTGGTACAATGAATTCCTATAGCACCCCTTGGAACAGCCGGGGATGGATAGTTTGTCGAACATAACAACGGAATATACAAGACAGGTGTGCAGGTAAGATCAATAAATAACGTAGTTGACATTTCTGTTTACTTCTGTCCACATGAAAGTGGTATGCTACTCCTCACTTGGTTCTAGCCTGGTTAAATATTACTCCCCTCTTCTATGCTGTTTTGCTTATCTAGACAATTCCCCTTTTCGTACCATGTCTCCCAACCTTCCCATGTTTCTCTAAATTTTACGGTGGCTGTAGCGGTGCCTGTGGACATTTTCTCATATATGTAAAACTGTTGTATTTTGTCTTTCAGTTGTTGTGTGGATGGGCAACTGTGTTTTTTCCAATTGAGCGCTCTCAGGTTGCGTGCTGCCATTAAGATTAGTAAGAGCAGTTGTTTTTGGTTCTCGTGTGTTTCTTGGGGAACAGTAGAAGTAGACAGGCCTTAATGTTTAGGGGGAAGTCTTTGATTCCCAGGGCGTCTATTATATCCTTAACATCCCTCCACAGCGGCTGTATGCCGCTACAGTGCCACCAGATGTGTGGTAGCGTGCCTATTTCCGTATTACACCTCCAGCATTCGGCTGGCACTGCAGGGTATATCCTATGCAGCCTATTGGGGGTCAGATACCATCTATAGAGCAGCTTTCGGTGCGCCTCTATATGGGAGTAGCATTGGGTCCATTTTTTGAGGCCGTTTAAGGCCAGTAACCAGTCATCCTCAGTGAGCTCAGTCTCTGCCTCTGCCTCCCAGTGAAGTTTGCATGTTATTGGCTTATGGGGTGCTAACTCTAGCCAGGCTCTATAACAAAGGGAAAGAGTCTTGGGTTTCTGCAGGGCTGTCCAGCATCGACTGGGTATTAGTCTCGCAGCTAGCGTGTGTGTTGATAATGTAGATGGAGAGGTTTGTACATGTGAGGTAATAGTGTGTTTTAGCTGCAGATATGGAAAGATGTCTCTATCCAGCACCCCCCATCTGCTTTTCATGTCTGGGAAATTCATTATAGTTTGCCCTTTGCACAGTTGTTGAATCTGGAATATACCCAGCTGTGTCCACCTGGACAGGGGGATCGTGGGGTTCACTATGTGAAGCGCTTTTAGGGGGGCTTCGGGGTGGAAGTGCTTCTTCCAACCTAGGGATGTCATGAATTCGTCCCACACTTTGATCGTTGCTGCTGTGGTAGGATAAAGCTGTACGTGGGGTCCCCTCAATGCCTTTGGTGTCCATATGTGGTTGAGCAGTGTGGGGTATGTAAGCTGATCGTGTTCCATATCTACCCACTGAGTCGTGCCCCTTGGGGCATGTAGTTGTATACAGGTAGCCAGCAGGGAGGCTTTGTAGTAGAGGCCTATGTTAGGTAAACCAATGCCGCCCGTGTGTGCTGTTTTTTGTAGGAGGTGTAGAGGCAGCCTAGGTCTTTTTCCCCCCCAGATGTATGTGCTGCAGATCGTTTGCAATGACTTGTGGATTGCTGCCGGGACAGCTATAGTGAGCATTCTGAACTTGTACAGCAGTCTCGGCAGTAGCATCATTTTGTATGCATTTACTCGCCCTAACCATGAAAGGTTTGCAACCTTCCATTTAAGTGTCTCAGTTTTGCATATTTGTATGAGAGGTTTAAAGTTAAGTTTTATTATGTTGTCAATGGAAGTGGTGATTTTTACTCCTAAATATGTTAGGGATGACGTCCACCAATCGAGCTTGTATGTGGTCTTTAAGGTTTCCACAAGTAGCCTTGGTAGGGGAAATGTTATCTTAAAGTGCTTACGTGGTATTATGTTCTTTACTTAATAAATGTATTTTGAGCATAATATGTATTCCTTTTGCCCACTTTATTTACCGGCCTACAGCATACGTCGGTTTCGGCACATCTCAACCGACTTTTTCCTATCACAGGTTTGCTAACAACAATCTTATTGCATATCATATTCCATGTAGCCCCGAACACAAATTGGAAGGCCGAGCTGCTTCCCCACTCTCCACTCCCTCTACTCACCATACTCTTCTAATGTAGGCCCACTTTATTTACCAGCCTACAGCATACGTTGGTTTTGGCACTGTGGGGATATTTATGGGATAGTAATAGTAAACAGTTGAGAATTGCCCACTAATTCAATTCTCAGATCCCAAAGAACGTTTATCGTAAGTGAGAAATATTTCATATAATAATATCACAATGTATAAAAATAGATTTTTATTTATAATGACTAATTAATAATAATAATATGTAACATGCATGACAATAATCAATGAATATCCAGTATAAAATGATATGCAATACAAAGGAATGGGTATTACGTTTCAATGGCTAAATAGCATTTCCTGTCAAGACTTTATTTATGACTATCTTTAACACAGACTGAAAGTGAAACTTTTCACAGAAGAACAGAATTCCTCAGAGTGCAGCGTAAGGTCGTAAAGTTTAGCTGACAGTTAGAATAACCCTTTCAATGCTGGCTAGATCTCCTAGGTAATTAAGATCTATTCTTATGTAATTTTAAATAAAATAACATTTAAACCAGTTCATTAGTCATTTCCTGGAACCATCCAATAAGAGAATCTACCATGATTATATAAGCAGAATTTTAATTTGTCTAAAAGATATCTTATCTTAATTTAGAGCAAATCAATACACTTGGATAAAAACAGCGGTATGCTAACACGTGATAATATCACATCAATATATAATTATTCTTAATTCCACCTGCAGAATGGAATGTTTATAACTATATATATTTTAGTTAACTAAGATTTCTTAATATGGAAATCTGACTGTGCTTTATCCAGTCATATATAATGCTATTAATACATTTTAATTAATTTAATTAATTAAATGAAACCAGTATAATTACCAGTTGAGTAGATATTTCATCCGATTGGTAGATAGTCTCAGGAACTTATTTGGATGTCTGTCTGCATGGAGGTTGGAGTCCCCAAACTTCCAATTCCTCTCTCCTCTTTTTCTTTCTCCTTTGCATACCTTGCATACCTCTATCTTCCCTTTGTCCTAACTTTTAAAGGGCCAGACTCTCTGTACGTCATCAGTTGATAACCCAATAGAAGCACTAGAGGTGTGGTTATCTTCCAGATCACAATTTAGTTATTTAGTCTATAGAGGGCAGTCTTGTCCCACTAAACATACCTATCCAGGAAAGAGTTAACTTTTCCTGGTGGCTATTTTGACGTCATTTTGGCCTATCTCTATCTTTGCTATAACTTAGATTGCTGTCAGATAAAAACAGTTTCTTTAAGTTTTGTCCAGACTGTGTGTCTGCAAATCTGAGTTTTGACCCGTAACTTACAATGGGACTTTATAGATATAGACAGTTAAATTTTATTATTTAATCTTCTCTGTCACAAATGTCTGGGCTTAGATTTGATCTATTCCATTAGCATTAGACAGTCTGTCCAACCCCCCTTTCTTTATCACTTGGCTTGTATATACTATGCATTCCTTTAGCTCTGGCAAAGTGGCCAGTTCTACAGAAAGAAATCTTGTGTCTTTTGTTAACTTGAAAATAACAAAATGGAGTCTGGTCTGTTCAAAGTGACTCAGAATATACACTTTTAATTTCTATCATAGCACAAAATGTCTGTCGATGTAAATACCCTGACATAACCCCCCTTTAGTGCATTTCATAGCCAAAATTAATTTAGCTTATGAACAAGCACTATAGAAGTTACCAGACATATTGTGCAATCACATCATTTCTAACATAGGCCCGTGCATGGAATGAACATTTTTGTATATATTTGTACCTGTAAGAGTTTTGAATTTTACACTTAGTACAATCAACCATAATATCATTATTACATAGTACATTATTTTCATTTGAAAAATGTCTTTGAGAGTTACATATGGTATGGCCAATAAAAAGCAAATCTCCATACGTTCCGGATCAATTAAGAGAGGTATAGCGCTCCCCATCTCAAAGGCCAGATTTAATTGCATGGGCTCAATTGTTTCTCCATCCACATTGGCAAGCATCGCATGAACAATATCCTTAGATACAAAGTACAGAGGTATGCGTCCCCCTGCCAATTCGATCATTCCAGTTTGCACTTCGTCAAGAAAAGCAAGTGTGTGGAACAATATTGGGTCATGCAGAAATAGAAGTTCACGCTTAAATAAGTCATGACTTTGGTGCAACTCAGTGGATTTGGCAATTAACTCCAAATGCAAATTTGTTGTAACAACTGTGTCTTCCACAATAGTTAACACGTCTTGGAGAAGTGTTCTTTGCTGTTGTAACACCTGATGAATATCGTTAATGTGTTGCTTTAGCGCATAGATTTCCATATCCAGCTTTTGGACAGTAATAGAGTTGGCTGCAGACATTCCAGTTGCGACAACTGCACCGACAGTGGCACAAACTAATGCAACAATTATAGCGGTGAGGAACCTTTTGGGTCGGTTGCTCATCGGAATAGAACTGGATACAAATGGTTTCTGGGCTTGCTCCAAGATGTTTCGCACACGGTCCTGTGCTCTTTGGAGGTGCATCTGGTACCAAGTCTGTAACTCAGGAAGCTGCATCGATGAAATGTTGTATGCCTTCTCGATGGAAATCTTGGGGTCCAAGCTGACGAACACACGTCTGGTCAGGATCCTCTTCTCTGTTAAGATGAACCCTGGTGTCTCTTGAATCAGGATGTCGGAGGATGGTCCCATCTCTGCGATCGGGTCGGTCCGTAGCTCTTGGCACAGGAGCAGTACGATCCAGAAACACGCCACATCCTTCTTGGACATCTTTCGACAGTCACGGATCAGGAACTCGTTTCAGACTTATCTACTAATGATTCAAGGTTTGTTAAGCATACAAACTTATAACAGTGTGACATCACTTGGCCTAGGACAACACATTATTACGATTCATCAACATATGTATTCTTCTAATTCTATTTTTATAACTTCATCCCTCACTACATTTATTACTGACTCCTCAGTAATTCGCCTATAGCAGTTAAACAAGCTAGTAACCTGCTTAAAAATGTAGTTATTGGATGGCAAGGAAATGGTTAATGACATGAGATCATGACACATCACAACATTTCACATCATACTATACCACGTGAATCAAGCATTCATCTAGGTTAGTCGTTCACCCTTCTGCGTCTGAATCCACACCTATAATCCTTAATTGAGATTTAGGATGACAAGCACGCAACTGGTTAATGTGAACCCACTTTTCAATAAAATCACCATCCTTAGGAATTTTTATCTTATACGCTACTGGGGAAATTTTGTCAATGATGACATATGGCCCTTTCCAAGAAGGTAAAAATTTATTTTCCTTGACTTGATTTCGCGCAAAGTTATACAGATAGACTTGATCTGTTATCTCATATTCCTTTTTCGTGGTTTTTAGATCGTAATAGGTCTTAACCCCTGTCGCTGCTTTTTCTAGATTCTTTTGGGCAAAAGCAAACGCATGCTGTAAATGCTTGCGCAAATCTTCAATATACTGATGCGTAGTGGCAGCATTGATCAAGTTATGATCTGAAGTACGATATAGTAAATGCTGTGGTAAAACCATCTTTCTTCCTGTCATCAATTCAAAAGGTGACAATTTGGTAGCAGTGCTAGGTGTAGCTCTAATCGCCATTAAAACTAGGGGCAATTTAATGTCCCAGTCTTTACCAGACTCCTTAACATATTTCTTCAGAATATTAACGATAGACTGGTTATATCGCTCTACCCCCCCGCTAGACGCAGCGCGGTATGCAATATGTAGCTTTCGTTTAACACCTAGAATGTTCCACATCTTAGCCATTACTTCGCTGGTAAAATGACTACCTCTGTCTGACTCAATTCTTTGAGGCAGACCGAACCTGGAAAAGACATGGTTAATCAACAAAGTGGCGCACACGGTACTCGTGTTCTCTTTACAAGGCAAACATTCTATCCACTTTGTGTACATACATGTAACGGTTAACATGTATTTGTTACCTCTTGAAGATCTTGTTACAGGACCTATAAAGTCAATTTGAATATCAGACCAGGGTAATGACACCCCCCTCTTCTGAAGTGGTGCACGATGGGTTGGACCATGGGGTTGATATTGCGGACAAATCAAGCATCCCTGACAGTATGTCTTAACATCCCTTAACATGTGTGGCCAATATGCATAATCACGCAATATCTCATATGTGATCTTATCACCACGATGCCCAGATGTAGGTGCATCATGTGCGTGTTGGAGCATTAACCCTCTGTATACAGTTGGGACTACCCATTGTTGTATACCATGTTTAGAAGTTCTGACCAGTAACCCATCCATGATACTAAATTGGACTTTATATCTCATCAAGATTCGTAAATCTTCATTATCTTTGCAATCCTCATCTGTGATGGGATTGGCAGTAGGGTCTTCTATATGTCTATAGAATATGCCTATGACGGGATCATTCTTTTGACTGGTAATCAGGTCCTCACTAGGAGCTTCTTGACTCCATTGCACGACGTTTAAGTCGGCATTATCTCTAGCCTGTCGTCTAGTTATGGCTTCAACATGAATTGAACCCATAAGATCATCAATGTTTAGGGTTTCACCATTGATGGCAGCTTGTTTTGCCAGTGAATCGGCTAAGTCATTACCATCCTTGTCAATACCTTCTATTTTAGAATGGCCTTTGGTTTTCTTCCAATATATGGTTAAACCATTTTCCTTAACCAACTCATCGATTTTACAAAACAATTTTCCATGTTTAACAGGTTTGTTATTGCTTTTCAGCATTCGGTTACATTTCCAGCTAGGCAGATATTCGACGAAACTGTTGCGAACATAGTTGGAATCAGTTATGATAACAAATTCTTTGATACCATATTCTATTGCCATTTGAATGGTCTTATATACTGCACAGAGTTCGGCTATCTGACTGCTTTTGGGACCAATATTGTATCCTATAGATACATTGGGATAATCACCTGTCCAGGCGATTCCGATACCTCCAACTAACTTCTGTTCAGCACCAACGATGTGGTGATATGAACAACCATCAATGTATACCCACGGTAGTGGTCGACAGTATTCCTCGTCATAAACTTCATAAGGGGATAGCAATTGCTCTTCTAGGAAATCATCTCAGGTGTCATTATCATCCAGAGATGGAGCAGTACAGTCATGTAATTCTGCTAAACCTTGGGCAACTGGACTTCTCTTATTATGTTTATAACGGACTTCTAACGGCCATCCCTGTAAGGATAGAGTCCATGCAGTAATCCGACTGTTAGAGAGATTACCGTCTCTAATTCTTTCACTCTGCAGATACTGTAGAGGTTGGTGAGCTGTTTCTACAATTATTTTCTCACCTTGGATATAGCTACGAAAATTCTGTAGTGCCCAGACAGTCGATAATAACGCCTTCTCACACGTGTTGAATTTAACTTCAACAGGTGACAAAGTCTTGCTAGCATATGCAATAACTTTGTTTAAACTGTCCTGCTTCTAATACAGAACAGCACTAATGCTTAAATCGGTATATCCTGTCTCCAGATAGAAGGGTTTACCCCCCTCTGGGTATGCTAAACAGGGTGCCTGAGTGAGCTTCCTCCTCAGTTCACTTACCGCTTGGTCCTGAGGCTCCCCCCAGTTCCAGGTAGTTTCCTTTTTAAGCAGGTGTAAGAGTGGTTTAGTTATTTCTGCATAGTTATCTATAAACTTACGGGAGTAGTTAGTCATACCAAGGAACGATCTTAATTCCCTGATGTTTGAAGGTGTTTTAGCCTTATTACAGCTTCAACCTTCTTCCTCTGGGGATTTAATCCTTCAGAAGTTACCTCATGTCCGAGGAAATTGACATGGGTGCGACACCATTGCGCCTTTTGTAAAGACAGTTTAATCCCTGCCTCTCTTAACTGAGTGAGAACATGTCTAATCTCTAAGATATGCTTATCAAAGGAAGTGCTTTTCAGCAAGACATCGTCGACATATGATAACGTTCCTCTCTCAAGTGCATCAGGCATAGCTTTATGCATGAACACAGCGAATTCATGACCAGAGTTTATATAACCGAAAGGCATACGGGTCCAGGTATACTGCGGTTTTCCAAATGTGAAGGCCAACTACTATTGGTCTTCATTATGGACTGGTACAGTCCAATATCCCTGCGCACAGTCAATGGCAGTGAATATTTTGGATCCCTGCATTTGTACCAAACGTTGGTCTATGTATGGCGTTGGCCAACCAGACATATAGACGCGTTTATTTAGCTGTCGTAAGTCAGCGCATAAACGCCATTGTCCATTAGGTTTCAGAATCCCCAAGATTGGATTATTATACGAACTGTGCACTGGATGTATAATGCCCCTTTCCTTTAAATTCTGAATGATGTCTTGTAGACCATCATATGACGCTAATGGGAGTCTATATTGTTTGATAAATACAGGTGGTAAATTTGGATCAGTTTTTATTCTGGCTACGTGGAGGTTAGTTAACCCACAGTCGTAGGAATCTTTGGCAAAAATATCTTGGAATTCCAAAAGGATTTCCTTTAGCTGTTGCCGCTCAGCATCATTGGAGCAACCGTCAGCTAAAGATATTTGCTCTTCTAGCCTTTCCTGAAATCCTGGAAAGATTTCAGGCTGGCCTATCTCATAAGCTTCTTCAAGCCTAGAAGTTAGGTCAGTTCGGTGTTGACTTACCTTTTCTCTTTGGTCGAGATACTCTTGTGATTCCTGCTCATTGAGCGGATGATCGAAGGTGATAGATGCTTCTTCGATTTTACACGAGCCTTCTTCAATGTTGAAGGGATATACAGATAGGATAGTGAATAATCCTTCTGGGGAGGAATGGAATATTTGATCGACAATTTCGTCCTCAGTTAAGTATTCTTCAGGGATGAGGCCTATAATTTGGTTTTGGAAACCAAATGTATAGTACTCAACATCCAATGCTAGACCTAATGATGTTCCTTTTGGTAAAGTAACACTATTGGGTGTAACATTGTTGACCATGATATAGGTGGGATTCTTACCAATATTTACCATTGGTGTATGTGTTACCACCATCCCTAATTGTTGTATCTTGTTAGATAAACAGATTAGGGCATCAGAGTTTTCCAATCTCTGACCCTCCTTGACCTGTAGGGGTAAAAGAAAATTACTTGTCCCCTGTGGAATGGTTATGTCATCAGGAACTTGGATACTTACCGCATATGGGAGTATTTGTCCTGATTTCAGGGCGTTTTCCTCGTGAAGGTATCCACAAGGATTACCTTTTAACCTTGTCCACAAATTGGAATTAATCAGGTCAAGGTGTATGGCAAAGCGATGTATGACATCATTGCCAACGTAAACCTGATAGCGAGGTTCGTCTATCACTAGGAATAAATGTTTAACTGTCTTATTGCCGATGGAAATAGATAGTAAACATTTTGCTATCACATTGTGACTCTCTGATTCGCCATCCAGATTCTGGATCCACCTGTCATGTGGGGAAGCGTACCTGATCATTTTAGGATTAGTGATCTGCTTTAACAGACTTCTGCTAATATAGCTGTTCTCACTCTTTAAGTCCAGCTTTGCATTCCTACTTCTTCCTAAGTCATTTATCTGAATAGGAAAGAATAAGTTGTTATTAACCCTTTCAATTCTGGCAAGGAATTGAGCATGGCCTGCCAGATCTACAGATTCAACATAGTCCCTGTGGAGAGAAATGGTTAAAACATCACCTTCCAGAGAGACATTCTGGATCCTCTCTGGAGCAATTCTTATGGAATGCTCATCTACAGGTGCAATTGCATCATTCACCTGCAGGATAGTCACGTCAGGCGACTGACTATTTCTAAAATGTACCTCAATCGAGTCAGGTCTTTCTTCTATCACATGGCAGTTATGATCAGATTGAACATGTGATTTCTCATAGGTTATGGGAACCTTAGCTTGTGACCATACAATTCCATTTACACAGTCAATAGTCTTCTGAGTATGTCTATACCCAGAATCAGTCGGTCATAGGGGAGATCTACCACTATCACCGGATGTCTAAAGGTTTTGTTACCTATTTTAAACTTTAACCAGGTATTGCCAATAACATGAAGGGCATTTCCTCCTACACACAACAGAGCATTGGGGAAATCTCTTAGCTTCGGCTTATCCGCTGCTAAGTCCATTACCTGCTGGAAGTAGGTATTGGATAAGATAGTGGCTTGTGAACCAGTATCTATTAACCCTTTAAAAGGCTGGGGTAGCGAATCCTGTATTTCTACAGACATGTAGTACCTTCCTTCATGTT
>OW240913.1:61071745-61084038 GCA_933207985.1 Pelobates cultripes | reverse complement strand
ACAGCTCTGGCAAATATGAGTTTGCATTTTATATTTTTATATTTTTTATCACTTCCACTGTTGAATACTACACTATTTGGTTCTCTATTTATCCCTTATCTCTTACATACGAGTGGACCCATAAAGAGGATTTCAACAAGGACAATTTTTCTGGACCAAATACCATCACTATATACGATCACAACAGACGCCTTGAGATAAGACTTTCTCTTTTATCCACTTATTTTATCTGGACTATTTGTTTTACACTGAGTTTTATTCAGCGCAGCCCTTACTTTTATTTTATTCTGTTTTGTGTTACGTCTAAGGGTTTTTGAGGGAATCCCTTATAGTGTTGCTGCTTTATTGTGTGTTTTTTAGTGCTTACTCTTTGTTTTGGTTTTACTCTATGGTATTTCAAGTTGGGCCCTTACTGGTCTCCCAGCAATTGCTGTCACCAAGTCTTTCCATTACTATTCATGTCACAGGTAAGTGGTCCTTCATTACATAATGTGGGTTTTGTCTCTGGTTGTGTTCACTATCTTATTTTGCCAACTTCAATTTAGGCTATTTCACTATACCATCAAGTTACACCTGACTGTCATCCAGCATCACATGTTTCTCTACTTTTCAACAAAGCCAGTTTCTTCCCTTCCATCCAATCAGACTATACTTAAAGGTCTCCAAACCTGTATAATTTGCTAGATTCAGCCACTTTCTAATCCCTCACTAACTCCGAAACCACTATTTACCTGGCCCTTTACGCCTTCCTGAGGCCACGAGAATTCACTATCAGTGGCCAACACAATGCACAAGGTTTATTTCGAAGCTCCTACCTGATTAAACATCAAGATCATTACATACTGACTACCCAAGACCAAAATGATTCAACCTGTCCACTTTACATACTATCCCATGAATAATATATGGTGCCAGTGAAGGTTTTCGATTCCTACCTCCTCACCGTACCGCATATCGCATCTCTCCAGCTACTCTCACTTCATGGGACTATCCTCAATACCTCTAAGGCATGTTATACGTACAGTTATCATTTCACAGGGCTCGGAATGAACGCTAGCCTTTATTCATGACACTCCTGTATGGTAGGAGCCGCATCTACGGCATCGAGCCAGCACATTCCAGTCCATGTCATTAAACTCTAGGTCACTGGAAGCCATCAGCATATACAACATACATACTCCAACCACTACATGAAACATGAAGGCCATGTGTGGAAATGTTATATTTTTTTTCTCAATTGTATTTTATTGAATTTTTCACAATTATGAATTCAGTACATAGTCACAGCTCATGAAACATACATTCTGTGGTACAATGAATTCCTATAGCACCCCTTGGAACAGCCGGGGATGGATAGTTTGTCGAACATAACAACGGAATATACAAGACAGGTGTGCAGGTAAGATCAATAAATAACGTAGTTGACATTTCTGTTTACTTCTGTCCACATGAAAGTGGTATGCTACTCCTCACTTGGTTCTAGCCTGGTTAAATATTACTCCCCTCTTCTATGCTGTTTTGCTTATCTAGACAATTCCCCTTTTCGTACCATGTCTCCCAACCTTCCCATGTTTCTCTAAATTTTACGGTGGCTGTAGCGGTGCCTGTGGACATTTTCTCATATATGTAAAACTGTTGTATTTTGTCTTTCAGTTGTTGTGTGGATGGGCAACTGTGTTTTTTCCAATTGAGCGCTATCAGGTTGCGTGCTGCCATTAAGATTAGTAAGAGCAGTTGTTTTTGGTTCTCGTGTGTTTCTTGGGGGAACAGTAGAAGTAGACAGGCCTTAATGTTTAGGGGGAAGTCTTTGATTCCCAGGGCGTCTATTATATCCTTAACATCCCTCCACAGCGGCTGTATGCCGCTACAGTGCCACCAGATGTGTGGTAGCGTGCCTATTTCCGTATTACACCTCCAGCATTCGGCTGGCACTGCAGGGTATATCCTATGCAGCCTATTGGGGGTCAGATACCATCTATAGAGCAGCTTTCGGTGCGCCTCTATATGGGAGTAGCATTGGGTCAATTTTTTGAGGCCGTTTAAGGCCAGTAACCAGTCATCCTCAGTGAGCTCAGTCTCTGCCTCTGCCTCACAGTGAAGTTTGCATGTTATTGGCTTATGGGGTGCTAACTCTTGCCAGGCTCTATAACAAAGGGAAAGAGTCTTGGGTTTCTGCGGGGCTGTCCAGCATCGACTGGGTATTAGTCTCGCAGCTAGCGTGTGTGTTGATAATGTAGATGGAGAGGTTTGTACATGTGAGGTAATAGTGTGTTTTAGCTGCAGATATGGAAAGATGTCTCTATCCGGCACCCCCCATCTGCTTTTCATGTCTGGGAAATTCATTATAGTTTGCCCTTTGCACAGTTGTTGAATCTGGGATATACCCAGCTGTGTCCACCTGGACAGGGGGATCGTGGGGTTCACTATGTGAAGCGCTTTTAGGGGGGCTTCGGGGTGGAAGTGCTTCTTCCAACCTAGGGATGTCATGAATTCGTCCCACACTTTGATCGTTGCTGCTGTGGTAGGATAAAGCTGTACGTGGGGTCCCCTCAATGCCTTTGGTGTCCATATGTGGTTGAGCAGTGTGGGGTATGTAAGCTGATTGTGTTCCATATCTACCCACTGAGTCGTGCCCCTTGGGGCATGTAGTTGTATACAGGTAGCCAGCAGGGAGGCTTTGTAGTAGAGGCCTATGTTAGGTAAACCAATGCCGCCCGTGTGTGCTGTTTTTTGTAGGAGGTGTAGAGGCAGCCTAGGTCTTTTTCCCCCCCAGATGTATGTGCTGCAGATCGTTTGCAATGACTTGTGGATTGCTGCCGGGACAGCTATAGTGAGCATTCTGAACTTGTACAGCAGTCTCGGCAGTAGCATCATTTTGTATGCATTTACTCGCCCTAACCATGAAAGGTTTGCAACCTTCCATTTAAGTGTCTCAGTTTTGCATATTTGTATGAGAGGTTTAAAGTTAAGTTTTATTATGTTGTCAATGGAAGTGGTGATTTTTACTCCTAAATATGTTAGGGATGACGTCCACCAATCGAGCTTGTATGTGGTCTTTAAGGTTTCCACAAGTAGCCTTGGTAGGGGAAATGTTATCTTAAAGTGCTTACGTGGTATTATGTTCTTTACTTAATAAATGTATTTTGAGCATAATATGTATTCCTTTTGCCCACTTTATTTACCGGCCTACAGCATACGTCGGTTTCGGCACATCTCAACCGACTTTTTCCTATCACAGGTTTGCTAACAACAATCTTATTGCATATCATATTCCATGTAGCCCCGAACACAAATTGGAAGGCCGAGCTGCTTCCCCACTCTCCACTCCCTCTACTCACCATACTCTTCTAATGTAGGCCCACTTTATTTACCAGCCTACAGCATACGTTGGTTTTGGCACTGTGGGGATATTTATGGGATAGTAATAGTAAACAGTTGAGAATTGCCCACTAATTCAATTCTCAGATCCCAAAGAACGTTTATCGTAAGTGAGAAATATTTCATATAATAATATCACAATGTATAAAAATAGATTTTTATTTATAATGACTAATTAATAATAATAATATGTAACATGCATGACAATAATCAATGAATATCCAGTATAAAATGATATGCAATACAAAGGAATGGGTATTACGTTACAATGGATAAATAGCATTTCCTGTCAAGAATTATTTATGACTATCTTTAACACAGACTGAAAGTGAAACTTTTCACAGCGAAGAACAGAATTCCTCAGAGTGCAGCGTAAGGTCGTAAAGTTTAGCTGACAGTTAGAATAACCCTTTCAATGCTGGCTAGATCTCCTAGGTAATTAAGATCTATTCTTATGTAATTTTAAATAAAATAACATTTAAACCAGTTTATTAGTCATTTCCTGGAACCATCCAATAAGAGAAGCTACCATGATTATATAAGCAGAATTTTAATTTGTCTAAAAGATATCTTATCTTAATTTAGAGCAAATCAATACACCTGGATAAAAACAGCGGTATGCTAACACGTGATAATATCACATTAATATATAATTATTCTTAATTCCACCTGCAGAATGGAATGTTTATAACTATATATATTTTAGTTAACTAAGATTTCTTAATATGGAAATCTGACCGTGCTTTATCCAGTCATATATAATGCTATTAATACATTTTAATTAATTTAATTAATTAAATGAAACCAGTATAATTACCAGTTGAGTAGATATTTCATCCGATTGGTAGATAGTCTCAGGAACTTATTTGGATGTCTGTCTGCATGGAGGTTGGAGTCCCCAAACTTCCAATTCCTCTCTCCTCTTTTTCTTTCTCCTTTGCATACCTTGCATACCTCTATCTTCCCTTTGTCCTAACTTTTAAAGGGCCAGACTCTCTGTACGTCATCAGTTGATAACCCAATAGAAGCACTAGAGGTGTGGTTATCTTCCAGATCACAATTTAGTTATTTAGTCTATAGAGGGCAGTCTTGTCCCACTAAACATACTTATCCAGGAAAGAGTTAACTTTTCCTGGTGGCTATTTTGACGTCATTTTGGCCTATCTCTATCTTTGCTATAACTTAGATTGCTGTCAGATAAAAACAGTTTCTTTAAGTTTTGTCCAGACTGTGTGTCTGCAAATCTGAGTTTTGACCCGTAACTTACAATGGGACCTTATAGATATAGACAGTTAAATTTTATTATTTAATCTTCTCTGTCACAAATGTCTGGGTTTAGATTTGATCTATTCCATTAGCATTAGACAGTCTGTCCAACCCCCCTTTCTTTATCACTTGGCTTGTATATACTATGCATTCCTTTAGCTCTGGCAAAGTGGCCAGTTCTACAGAAAGAAATCTTGTGTCTTTTGTTAACTTGAAAATAACAAAATGGAGTCTGGTCTGTTCAAAGTGACTCAGAATATACACTTTTAATTTCTATCATAGCACAAAATGTCTGTCGATGTAAATACCCTGACAGCACACCTCAACCGACCAATCCATATTCTGTGCAGATATTTCAGTGCACAATCCCAGCAAGTTGGTTGTGTCTCTCTGTGTATGCTGTTCCTGCTAACACCTTGCATCCAGCTGCTGGACTTTCTCAGAGGCCTCTTTGCACAGTCTTCACCTTGGATCTTGCCTGGTGTGGTAGACTCCAGCTTCTATTGATCTGGTGCTGAGTGCCTGCTCCTGTTCAGTCCTGCCTTTTCCAACCACTGGTAGGATTTTGTCATGTGAGCCACATCTACTATCTGCCGGTGGTACACCCCGTGGAGAGGTTTGTCTTGCCAAGGAACCTCTTCTTTTTCTGTATTCTCGATCTATGGAAGTCTCAGGCATTCCCTTAGCAGTTCATCTTTGGGAGCCATCTTCGTGATGTACTTGTGAATGCTCTGTGTTTTATCCAGGACTGTGGCCTTGACACTCCTCAGGCCCCGACCTTCATCCTTCCGGCAGGTGTACAGTCTCTGGGTGATGGATTTTGGGTGGAATCCTCCATTCATTTCCTGGTCTTGACATCACTGGTGACCAGTTCTTCTCTTGGCCAGGTTATTATTTAGTTGGGTACCTGATGGCTTGGATCGTGTTCTTGCCATTGAGCTGGGACGTCAGGACCTGTCTGACTCTTTGGAGGTACTTGGATGTTGCTATCCTCCTTGCCTCTTCCTCATGATTGCCATGCATTTGTGGACCCCCCCAGGTACTTGTAGCTGTTCTCTACATCTTCTATTTGGCCTTCTGGAACTTCAACTCCTTCTGTCCTGATCATCTCCCCTCTTTTTGCTATCATTCGCCCACACTTCTCTAGTCCGAACAGCATTCCGATGTCCTTGCTGTATATCCTAGTTAGGTGGATCTGTGAGTCAATGTCTCGCTCATTCTTGGCATACAGCTTGATGTCGTCTATGTAGAGTAGGTGGCTGATGGTAGCTCCACTCTTGAACCTGTATCCGTATCCACTCTTCTTGATGATCTGGCTAAGGGGGTTGAGGCCTATGAAGAACAGCATTGGGGATAGAGCATCACCTTGGTATATGCCACATTTGATGTTCACTTGCGTTATTGTCCTGGAATTGGCTTCTAGAGTTGTTTTCCACTTGCCCATCGAGTTCTTGATGAAAGCTCTTATTGTCTCGCTAACCTTGTAGAGAGCCAAGCATTCCAGTATCCATGTGTGTTGCATTGTGTCATAGGCTTTCTTGTAGTCAATCCATATATATATATAAATAAAACATGCCAGTGCTCCTCACCATCAGTGCTGTCTTTAACATTGATTGGACCATGGGTAAGCATTTGTTTGGGCCCCCTAGATCCTGCCCTTACCCCCCTCAACCCCCCCAAACACTTTTACTCTTTGGCATGCAATCACGCCCTTAACCCCAACACAGTGGAGGAACTAATGTAGACAGAGCCCTGGTGCAAGACATTGTTTTGAGCCTCCCCTCTAGCGCAAGAGCAGAGAAAAGATAGATCCTCATCTGTTGTACAATTCCCACAATTCTATGCCAGCTGGGGATCTACCATTTGGCCATTCTCGCAGGGCTGTATTTGTGAGCAGTGTTTGTGCATTTGAATGTGAGCATGTTGTTGTATACAGTATGTGTGTGCATGTAGGGTGTAGTATTGGTGTTTAAGTGTAGGGATATGTTTCTATATACTTTTTGAGTTTGAATTCAGGGGTGTGTTTGTATGTAATGTTTGCAGGTGTGTGTTTGCATGTTGTGTTTGATTGCCGTGATGTATGACATACATTCATAGATATACATACACATTAGCACACTGATACATGCACACATCTGGACACATGCCCACACTGACAAAGACTGGCGTATACACACACAGACACATACATAAATACACATGCACACGTAGAGATAAAAACACTGGCACATCCACACACAGAGATACACATTTACACACACTGACACAGATATGTACACACACAAACACAGGTACACATGCAGGGGTGTATTTGTGTGCAGTGTTGGCGTAGGAATGTTGGGATGTATGCATGGTCACACAGATGCACACTTACACAAACACTGAGATACACACAGAAACACAGATACACATACATTGGTATATTTGTGTGCATTGTAAATGTTGGAATGCAGGGGTGTATTTGTGTGCAATGTTAGATGGGATGTATGCATTCCAACACGCATAGATACACACTTACACATACTGACACTCATATACACACACAGGTACATATACACAGACACGCAGGTATACATACAAACTGACACACAGGTATACATACTCACAGTAAATAGAGAGACTAAAATGGGTAAACTAAACAGCGCTTTCAAAATCTGTCCCAATACCCTGAATGAATTGTTCTGCCAGTATCAGCCAAGGAAGTGCCAGTTAAAAGAGCATTAGAAGAACTACAATTTTAATTTTTATTAATCCCTGTTGGGAGGAGTAAAGAAATTAAATTAAAAAGGTGTAGTGATTATGGTGTACAAAAAATAAAGAAAACCAAAAATTCTAACGTGAATGTGCTAGGACCAACTGCTGATATTCAAAACTACAGAATCCAAGTAATATAGTAACCACTTGTGTGGTAATACAGGCTAGATTAAATGAAGTATAATGTTGCCACGATTAATTCACAACAAAGTATCAAAACTAAGCCAGAAGTTGTTAAGAAGTGGATACTGACGAGAGAACACACTTGCTAATTATATATACCCAGATAGGCACCTTAGAGAATAAAGTAAAATGTGCTCCGGGTATAATACTTGGTGTGGCAAACTAACTCCCAAGTAAGTGTGCTGGAATTATTTCACTCGATCGGCGGGTCTTTAACCCCTTAAGGACCAAACTTCTGGAATAAAAGGGAATCATGACATGTCACACACGTCATGTGTCCTTAAGGGGTTAAACAAAAAAGATCTGATGGGATATCTGGGGAAAGAGAAGGGCAGTATTTCCCAGACTTGTAGATAATTCCTTCGGGAAGCTAACCTTATGAAATGACAAAAGTCACAAAAACTAATACCCCAATTATAATATCCCGTATTAAACGAAATAATTATAAGTTGTAGGTAGTACACACTTCTGCTCTTTGATGAAAGGTACTCGGAAATACAGCGTGATCTCTGTATCCCTAATATGTAAAGGAGGAAGCAGATTTGTACTGTTTGAGATTCTAGCCAGACGTGAAGTGGGTAAGGTCTGTATAAATTCAATAACACCCACTGTTTCAGTGCACAAGCGCTCCCACCGTACTGATTAGTATGAGAACAACTGAATCCCGATAGCTACTAATAAGTGGTATTAAGAAGCTGTCTGAGTAATCAGTTCCCAATCGTTAGTCAAATATGTAGATAAGATTTCTTAAACAAAAAAAGAAGTAACTTTCAAGCGAATATTATCCAATTTTATAACATGACAGGAGGCTTCATATTTGCTTAAGTCTCTCCTTACGAGAACTCTACAGCAGCACATTAACACAGAGTAAATCAACCAATCAGAAAAAAGTTAGATACAATAAAGGTCCCCTCCCAACCAACTCTTTCCTCTTTCTTTGCTGATCTGCATCAAGCATAGGTCAGAGTACCACTGCCTCCTGTGGATATTTTATTTAAATACTATTGATTGCTGTATTTTATTTAGATACTATTGATTGCTGTATTTTACTAACATACTGTTGATTGCTGTGTTTTATTTGCATTGTTTTGGTTGTGGGGGTTTAGATTTGCTTTCCCTTTGTGTGCATTGGCTGGTCTATTGCTTTCATCCTTTCTCCCTGCCTGGTTTTCCCCCCTCATTTCCTTTTTTGGGGGGGTATATTCTTGCCCCCCTTCTCCTTTTTCCAAGCCTGTTTCCCCCCCCCCTTTTTCCTTTTGTTTGTGTGTATCTTTCAGCGGTCACTGCGGAGCGGTTCTGTGTACCGCCTCCGGTGTCCGACCGCCAGGGCCGCGGTGATCGTCTCCAGCGGCCCCACGTTTATACTCCTGCTCGCCGACTCTGTTTGCCGAGCGGGAGCTGTCTCCATCCCTCCTCCGCTCCCTGTCAGATTCGCGGCTTGCGGGCAGCGTGGGTGGAGGGGAGAGGGCGAGCCAGTTATGTGGGAGTGTCTCGGCACTTACCCATGTGGGAGGTATATGATCTAATGAGACCACATTCATGTTCTGTGCAGGGGGGCAGGACTTAAGCTTTGCTGCCTGAATTTAGTCCATTTATTTTTTCTATGCGCCAGGTTTTTTGTATACACGCCTTGTATACAGTTCTGATGGGGTTTTACATGTATTTTTCTGGGGAAGTGTGGCGAGATAGCTCAGTGGGCTGATGCCTCATCAGAAGAATCTTCATCCCTTGGGGCTTACAGGTTAAATTCCCGGCAGGGCTGACTCAGTCCTTAATGTAAACAAAATGCATGCCATTAAATTGGGTAAATGTAACATCCCCAGTATGCACTTGGAAATCAGAATGTCTCTTTGCCTGTATTGTATGTAGTGCATACTCATCTAGGGAGTGAACACTTACCCTTCTATTTGGGCCTTCTTTTGCCTACCAGTTGTCCCCTGCATACCTAAACATAGGAAAACACTGCTGGCATAGACAGGAGACTAATCATTAGGTGATAAATAAATCCAGAGATTTAAATGCTACTGCCCTACATTACGGTATCCTCTAATGGTCTGCTACATGTGGCAATTACCTGCATGCACTGATGGGCCTGCTTTGTCTGTGCCCACTGATTGGCCTGCTTTGTCTGTGCCCACTGATTGGCCTGCTTTGTCTGTACCCCATTGATTGGCCTGCTCTGTCTGTGCCCCATTGATTTGTCCTGCTCTGTCTGTGCCCCATTGATTTGGCCTGCACTGTCTGTGTCATTGCCTCCTGAATGCACGGGTTAGTGCTACATACTCATGCTAGTGCCCTGCATGTGCTACCCAACTTGCCTCTGCCACTATATGGGGTGCTGCCCCAAATTACTCTGCTAAAGGTGACATTTATCCTCTACACCCCTAGGTGTCACATCACCTAAAGTCTCCCTAACTGTGGAGCCCTCTACCCAGGAGCAGAGTCTACAGGCGATGATTAATGTAGCGGTGGCCTCCTCCGTGGAACAAGCACTTGCCAGGGCTCTCCCTTCAGCAAAGCCAGACTGGGATGTTTGAGGGATCCCTCAAAGGGCAGATGACTCTGCGGAGTCAGACTCTCCTAGTAGAGAGCAGGCAAGTGCGCAGAAGCGGTATTGGAAGGGTGAAAGCCCTGAGCCATGCGAGGGGGAAGGCTCCGACAAAGCGACTTGGCTCTATGCTATCGGTCTCGCTGGCCAGACACCAGCGCTTGTCGGGCACTGGGGTGGTGAAATCCATACCTCCCACACCCATGACAGTTCCCGTTGAATGGCGGGCAGACCAGGTCCCCTCGGAGGAGGTGGATGTTTCGGACAAGGATTCTGGAAACTACCCCGAATGCACCGTGAGACGGGGGACGCCCCACGCCTTGGGTGACTGCTAGGGTCGTGGACGACTACATTTTCCTGGACGCCACGGGTGATACCCTGTGCAACCCTCGGTCATTTTGACAAACTTGTCCTCGAATGGTCTGCTCGACTAGGGCGCGGTCCAGTGGACTCCGGACACGCAGAACTTCTTCAGGTTGATTTTTTCGGTGTTCAACCCGAGAATCTTAAACGCCGTTGTGGTATACCATCATTTCAAGATGAAGGACACACATCAACTACGGGACCTCCTCCGGCCGCGAGATTGGTTCGCAGGACTGGATCTGAAGGACGCCTACCTCTCTGTCCCAGTGGACAACGAGTGCCGAAGATTTCGCCATTTTCCTTGTGTAGAACGGACTTTGCCATTTCACCTGTTGTCCTATCGGATTATGCGTGGTGGGTCTCTTCACTGCATCGATCCAGGTGACCTACCCGGGCCCACTCCAGTACAGGGCCATGCAGCAGCTGAAGGCTCGTTTTCTACGCAAGAGACCCTCCTACATCCAAGTGGTTCACCCCACTACGGACGTGAAGACCGAACTGCACTGGTGACTTCTTCTCATGTCGGCCTGTACGGCAAGGCAATCTGCGGTCTGACCCCGGATTTCATGCTAGACTCAGACGCGAGTCTGGGGGTCGTGGAGCCGCCTGCGTGACTAGTTCCACAGGGGGGTCCATGGTCGGAGATGGAGTCGGAGTCCCCCATAAACTGCCGGGAACTGCTTGCGGGATCTTTCGCGAGTCAGTCTGCAAGTTACTTTTCCAATTGCTGTGTCCTCCTCCGGATGGATAATGCCTCAGCGGTGCAAGGCTTCAACCGCTTGGGAGAAGCCTGCTCCCGGACTCTCTCGAAGGTTACAAAGGAGTTCTACTGTTTCTGCTTCCAACGCAACATTATCCTCCAGGCAGAGTATCTGTCGGGGGTGTTGAATCTGATGACGGACTGGTTCTCCAGACATTGGAGGGACGCCGGCGATAAAAGGATCTCTTATCCCACCTTCCTCGAGATCGTACTCCAGAGGGGTCCCTTCACAGTGGACCTTTTTCGCCTGGGATCAGGCTTGTTCAGCGATGGACACTCTCCTCCAAGTGTGGTCGCCATGGGGAGCTGATGCGTTACATCCGCTTAATGGCCTGGACTCTTTCAGGGGAGCCTGGAGTGTTGAGGCATTATCGCAGTTGGCTAGGTCCTCCGCTGGGACTCCTGGACCCCTGGGACTAGGCGGTGCTATTTGTTAGCATGGTCGTCCTGGTGTAGTTGGTGCCCGGAATGGGATACTGATCCCTTTATGGGCCCTGTAACCAGTGTTCTGGATTTTCGGTAACACGAGACCTACGTGTTCCTTTATCTGGGACGTACATGCGATTTTTGTCATTCCCCCAGGATTTTCCTGATACTCAGGACCTTCCCTTTGTTGACTTTTGGCTATTTGCCCTCTTACGATGACTTATTTCTTTCAGATGTGTGTCGGACGTTTGGGCCTCAGATGTCGACGCCTCTTCTTTCTCTCTGGAAGGGGTCACTTTCAGGGTGTCTATATGTACTAGTAGGATTTGACAGCTATATTCTACCCATATGTCCATGACTCTCCTATACTCTGCGTAGCGACAACACTGTCGCGTTATGGGGCGATTCCTTCCCTCTTTGCCTTTTTCATTCCGGTCAGTTATTGATTTCTTCTGTCAGAACTATCAATTCAGTCTCGTCTCCTACTTTGGATTTATGGTTGACATTGGCGGGGGTGACTTTGACTTTCGGAGCATTTTTTTGGTTAGAGGCGTGGCGGCCTCAGACGCCTGCATGGCTGGCGCATCTCTTCAGGACATCAGGCATGCAGCTTCT
>OW240913.1:61051846-61071645 GCA_933207985.1 Pelobates cultripes | reverse complement strand
GATCCCGAGAAGGTACCTTTCACCAATTTTAGGTTAGACCGGTGGATCGTGTTTCTTTTGCTTTGCTGTCTGAGCGTTAAAACAGCAAATATGAAGCCTCCTGTCATGTTATAATATTGTAGATTATAATAGCTTTAGTGTAACCATAATCTTAATTTTATTAATGACAGGAGGCGAATATTTCCCTCCCTACCCTTGTAATCTGTTTCTTTTATTTGGCCACCTCTAGTTGATAGTCTGTTCTCCAGGGCTATAATTGGGTGGGTCAGTTATTTGCCTTCCTGAGGGAAGCCAGGGTGAGATTTCATAGATATTGTACTGTATGTAATATGGGTCTTCCTGTTTTTCACATTACATTTCATGCACTAATCGGAGTGTTCGACTCTGCTTCTCTCGTTTCAGTTTTATGGTTCGTCTGCAGACCAAGGTTCAAGACTTTCTTCGGGTTTAATGGTTCGTCTACAGATCCACATTCAAGTCCTTCGTCTGGTTAAAGTGTAATGGTTCATCTACGGATCCACATTCCGTTTCGGGTTCTGAATGGAGGTCATCGGTTGATATTGTTTGATTTTTTGTACTGCTACTAGATATATATGTTTGTTTCTGTTCTTTTTTTGTCGCAGCTTGAAAGAGGAAATAGTTGGTTCAGAGGGGACCTTTATTGCATCTAACTTTTTTCTGATTGGTTGATTTACTCTGTGTTAATGTGCTGCTGTAGAGTTCTAGTAAGGAGAGAATTAAGCAAATGTCTCTCACTATGCTGTCTAGAGAGATCAAAGCTGTCTACTACTGTTGCTATGAACCTAAGTAGCAAGAGGACACCCCCTAATAGGGATGTACTATAGAGGATAAGACACCGGAGCTGGATATTACTAATAATGACAACGCTAGTACTAAAAACCAGACAAAGGTGGGGAACCTATATACACATACATTATTCAATGTCCCGTCGTCCTGTTCACCACTTTTGTATATGTTATACATACACACAGATACACATAAACACTGACACAAAGGTACAAATACACTGACACAAACACAGCCAGATAAACACACACTAACACAAACAGCCAGATACACACACACACACACACTCAGATACACACACACACTCAGATACACACACACAGTCAGATACACACACACACAGATATATACACACACACAGTCAGATACAGATACACACACACACACACAGTCAGTTACAGATATACACACACACACACACACACACACACACGGTCAGATATACACACACAGTCAGATATACACACATAAAGTCAGATATACATACACAAAGTCAGATATACACACACACACACACACACACACACACACAAATACACACACACAGTCATATCAATTTACATAGTTTAGCCACCCTCCTTATCTTTACAGAAGTGTGGCTTCCCTGGAGTCCAGTGGGAGCTGGATGGCTGAGATTGATGGAAGTCTTCTTCTTCTTGGTCTGTACCTCCTCCTTCTCTCCATTTGTACCTCTGTACCGCCTCCTCCTCCCCAGCGGCACTCTGTTAATTGGGAGGAAGTGACCTCACAACACTTCCTCCCAGCAGGCAGGAAGACAGAGGCCTGGTCTGGAGCTCTCTTAAAGGGTCCGGGGCCCCTGATTACCTCACCTGCTGCAGCCCACCGGGATATTTCTCAGTATCCCGGTGGGCTGCTCAGACCTGGCTGCGGGCAGGGGGCCCACAGGGCAGCTGCTTTGGGCCCCCTAGGAGCAACTGGGCCCAGGGCAGCTGCACCGTTTGCCCCTTGTTAAAGACGGCCCTGCGCACCATAGGAGTCATAAAATGCATACACAGAACAATGCCATGTTGCCCCACAGAACATGCCACAGTCAGTTGGCCCATTTAACCTATGTCAAGTTAAGTGCCCAGTAATAAATTCAGTAGGTTTTCCATTTAATAAATACCACAGTACGTTTGCCCATTAACAAATACCACAGTAAGTATGCTCATTTATTAAAGAGCAAACGTAATGTGATACTTATTAACAGGCAAAGTTACTGTGGTTTATATTATTAATGGGCATACTTGCTAAGGTATTTATTACTTATTACTTAATGGGCAAACTTACTGTGATGTTGTTTATTAATATCAGTACAGTAAGTTTGTTAATTAACCCCTTAAGGATGGCGGGCGTGCTGTGCCGTCCTTAGGGACCTGGCTCTAAATGCCGGGGGCGGCATAGCACGTCTCCGCCGTCCTATTTACTTACCCGCTCGCCGGCGATCCCACGCCAGCGATCGCTGTGCGGGGACTCACCTGGCAGACCTGATTTGTGACAAAGTGGCTACTAAAAAAGACTGGACATACCCGATTTGCAATACCTTGGGTTGTCTACTTTTGCAAATGGTATGCCATCATGGGGATAATTCTTATTCCTGGGCTACCATACGGTCTCAAAGGCAGCTTAACCAATCTGACGAATTTCAATGTGAAAAAAGCATTATGACATTCACAGTTAGAATGTCATGTAGAACTAACTTTACTACCTTTACTAACTTTACTAACTTAATTACCTCAGAAGATACTGAAGCAAAGGGAATGGATGGAGAAAGGCTATCTCCTATGGTGCTACCAAAAATATATAAAAGTATTCACTAAACCAATAATAAGAAAAGGATGAAATAATAAGAAAGTGCTAAAAATCCCAAACCAAAATAAAAATAAATATTAATTATAATGTTTAAAAGGAGTCAAATATACTCTCCAACATACAGTATGTACTAATGATTTTTCTCAATCTCAGTTGTGTATCTGAACAGAGATGTCATATGCCCTGGAATGTGTATAAAGTCCCTGTATGGCAGAGACTTTCACTAAGAGTTAAATGTTATCTCTTGCAAAGCAGGGAGCTGTTGGCAGTCTGCCAGTTTTGTCAGGAGCTCACACTAGGCAATCAGTGATGCTGTCAATAGAAAAGCACAAAGTTTTGGCAGTCTGCCTATTTTACCAGGAGCTTTCACTAAGGGTTAAATGATGCTACCATTTAGACATCACAGAACTTTAGTGAATCTGTCTAATAAACAGTAGCTTACACTAAGGGTTAATTAGTACTACAGTTTGAAAAATACAGAGTCTTTTACAGTCTGCCTATCCTGACATGTCTCATCAGACGTAACTATAGTGTAAGAAACTAGTAGCGATTTAAAGAAACAATGTTGCAAAAATCCCTCGAATAAACAGGGGATCCCTAGTTAGTCAGATCAATGCTCCTGAATAAGATAGTACTGCTGCAAAGATAATTTTTGGTCCCAATAGAACAGTGCATGTTACTGAGAGAGGGAAACAAAGTGGTTCATTTCATGCATGGTATAACATCTGTGCTGTGCCTTCATTGGCAAATCTCTGTCCATAATAATCTCTGTCCAACTGTCTACATGCAGCGTAAAAAATCCTCTTTGTACAACTGCAGGAAAATAACATCTGTACTGAAAGTAACTTCTAATTTATCATAGATTTGCTAATGCTTAATCCTGCAGATTAGGAGTGAGACCCGACGCGCGTTTCGCCGGTTTGGCGGCTCTTCAGGGGGAGAGCTATATTGTACTTACAAAAGAAGGGGTTTCACAGTGTTTGGCTGCCAGTCAGTATCTCATAGTAAAGATAGTGATAGGAGAATCAATATTTTTTGGTGAATTGACAGAATGCCAAAGTTTTGGTGTGAATGATCCAATTGTTAAATGTTGTATTGGGCAAATAAGCATGTTTTTACTATTTTTTATAAAGTTTACTATTAGGCAACAATTGACTGTTTCGGCCATATCGAGTCTTTTGCACCCACAACAAAGATTCTGTTTTAAGTGAGTGCTAACTATTGTTTTAGCTTTAAACCGAATGTGCTGTGTCAATATAAGGCGCTTAAAGTAAATTTACATAAAAAAATTTAAAAAGCAGCTCGACACTCGTGTTACTACCTCTAACTTAACACAGTAACATGCATACCAGATAGTGGAATATTATTTGAGTGGGAAGAACCAACCACATCAAACAAAAACCAGTGGAGCGCTAAATATGTACACTTACCCTAAAATAAGGGAATAAAATGCAACAGAATTTCTAAGGGAAAGAAACAGACAAAATATGGTGCAGTGTGTCTTAAACAAATAGAGTGATATATTAAAGCACACTCACATGGTACAGAGCCTTAGGGGGGATAGGCTCAAATCTCATGTGCAGAGGTATTTATAGATAATACCAAAACTTCTTCAGTGTGGAGATGTGGAATACTCAGGAATAAAAAGAAAGATAAGACATATATAGTGTGTTATCTTCACTAAAACTGTATATAAAATATAGCATTTACTGCTCACCTTGTTGAGAGCCATTATACTAGGCTCTCAGGATAATGCGCACTGTGCCTTTAAGAGGGCACAACTCTTCTTTACAGCAGAGGATAATGGAAAAATATAGGACTTAGATATATATTAAACAAAATTTATTTAGCCAAAATATTAGGTATTTAAAAACAACAAATAAAAATACCATGAGTATTAAGTCCCAAAAGTGAATGTTGCCATCCAAAAGCAGTCCGAAGTGAATGTCGCCATCCAAAAGCAGTCCGAGACGCGTTTCGCCTGAACCAACAGGCTTTCTCAATCGGTATATTCTTCTGTGCACGTTGTGCAGGTTTTATATCTGGTGGTTCGTCTTTGATTGGTCCCCCTGTGTGTCTAATCCAATCGTTTACCAGTCTAAGGGGGTGTCGGCCGGATCAGCCGTTTGCAGTTAGTTTCGTGTGTCCGGAAGTGACATATCGGAGAATATCCGATGTCACTTCCGGTATTCCGATATCACTATATTGTGTATTGGCATAACGCTAGCCGACAGTGTAACGTAACCCCTTAAGGACAAAGGACATGTCTGACATGTCATAATTCCCTTTTATTCCAGAAGTTTGGTCCTTAAGGGGTTAAAGGACCGCTATAGGCACCCAGACCACTTCAGCTTAATGAAGTGGTCTGGGTGCCAGGTCCAGCTACGGTTAACCCATTTTTTAATAAACATAGCAGTTTCAGAGAAACTGCTATGTTTATAAATGGGTTAATCCAGCCTCTAAAGCCTCTAGTGGCTGTCTCATTGACAGCCGCTAGAGGCGCTTGCGCGATTCTCACTGTGAAAATCACAGTGAGAGCACGCAAGCGTCCATAGGAAAGCATTGCAAATGCTTTCCTATGCAACCGGCTGAATGCGCGCGCAGCTCTTGCCGCGCGTGCGCATTCAGCCGAATGGGAGGAACGGAGGAGGATCGGAGGAGGAGAGCTCCCCGCCCAGCGCTGGAAAAAGGTACGTTTTAACCCCTTTCCAGAGCCGGGTGGGAGGGGGACCCTGAGGGTGGGGACACCCTCAGGGCACTATAGTGCCAGGAAAACGAGTATGTTTTCCTGGCACTATAGTGGTCCTTTAAGGCAATGGTTTATAACGTCCATAACAAGAAATAGTATTAGAAGTGCAATATATGGAGGAAGAATTTAGTAACTCTTATAGAGAAAAAATAGTAACTGTGGTAATAAGATGACAAATATTGCAAATGGTATTAAACTGTATTATACACATAATTACACATAATAAACAGAAAAGCATTAACCATAATAACAAATACATATTAGACTGTATTATATATAAATACACTCTAATAAAAGAAAAGAACAAAAGAACAATAAAAACATAAATCCTCATTCACCTAATCAATGTTATAGATACAAATGTCACATATATGAAAACATTGTATTAAAGTGCAAAAAATCATCAAGCTCTCCAAAAGGACCACATGACAGTGCCATCTACATCTGAAAAAGTGTAAATAAATATATATATATATATATATATATATTAAAAAAATTATTTCATAAAGATAAAAAATCCCTAAAAAATAATTAATAATATTATAAAATTATTATTCAAATATTATAAAAAATGACAGAGTTCGAAATCATTGTTCAAACCACTAGGATGTAAAGTATCTAAATTGAATATCCAGCGCATCTCTGCTCGTCCCATCTTTTTTATTAAATCATCTCCCCTCCAATTCAGGGTCACTTTGTGAATTCCCAAAAATTGTATTTTACTTGGATCACTATTATGGAAATTCTTAAAGTGAAGGGATACGCTGTGTTTTAAAAAAAAAAAGATCCTCAAATTTCTGATGTGTTCTTGTATTCTTATTTGTAAGGGACAAATAGTACGTCCAATATATAACAGTCCACATGGACAAGTGATCAAATATATTTTTTTCTTAGAATGACACGTAATGATGTTTTTAATTTTAAAACTTTTTTAGGGGTCTTTTGGGTGTATAAATTCCCTAATTTCTCTTTTTTTACTCTTCGTGCGTCTACAAGCTCCACATACCCCACAGCCGTAGAATCCCACGGGTTCGTTGAATGAATTAGTAGTCTTTGTGTTCATGTAGTTATTTGTAAGACTGTTACGTAAATTGGGTACTCCCGGGTATATTATTCTGGGTTTGTCTATAGATCTATATAGGTATTAAATTTGTCCAAGGTTCTATTCGGGCAAATTTTAGACCTTTTTGAAGTATTTTTTGTTGGGGTATGGATAGTGTTCTACTTGTTAGATTAAATATGCCGGTCTGATTTACTGTCTGTCTTTATTTCCTCTTTTGTACACAAATTTCTCCTCTAATTCCCCTTCTTCTAATGGGCACGAAACTAACTGCAAACAGCTGATCCGGCCGACACCCCCTTAGACTGGTAAACGATTGGATTAAAGACACACAGGGGTACCAATCATAGATGAACCGCCAGGTAAAAAACCTGCACAACGTGCACATAAGAGGATACCAATTGAGAAAGCCTGTTTGTTCAAGCGAAACGCGTCTCGGACTGCTTTTGGATGGCAGCATTCACTTCGGACTGCTTTTGGATGGCAACATTCACTTTTGGGACTTAATACTTGTAGTATTTTTATTTGTTGTTTTTATATACCTAATATTTTGGCTAAATACATTTTGTTTAATATATATCTAAGTCCCATATTTTGCCATTATCCTGTGCTGTAAAGAAGAGTTGTGCCCTCTTAAAGGCACAGTGCACATTATCCTGAAAGCCTAGTATAATGGCTCTCAACAAGGTGAGCAGTGACTGCTATATTTTATTTACAATTTTAGTGAAGATAACACACTATATATGTCTTATCTTTCTTTTTATTCCTGAGTATTCCACATCTCCACACTGAAGAAGTTTTGGTATTATCTATAAATACCTCTGCACATGAGATTTGAGCCTATCCCCCCTAAGGCTCTGCACCATGTGAGTGTGCTTTATACAGATAATATATCACTCTATTTGTTTAAGACATACTCCCTGTTACAGGTGCCTCATCTCAGGACCCTATTTAAGCCTTGTACTGCAAACAACTCGAGATGGAAGGATTTCCCCAAGTGAGTAGCTCATTTAGCAGACAGAGTAGGACCTGCCAAAAATGGGGTACATTGACGTTGTGGCAGGCTTATGCAATGTATGATCATATACTGTAACTAAACCCCCATTATTTTTTGCCTAGATTAGGTGTTTTTAATAAAACTAACAAAATTGTTCAGCACTAAAATAACTGTTTAGTAGATAAGTGAGTGCGCTGGATTTTCATTTTTAAGACATACTGCACCATATTTTGTCTGTTTCTTTCCCTTAGAAATTCTGTTCTAAAATTCTGCATTTTATTCCCTTATTTTAGGGTAAGTGTACATATTTAGCGCTCCATTGGTTTTTGTTTGATGTGGTTGGTTCTTCCCACTCAAATAATATTGTTTTATCTTTGTTTCAGTGTGAAGGGGTTTTGTATTTTTTTAAAGTTAGTGCATTTAAAAAAAATCCTGCTTAGAGTTTGGTAGGTCCCTTTAAGACCCATCTTCCCCTTGCAATTGCAAAATCAAAGGGGGAAAATAGTGTCCCATAAATATCTATTCTCCCAGATCTTGCAAATTCTAAAGGAGACATCTGAGTCAAGGGGTACTAGAGGCATCAAAACATATTTAGCTTAATGGAGCAGTTCTGGTGCATAGATCATTCCCCCGCAGTCTTACCGCTCAACTCTCTTTCATTTAGCCGTTAAATCACTTTTGTTTCTGTTTATGCATCCCTAGCCACAATTCCCCTGGCTGTGACTGGCACTGCCTGCATGAAAAAATGGTTTTATTTTTAGTAAAAGTGTAACTCTCTTTAGAAATTGTTATCTCCTGCTCTGTATATTGAACTTTAATCACACACAGGAGGCTCCTTCAGGATCCAGCAGGCTATTAACAGAGCAGGAGATAAGCAATACAAGTGGTTTTGGTGCCTATACTATGCCTTTAAACACTACTTTATGAGTAGGTGCTAAAATCTGGGCATAAGTTGTGTTTGATGGGTGGAAGACAGATAGTAGATCTGTTTTGCTTAATACTATTTTTAGATGTTATCTGTGATTTATAACAACTTTATACCATTTAAAGGTTGTCATCAGAGTAAGTGTGAACTAATATCTAACTCTAGACAAAAAAATGCTCCATTGCAGAAAAGTTTTCAGATGAATTAATGCTGTAATTATTTTTAGGTGGAAAACGTGATGCCCAATGATACCTTTTATTTCACCATTCTACGGAACCCAGTCACTCAAATGGAATCATCCTTCTCATACAATAAAAAACAGGAAGTCTTCCAAAAATCTGAGAGCCTGGAGGACTTCCTCAACAACACCTCCAAATACTATAGAAGCAACATGTCATCCAGCTACTATGCCAAGAACTATATTGCCTTTGATTTTGGGTTTGACAACAATGGAAGAGAATCTGAAAAGCATTATAAACTGCTGTGTCAGACAGTGGAGATCATGTTTGATCTAGTGCTAATTGTAGAATACTTTGATGAATCTTTGGTGCTCTTAAAGAATGCTCTTTGTTGGACATTTGATGATGTTTTATCAATAAAACTTAACAGTAGAAGCAACAGTTCCAAACATTCACTCTCAGAAAAAGCTCAGGAAAAGATCAAGAACTGGAGTCAATTAGATTGGCATATGTATGTCTACTTTAATAAGTCTTTCTGGGATCAAGTGGAGAAATTTGGGAGGAAGAGAATGGACCGTGAATTAGAGGAACTTCGGAGAAAGAGATTTAAAATGGCTCAGGTCTGCTTACAAGGTGAAGCAGATCCTGACAATATGACAGACAAATCTCTGAGTCCCTACCAATCAGGAAGAGCCAGGATTCTTGGGCACAATCTGAAACCAGGATTAAATGATGCTGAAAAGCAATTTTGCCAGAAACTTGTTACCCCAGAAATTCAATACACTAACCTGTTGAAGAGCAAAAGAGCAAGACATGTTTAGTCTGCTACGACACACATTACCCTGTCAGTCAGCATCTCCTATAATTTCATCTCCTCCTCTTCACTATCCATTTTCATAATCTATTTAATGTCACAATTGTGTTACAGGTGGATGATTAGCTATGAATTGCTGAAAATTAAAAATAAAATAAAATTTAGTACAGAGAGTAAGTTTTGCAGAATCAACCTTTTGAGCCCACATTTTGTCATTTAAGTAGAGAAATTTGGGAGGAAGAGAATGGATCATGAATTAGAGGAACTTCGGAGAAAGAGATCTGAAATGGCTCAGGTCTGCTTACAAGCAGAGGCGGCTCTCTAATTAGGCGATTTAGGCGGCCGCATAATGCCTCGCGCTGTCTGGGGCCTCGCGGCCACCTAAATTGCCTTAGTGCATACTGACATGTCTATGACCGAGGGCCCGACACAGGAGGGGGCTGGCGGCTTGCCCATAATGCCTCCGGGTGCGAGGCCCCTCCTGTCAGTCTGCCCTGACGGAGAGCCAGCCTCCAGTCTGCAGCTCTGTGGGAGTGAGCTGCAGACTGAGTGGTCTCGCGATCTCCAGCCTGTCAGAGCATTGCCGTGGGTTACCACGGCAACGCTCTGACTGAAGATCGCGAGACTTACCATGTGGTCTGCAGCTCACTCCCGGCGGAGCTGCAGACTGAAGAGAGAGAGGGTGCCTGCTGGACCACCAGGGAAATAAAAAAAAAAGGTATTTGTGAATAACCTTTAACCCCACACCCCATCATTGCCCCCCACCCCCTGTCACTGCCCCTCTAACCCCCACCCACTCTCACTGCCCCTCTAACCCACCACCCCTGTCACTGCCTCTGTACCCCCCACCCCCTGTCATTGCCCCCCACCCCCTGTCACTGCCCCCTCTAGCCCCCACCCTGTCATTGCTCTCCCTCTCTGTTCCCAACCCCCCTGTCATTGCCCTCTCTACCCCTCAAGTCACTGCCCCTCTCACCCCGTGGCCACTGCCCCTCTACCCCTTGTTATTGCCCTCCAACTCTGTCACTGTCCTTCTACTTCCCTGTCACGGGTTCTGCACCTCTTGTCACGTTCCCTCTTCCCTATGTCACTGTTCCTTCTGCTCCCACTCTGTCACTGCCCCTCTATCTCCCGCCACTGCCCCACTACCCCACCCTGTCACGGGCTCCCCTCTATCCTCACTCTGTCACTGCCTTCTACTCTCACCTTTTGTCTTTGCCTCCCCACCTGCCACTGCTCTACTCCCCCACCCCTGCTCACTGCCCTCTACCCACTGTCAGTGTCAATCTACCCCTCTACCCCATGTCAGTGTCACTTTACCCCCCTACCCCTTGTCACTGCCCCTCCACCCCCTACAACCTGTCACTGCCCATCTGCCCACTGTCACTGCTCGTCTGCCAACTGTCACTGCTCCTCTACCTGTCACTTCTCCTCCATCCCTCTATCACTCTCTCCCTCCACCCCCTGTCACTGCTCCTCCATCCCCCAACCCCCTGTCACTGCCCCTCCACCCCCTCTACTCCCTCTCACAGCCCCCCTACCATGTCACAGCCCCTACAACCACCCTGTCACGGCCACCTACACATCTTGTCACAGCTCCCCTGCCTGTCACATTTCCCCTACCCTGTCACAGCCCCCAACCTGTCATAGTTCCTCCACCCTCCATCATCTGCCCCGCCAAACCGTCACAGTCCCCCCTACCCTGTCACAGTCCTCCCTACCCTGTCACAGGCCCCGTTACTGGCTGGGGGATAACAGCCCTCCCACTCTGTCACCCCTCCACACACACACACCCTGTCACAGCCCCCCTCCACACACCCTATCATCCCCACACACAAACACTGTCACAGCTCCCCTCCACACACCCTATCATCCCCACGCACACTGTCACCCTCACACGCACACACTGTCACCCTATACACATATGCTATCACCATTCCCAAACACTTTCAGCCCCCACACGCTGTCACCCCCTTTACCTAGCCACACATTCACATTAAACCCTCCTAATCCTGTCACTCTCACCCACAAAAACCATACCAAACTCACCTGCCCTTGCTTTACCACAATTACCCTATCATATTAACCCCCAAATCCTGTCTGACTTAACCTTCTCTTGCACTGTCGCACTCACCCTACCACATAAACCCCTCCAATCCTGTCCTCCAACTATGCCACACTCACCCCAAGCCCTGTAACGCTCTCCCCCCAAACCTGCCACACTCACACTTTCACATTAACCTAATCCTGCCAGGTTAACCCCCTCATTAACTCCCCTCATTATGTTACACTGCCTCCTCCAAACATGGCACATTCACCCCAACCCTGTGATACACCCCCCAAACTATGCAACACACAGCCTGTCACATTAACCCCTGTCATTCTCACTCTCCCTCATTCTGTCACACTCACCCCCCCAATCCTGTCTCATTTACCTCCCTCACCCTCACCCTGTCACACTCACCCTGCCACAGTTACCACTTTACTCACCTTGTCACAGTCACAAACTGAAGACATTCATCATACATACATGCACAAAGGTCACAGGCAGACCCCATAAACACCACACATCGCAAGCAGCTACCCCACACACATACGGTCCCAGACACATGCTCATAAAGACATACATTCACACACAAGGATACTCTCACTCAGATACACACTTTCATGTACATACACAGGTAGACAATGCTAGACACACTCAGAAATACACACACCTGCAGTAATGTATAGACGACTGTAAGGCTATGTAATCATACTCCACAGTCGTGTATAAATGATTAGCATAATTACTCATTAAATTGATTTATTGCAAATTACAGTCAGAGAGCTCACAACGCAGCGGCACAGGGAGTCGCAACACTGCTAGCCTCTGAACAATGAATACAGAGATTAGCTCTCTGTATCCAACTCTGCAAGCTTGTCCTTCAATACAACTACAGCACCTTATACACACAATACAACATCTAGTTTTTTTTCCACTTTGGGTGTCAGTGGGGGCCTCATGTTTGAGTTTCGCCTAAGGCCTCACAAAGTCTAGAGCCGCCACTGCTTACAAGGTGAAGCAGATCCTGACAATATGACAGACAAATCTCTGAGTCCCTACCAATCAGGAATAGACAGGATTATTGGGCACAATCTGAAACCAGGATTAAATGATGCTGAAAAGCAATTTTGCCAGAAACTAGTCACCCCAGAAATTCAATACACTCACCTGTTGAAGAGCAAGAGAGCAAGACATGTTTAGTCTGCTACGACACACATTGCCCTGTCAGCATCTACTATAATGTCATCTCTACCTCTTCACTATCCATTTTCTTAACTATTTAATGTCACAAATGTGTTACAGGTAGATGATTAGCTATGAATTGTTGAAAATTAAAAATTAAATAACAAAAGTTAGTATAGAGAGTCTTAAAGAATAAACCTTTTTAGCCCATATGTTGTCATTTAAGTTTCCTTTTTTTTAGTTTGGAGTTTAGCAAATAAACCTCAGTAGTCATGTTCTTTGTCCTTTTCATATATAAATATTATTCAATGCAAATACCCACCAATAAATCACCTTAAATGTGTACTCTCAACCGAGTCCTCAAGGACTCCCTCCCAGTCCAGGATTTAGGGATTACCTGGGTGTGTCTAAGGTTTTTAGAAAAAAAAAAACGAAAACACGTTAGACTTTCTCGCCTTGACTACTGTAATCTGCTTCTCAGTGGTCTTACGTGCTCCCAACTTGCGCCATTACAGTCCATAATGAATGCGGGGGCGAGGCTCATCTTCCTGTCCGCCCGCACCTCCCATGCCTCACCCTTCTGTCAGTCCCTACATTGGCTTCCTATAAAATATAGAGCTCAATTTAAAATTCTGGTTCTTGCTATCAAATCTCTACATAATGCTGCTCCCACCTATCTATCCTCCCTTATACTCAAGTATGTCCTGTCTAGGCCCTTACGATCTGCTGAAGACTTACGTCTATCTTCTGTCCGTACTCCCACCTATGATGCTCGCATTCAAGATTTCTCGAGTGCTGCACCATTCCTGTGGAACTCGCTTCCCTCCTCCGTTAGATGCTCACCCAGTCTCCACTTCTTCAAAAAATCGTTAAAAACCCACTTCTTCATAAATGCGTATCAATTAAACTGTTAACAGCTCCCAACTGATTCATCTTCTGCAACTGTCACTAGTCTAATACTATCCTTACCTTTTGTGTCCTCTAGCATGTAAGCTCATTGAGCAGAGCCCTCAACCCCTCTGTTCCTGTGTGTCCAACTTGTCTGGTTACAACTACATGTCTGTTCATCCACCCATTGTAAAGCGCTGCAGAATTTGATGGCGCTATATAAATAACATAATAATAATAATACTACCGAACTGGGAAATTGTAAAAAGCCAACTAATTTTGCAACTTAAGATGGAAGGAGGCCTAAATAGGAATTTGAAGAAAAAAAAAGGACGGTTGATATAGATAATTGGCTAAATAAGCTGACTTTGGTAGATTAATTTAGGATGTAAAGGGAGGACTAAAAAGAATAGGAACAACAAAAAGTAAAGCTAACTCATATATTAAAGGTAGAAATATTATGGAGGACGACTAGGGAGGGTATGTCACCATCTTTGTGTCTTTGGAGTGTATACTTTTTTTTTTCTCTTTTCTCTTTGTCTTGCTATCTGGAAAATTTATGTTTTATAGAGTAAAACAGGTTATATGAGCAAACGAAAAACATTAATGATGACTAATGTACCAATGCCTGAGATGCAGGAACCTCAACATGTTATACAAGGCTGGTACTGTCTGGAAAAAAAAACAAAAACAAAAAAAAAAACACTTAAGGACGGTGGTAATTGTACAAGTTCTGGTCAAAACAAAATCGAAACAAAACCCAGAATTTAACTATATACTGTGATATATATATATATATATATATATACATATATATTTTCTTTTTAACCATAATTTACCTATTTTATGTTAAGTGCACCCACACCTATTAAATATATATATATATATATATTTTTCAGGAGAAATAGAGTTTTCAATTCACATCAAATATTTATATATGAAACATACTTTTATATGAATAAAATCTAAAAGTGCGAGAAATTAAAGGACCACTATAGAGCCAGGAAAACAAACTTGTTTTCCTGGCACTATAGGGTCTTTAGGTCCCCCCCCCCCCGCTACGTTTACAACTGCAGGGTTAACCCTAGATGGACCTGGCACCCAGACCACTTCATTGAGCTGAAGTGGTCTGGGTGCCTATAGTGGTCCTTTAAGAAATTGTATTTTCTTAGTTCTGCATGGCATTTTAACTGTGAATGTCATAATACTGTTAGCTTGTACTGCAAAAATACACACATATTTGTGTTCAGTGATGTCTCACGAGTACAATCGTATCACCCATGTACAGGTTTTATGGGGTTATGGAAATTTACATGGTCAAATAAAATACTTTTTGTTTTCACATATTAAAATTTGGCAGATTTTTTATGTTGCCTTTGAGACCATATGGCAGCCCAGGAATGAAAATAACCCCCATCATGGCATACTATTTGCAAAAGTAGACAACCCAGTGTATTCAAAATGGGGTATTGTGACAAACTGCCATTTGCCACTGGCTTTCTATGTGCTCTGCTCCCCTGGCTTATGCAGAAGCCTGCTTGCCAGCCTCTTGCCACATGACTATGGCCCTGGGGTGTATGGCCCTTTAAAACCATTACTTGGTCTTATGGACTTTTATTTGGACTAGTGCTGGCCCTTTAAAAACAATGTATGGACATATTGAAACTTTTGGGACACTTTTTCTGTCCTTTTGAATCCATGGGAAGGTGTGCCTCTTCCCCTCCCCCTGTCCCATTGTTCTACAGCAGGGCGTTGTCCCAGGGACACTGCCAAACCAGTTGGAACTAGCTGCTTTGTCCCTCCTCGGTCAAAATATGACTTCCACCTATCTCCTGAACCACTTAACCGATTCAAGTGAATTCTGGATATGTTTGTCCCCAAATTATGCTAGTTATAAAAATATAAGTTTTATTGATATCGCATCTCAACTCACAAAGTTACAAAAATTGCATAAAAGTATGTTTTTTAGCGTGGAGATAATTGAGTTGATACAGTAATTAACTCAATTATCTCCCAAGCAGAGGGGAGGATTCTCATTGTAAAAAGTGGGTGTGCTTAACCATGTGCCTTTATTTTATTGGTTGTTAAATTTACAGTTCCAGTGCCCCACAAGGTCCACGTGGGTGGTAACCGTGCTGGGAAAGTTGTATATAAGCAAGAATAAACGCTCATTGGAGTCAGTTCTTCTTTACCTTTTAAAACGTAACCTCGTCCCGTTATTGGAGGGAACTGCTATAATTACACTGGGGATTGCTATGCTCTGCATACTCCCCTGAGCTTTAATCACTTAGCTCTTTTAAGAGCTTGTTCCTGATACGCTCTCCTGGAGGAGAGGCCTTCCCCACACGGTCCTGGATGACAGAAGCTGATCCAGGGTGGACGGAAGACGGCGAGACTCCAGTTAAGCTACGGTGGTTGTGGAGTCTGCGGTGGTTGTGGTGTCCAGTGCAGTTCTTGTGGTCCTCGGCGCAGGCTAGGAAGCGTCCATCAATGGAAGGTACTTGGTCGGAGTACGGGTGTTTTGTTACAGGTATGTCTAGACTTTAGTCCAGGGGTGGGGAACCTTTTATCTGCCAAGGGCCATTTGGATATTTAAAACATAATTTGCGGCCGTACAAAATAATCAACTTAAAAATTTGCCTGCTGTATTTGGTCAAACATTTAATTAGCTCACTCCTAATGTGATGGCTGGAACTGCTTCTCTTTGGTGAGATGTTAGCTGGTATTGATGATGTTGGAACTTGCAGTGTCTGTGTGTGTGAGGGGTGCAGTGTGTGTGTGTGTGAGAGAGGGGTGCAGTGTGTGTGTGTATGTGAGGGGTGCAGTGTGTGTGGTGTGTGTCTTGCAGTGTGTGTTTGTGTGAGGGGTTCTGTGTGTGTGAGGGGTGCTGTGTGTGTGGGGGGGTGCAGTGTGTGTGCATGAGGGGTGTAGTGTGTTTGCGTGAGGGATGCTGTGTGTGTGTGAGGGATGCTGTGTATGTGTGTTTGAGGGATGCTGTGCGTGTGTGTGAGGGGTGCAGTTTGTGTGAGTAGTCCAGAGTGCATGTGAGGGGTCCAGAGTACATGTGAGGGATGTAGTGTGTGTGTGAGGCAATGCAGTGTGTTTGGGTGTGGGTTCTGTGTGTGTGGGGTGCAGTATGTTTGCGTGAGGGGCTCTGTGTGTGTGAGGGGTGCTGTGTGTGTGTGAGGGATGTTGTGTGTGTGTGTGAGGTGGTGCAGTGTGTTTGTGTAAGGGGTGGTGCAGTGTGTGTGTGTGTGTGGGAACTATGTGTGAGTGAGGGATGCTGTGTTTGTGTTTGTGTGAGGGGTTGTGTGTGGGGTGCAGTGTGTTTGTGTGAGGAGTGCTGTGTATGTGTGAGGGGGTGTAGCATGTGTGAGGCGGTATAGTGTGTGTCAGGGATCTATGTTGTGGTGGGGGGGATCAGGGAGAAAATCTCAATTTTTGGGGGGAGTACATTTTGAAGTGGCTCCTGATTCATTCCCTACTGATAGGTCCAAGATAGCGTTCATTATGAACCTATTAGAAGGCAGAGCCCTGGCTTGGATAAATCCCTTGTGGGAAAATGATGATATGATTGTTTTCAATCTTGAACTGTTCCTCAGGACTTTTCGTAATGTGTTCAATCCCCCAGGCAGAAAAAGACTAGCAGCCAGAGCACTGTTAAAAATCAAATAAGATTCTAGATCAGTGGCCGACAATGCTATTGAATTTCGTACCTTGGCCTCTGAGCTGACTTGGAATAACAGTGCTCTGACAGATGTGTTTTTTGAGGGTCTTACTGAGTCCTTACAGGATGAAGTGGCAGCTAGGAATTTACCAGAACTCCTAGAAGACATTATAGAATACATGTCGGACATTGATATAAGGGTTAGACAGAAGCATCTTCATTTAGATAGACAAAGGAGGGCTATAGGACGAACCGCTCTTCGTTCAATGATAACTGGATTACCCGCTTTACCAGCCCTTGAATCTGATTCTGAACCCATGCAACTAGGTAACACCAGACTCTCTGAGGCTGAGAAGTCTTACAGAAGAATGGAAGGGTTGTGCCTATATTGCCGTAGTAAGGGGCACTTACATAACAATTGCCCATCACCTCCGGAAAACTCTACCACCTAAGCTCGGTCAGGGGACAGGCCTTGGGTGTAATGTCTCTGTCCCCTAAATGAATACATACAGGTATGTTATGCCTGTAACCCTATTCTGGGAAATTGTTAGTCATCTCACTATCGCCCTCATTGACTTTGGATCTGCAGAAAACTTTATCGACCAGACCTTTGCAACAACTCTTTCACTTCCTTTGGAGGAGAAAGAAACACCCTTGGCCATTGAAGCCATAGATGGTAGACCATTAACAGTCCCCTATGTTACGCATCAAAAAGACTGTTATTATATTAGTCGGTGTAACCCATAAAGAAAAGTTGTCTTTCCAGGTAATTTCCTCTCCTTGTTGCCCTTTGGTTCTTGCTTTTCCATGGTTACAAAAACATAGCCCTGTTATTGACTGGAGAGTAAGTCAAATTCTGTCTTGGAGTCCTTCCTGTAACCATACATGTTTAAATCAAGATAAACTCCTTTGTTCTCTTAATGTTCCTTCAGCTCCTCCCCTTTCCAGTAATGTACTGCCTCAATACCAAGATCTGGCGAAGGTGTCTGACAAAGTACAGGCAGACCATCTTCCCCCACATAGGCCATACGATTGTGCCATTAAACTCCTCCCTGGTAACATGCCCCCCAAGGGGAGAGTCTACCCTCTTTCTCAAATAGAAAATAAGGTTATGAAGGAATACGTACAAGAATCACTAAGTAAGGGGTTTATCAGATGCTCCTCTTCCCCTGCAGGGGCTGGTTTCTTTTTTGTTGCCAAAAAGGAGGGGGATTTACGTCCCTGCATAGATTATAGGGGTCTGAATAAAATCACTATAAAAAATGCGTATCCTATACCATTGATAACAGAGCTCTTTGACAGGCTTCGTGGTTCTAAAGTCTTTACTAAATTAGACCTTAGAGGAGCTTACAATCTTGTTCGCATCAAAGAGGGAGACGAATGGATGACAGCATTTAATACTTGAAGCGGTCATTATGAGTACACGGTAATGCCCTTCGGTCTATGTAATGCCCCGGCTGTCTTCTAAGATTTTATCAATGATGTTTTAAAAGATTATTTGCACACTTGCGCTATTGTGTATCTTGATGACATTCTCATTCATTCTCCTAATATTCAGACGCATCACCAACAAGTTAGAAATATTTTACAGACCTTCCTTGCTAATGGTTTGTATTGCAAACTTGAGAAATGTCTATTTGATCAGACTTCTATTCAGTTTTTAGGGTATATAATTTCTACTGATGGCTTTCAAATGGACCCTAAAAAACTATCGTCCATTCTTGAATGGCCCTACCCATTGGATTGAAGTCCATACAGAGATTCATTGGGTTCGCTAACTACTATTGAAAATTTATTAAGGGCTTTTCCCAGATTATAGCTCCAATCACCGCTATGACCAAAAAGGGAGCTAATCATATCAATTGGTCAACGGAAGCCAAGGCTTCTTTCACTCTCTTGAAATAATCTTTTGCCTCAGCTCCCGTCCTGGTACATCCAGACCCCTCTAGACCCTTCATCCTTGAGGTTGATGCCTCCGAGACCGGTGTGGGAGGTATCTTTTCCCAGAGGGCAACTCCTACCGCACTGTTGCATCCTTGTGGATTCTTTTCTTGTAAGCTGACACCTGCAGAAAAGAATTACGATATAGGTAATAGAGAATTATTAGCCATAATATCAGCTCTCAAGGAATGACGTTACTTACTTGAGGGATCTCTGGTTCCTATCATGATTCTCACCGATCATAAGAATTTATCCTATTCAAGTGACGCTAGAAGGCTTTCATCCAGACAAGCTCGCTGGGCTCTTTTTCTTTCCCGATTCAACTATGTGATCTCCTATAGACCGGGTAATCGTAACACCAAAGCAGATTCTCTTTCCAGACAGTTTGCCACTCTTGATAAGGAGGAGGTCATAACAGAACCCATCATACCCCAGGAGAGAATCATCGCTTTTACTAGAACCAGGGTCTCTTTCCCTCTTCTGCACTAAATCCAAAGGGTCCAAGATAGGGCACCTAGTGATAAGCCTGTTGAAAAATACTACGTGCCTCCCGAGTTGAGTGGGGACAGTGGCGTACATACCAAACACACACTCACTAACAGACATCAAACAGACTCACTAACACACACACACTCAGTAAGACACACACAGTAACACACTCACTGACACTCACTAGCAGACACTCTCACACTAACACTCACTAGCAGACACACACACTAACACTCACTAGC
>OW240913.1:61006311-61051450 GCA_933207985.1 Pelobates cultripes | reverse complement strand
AGTGTTGGGGTGTGAGTGTGTGTGAGTGTTAGAGTGTGTGTGAGTGAGTGTTAGTGTGAGTGTTAGAGTGCGTGTGAGTGAGTGTTAGAGTGTGTGTCTGCTAGTGAGTGCCAGTGAGTGTGTTACTGTGTGTGTTAGTGAGTGTGTTTGATGTCTGTTAGTGAGTGTGTTTGATGTCTGTTAGTGAGTGTGTTTGTCAATGAGAGTGTATGTTTTGTAAGTGAGTGTGTATGTATGTCTGTCGCTGAGTGTGTCTCTGTCAGTAAATGTGTGTGTCTGTTAGCTAGTGTGTATGCGTCTGTAAGTGTGTGTGTGTGTGTCTTCAGCACTTACCTTTCTCCAGCGCCGGACTCCCTTGGTGCTGGGGATCCCTCAGCCTCTCAGCTCCGAATGCGACCGCGCACGCATTCAAACCGCCCATAGGAAAGCATTACTCAATGCTTTCCTATGGACGTTCAGTGTGCTCCTCTAGCGGCTGTCGTGAGACAGCCACTAGAGGCTGGATTAACCCTCAGTGAAACATAGCAGTTTCTCTGAAACTGCTATGTTTTCAGCTGCAGGGTTAAAACTAGAGGGACCTGACACCCAGACAACTTCATTGAGCTGATGTGATCTGGGTGTCTGTAGTGGTCCTTTAAAGGACCACTATAGTGCCAGGAAAACATACTCGTGTTCCTGGCACTATAGTGCCCTGAGGGTGCCCCCACCCTCAGGGGCCCCCTCCCACCCAGCTCTGGAAAGGGGGAAAGGGGTTAAACTTACCTTTTTCCAGCGCTGGGTGGGGAGCTCTCCTCCTCCGATCCTCCTCTTCTCCTCCCCGTCGGCTGTATGCGCACGCGCGGCAAGAGCTGCGCGCGCATTCAGCCGGTCACATAGGAAAGCATTCATAATGCTTTCCTATGGACGCTGGCGTGCTCTCACTGTGAAAATCACAGTGAGAAGCACGCAAGCGCCTCTAGCGGCTGTCAATGAGACAGCCGCTAGAGGAAATAGGGGAAGGCTTAACCCATTCATAAACATAGCAGTTTCTCTGAAACTGCTATGTTTATGAAAAAATGGGTTAACCCTAGCTGGACCTGGCACCCAGACCACTTCATTAAGCTGAAGTGGTCTGGGTGCCTAGAGTGGTCCTTTAAGTGTGTGTGCATCTGCATGCACTGGCGTACATACCGCGGTCGCAGGGGTCGCAGCCCTGTAACCCCTGTGACCAGGTGCCCACCGCCATGTGTTGCGGCCCGGCCCGCGCGCGGGGGGGGGCCCACGGATCAATTTTCGCACCGGGGCCCCATGGGTCATGTGTACGCCACTGAGTGGGGAAGTATTCAGCCATTATCATGACAGTAAAATGGCTGGACATATGGGGGTATTTAAGACCATTGATTTGATCACATGACAATATTGGTGGCCATCTCTTAGAAAGGAAGTTGAAGCTTACGTAGCGTCTTGTGACGTTTGTTCTCAATCTAAATCTTCCCATCAAGTACCATGTGGTCTTTTGCATCCCCTTCCTTTGCCGTCAGTTCCTTGGTCTCAACTGTCTATGGATTTTATAGTCGAGCTGCCACAATCTAAGGGTTTTACAGTTATTTTGGTTATAGTTAATTGCTTCTCTAAAATGGCGCACTTCATACCATTGAGAAAGCTGCCTTCTTCTGCTGAATTAGTAAGAATATTCACCAAAGAAATAATACGCCTACACGGGATGCCAGACGTCATTGTGTCTGATAGGGGTTCACAATTTATTTAAAAGTTTTGGAGGGGCTTTTGCAAAGACATGGGTATTGAACTCGCCTTCTCCTCAGCCTATCATCCTCAGACGAATGGTGCTGCTGAAAGGACCAATCAAAACCTTGAACAATATCTCCGTTGTTTTACGTCTCAACTCCAGGACAACTGGGTTGACCTTCTTACTCTGCTTCTGGTCACAGTCCCTTCTTTGTCACGTATGGTCGTCATCCAAATATGCTTCCGGCTTCGTTTTCTCACAAGGGAATGCCGGTTCCAGATGAACACTTATCCACTGTACATAACACTTGGAGAAGACTATGCTTACTCAGAAAACCTTTGCTGATAGGCACCGTAGGGCGGCACCTTCTTATGTAGCTGGTGATAGAGTCTGGTTGTCTACGCGCAACTTGCGCTTACGCGTTCCCTCTATGAAGTTGGCTCCTAAGTTCATTGGACCTTACAAGATTTTGCGGAAGGTCAATCCTGATTCCTATGCCTTGGATTTGCCCAAAAACCTCCGTGTACCCAACGTCTTTCATACGTCCTTCCTGAAACCGCTTGTTTGCAATAGTCATTCCCGTTTCCAGTCTCGTCCTCCTCCTGTTTTGGTCCATGGCCAGGAGGAGTACGAGATTCAACATATTGTCGACTCCCGAGTCTCCCATGGGTCGCTTCAGTACCTGTTTCATTGGAGGGGTAACGGGCCCGAGGAGTGCTCATGGGTTCCTGCTTCTGAGGTCCATGCTCCCCGTCTCCTTCGGGCGTTCCATGCTAGGTTTCCTTCTTGCCCATCTGGTGTTCCTCCAGTAGGCGTTCCTTCAGGGGGGGTTCTGTCATACCTTGGGTCCCGCGCCATCCATCCTCTCCTGCTGGGCGGTGCAGATCCCTGGCTGGCGTCGCGTGCACGCGCCTCCGGGAAAGTGTCCGTGGACGTGTGCATGCGCACGCGATAGCCGACAGGGGTGATGTGACCTTAGCATTTAAAGTGATAGTAGCCTATTGCTACTATCTATTTATATCCTGCCTCATTTCTGTCCCTGCCTATCAGAGTACACCTTGCCCTATATTAACCTCATTCTGACATCACTTTCTTGCCCTGTCGTGGTTTATTATAGCCCAAGAGTGCGTTCTGATTAGTTGTCTTTCTTTGGTTCCTGATTTCGGCTTGTTATTTGGTTATTCTTGTTTCTGGCTCCCTGGACTTTTTGGTCTATCTATTCGCTTACCCGTACTTCTATATCCCTGACCTTGACGTGTCTGACTATTCTTATCTCTTATTCCTACGTTAAATCCGGCCACTTTAAGGTCCGGTAATACATCTGCCTGTGCTTGCCTTTTTTGTTCTCTGGTTTGTGTGTTGGGGAGTATTAACCTTGACACACACACAGTCAGTCACACAGGCAGACAGTGACACACACAGGTAGATAGTGACACACACACAGTCACAGTCACACACAGGCAGACCACCACACACACAGAGGCAGACAATCACACACACAGAGGCAGACAGCCACTCACAGAGGCAGACAGACACACACACAGAGGCAGACAGACACACACACAGACACACACAAGCAGACAGTCACACACACTGAAGCAGACAGTTACACACATGCAGACAATCACACACACAGGTTGAATGTCATACAGACAAAGGCAGACAGTCCCACATACAGTGGCAGTTGCACACACAAACACACATGCAGACAGTCACACACAGAGGCTAACAGTCACACACACAGAGGCAGACACACACACACACACAGAGGCAGACAGGCACACACACAGTTACCTCTGTCCATTATGGGCAGGAAGGGAGGAGTGGATGCAGTGATGCAGCTGAGGGCAGTAGTGGTTAGGTTGCCAGGGACCTCTGTGCCTAGACCAGGGGGAGACGAGCACAAGGTGCTGGAGGAGGCACAGGCCAAAGGGGCTCAGGCATGGGGGGAGGGGGTTTCACCAATCCCTGCCTGGATGTGAATTGTCTCCTTTGGGCATGCATGTCCCAGTGGAGACTCGTGATAAGATCCTCAAGGGGTAGTTTGTAGACTTCCTGTCACTAGTTCCCCCGGAGACGGATTCTGTGGACTGGCTGCATCGTGGCAATCCACATGATCCAGATAAGGGTAAGCAAATCCCATGTATGTTTGGGAATTGGTTACAGGGATTCACGTTTTTTTCTAGTATCCTGACACGTCGGTTTCCGGATAGGGTGCCGGCGTTGTTCGGGTATATGGACCTGATTTGGGGTGCGTATAAAGTCTATGGGGGTCAGAGCTGGTTCCGATATGACCAGCAGTTCCGGCAAAAGATGTTGGGGTGTCCTGGATTGGAATTTAGCACTCAGGACGGCAGCCTGTGACTGTTGCTCATGACCACTAGTCGTCTCGCGTCCTTTCCAGTGGCAGCCGGAGTACTGGTCAGAAGAAAGGAGTGTGTTGGCTCTTTAATGAGAGCCACTACAGGTGGTACTCCTCCTGCAGGTTTAAACATGAGTGCTCGCATTGTGGGGGGGCTCACCCCACCATGCGATGTTTTAAGAAGGCAAAGCAGACATTGCCCAAATCGGGGTCCCGTGAGGAGGGTCCCAAAGGGAAGGACGCCAGTGAGCGTAGCCAGGATGGTGCCGTGGCTCGAGGTCTACCCTAAACGCCATGATGTTGCGGTGTTGGAGGAAGGGTTTTCAGTTGGGTTCTGGATTCCCTTTGTCTTTTCACCAAAGCCGCTTTTGGCGGACAATTTTCGGTCGGTTCGGGGTAAGGAGGATATTTTGGGTGATAAGTTGGGAGTTATAGTTGGGGTGCATGGCTGGGCCATTTCAATTTCTCCCCTTTCCTAACTTGCGGGTATCGCCCTTGGGGTTGGTGCCTAAAAAGGAGCCTGGCTCCTTTTGTATGATTCATCACCTGTCCTACCCAGCTGGGAGTTCAGTGAATGATGACATTGTGACACACTCCCCTTTTCAAGTGAGTTTGCCACAAGTTCTTGGAGGGGACTACTTGCCAGCCTTTTACCCCATCACTATGGCCCCTCCAACAGAACTGGTTAATATACTTTAAACAGGCTCTGTTCGTGCAATTGGGACTATATGGTTCGTACCATACCACCCTGGAGCTTGTTAACACCTAACGAACGCCTGCATTCATTTCTATTCAGCTTAGAAGGGCACTGTTCGGTGAGATCATTCGTCTGGATGAAGGGAACAAGCTCCAGGGTAAGACTATTGACTCCGTTCAGTAGTTTGTTCATTTGTTTGTTCGTTTGCAAACTACCAAAATAGATTGGCAGCACAGCCTAATTCTCTGGAACTGTTTTGGGCATGAAATCATGCGTACGGTCGGTCAAAAGAGACTTCCAGGAATTTCCTGAACCCCTGCTCTGATCTGGATATGTTGTTCACCCAGATCAGGGCTATCAGGGGATGTATGGGGATATGTTATTTTTTGGGGTGTTTTCTGTACTTTGGGGAAATGTGTGTGTTTCTGCCTGTGGATAATTATTGTATTATCTACCTTAATTGTATCACAGGCAGAGGGGAGGGATTGTGTAATGTATGTGGGAGGGTCTTTCATTGTCACACTGTTTTTAATGGCTTGCATGTTTTGTCTCCTGTGCCCCACAAGGTCCACCTGGGCGTCAACATTGTTGGGAAAATTGTATAAAAGGCCAGCGTGTCCCATTAACTGAGATTCCTGCTTACACTCCAAAACTTTGTGTCATCCAGTTATTTGAGGGAAAGAAGATTTGCTCCTGTGTCTGCTGTTCCAGCTTGCAGGAGATTCAATGGGGAAAGTCCTTGTTCCAGAGTTCCCAGGACTGAATATCGTCCAGTGCCTGGAGGTGTCAGAGCTAATTTCCCCTTCGACTCCAGGAGGGAGGTGGTGGTTCCAGGGCTCCAGTCAAGCTATGGCAACTGAGGGCAAGAAGTGCTGCGGTTTGTCCCTTGGTCCAGCTAGGAAGCGGTCCTTTGGCGGAGGTACCCAGTCGGGGTGCCAGATGATCCGTTACAGACATCGATTGTTCAGCAGGGTGCGTTACTCCTCTTTTGATCGGGCATTGTCGCTGGTTAGGAGAGCGGGAGTGGGGGCACTTCTGGCAAAATCTGACATTGAATCAGCGTTTCAGTTGTTGCCGGTTCACCCAGAATGTTTTCATCTTCTGGGCTGTCAATTCCAGGGGTCGTATTTCTATGACATGTGCCTTCCCATGGGCTGTGTCAGGTTCCTATACTGACAAGCAAGACTTTTTCCGTTTAATACTATCCCTCTAAATACACTTCCTGTTTTTCACCTCTAGTGGCCTCCCTAGCCACCTCAGACTCACCTGTATCATATGTAATGAAGTTCTGCTATAAATGTCCACACCCAACAAAGCAAGTGTCCTTTACATATTGATATTCATACTACAGACTTACGATCCTGGCTCCTGTGAAACAACCTGTAACTTACCTGCATTGCTTCTTACCTGAATTGCTACCACCCCAGCTCCTTCCCAACTTGGATTATTTACAACTATATTTCTCTGCAATATCCTACCTACCTGATTTATACAACACTGGCTCATACCAACCTGGATAACATACATCTATGCTTTAACCTGTCTACCTGGATTTATACAACCCTGCAAAATCATTATCTGGATATTGCTGAACACATTTATTAACCAGGTGTTATTTTCTTTCTCTGTCTCCTTATAGTTCCTAATACCTGTCCTATTATTCTTCCTATACTTTTATCCAGCTTTATTATTTGCACACTTTGTTTTCTATTTAGGGCATATTGTCCTAACATTTATTTCTCCCTTTCCTTCTCCTTATTAATTATTCTACACGTTATACTGCAGTAATGACAAAACCTTCAAATAAAACCTCTTCAGTTAACTCTGGCAAACGTCTCCTACCTGACTTGATCGAGAGCATGACAGGCTGCTCTATTTAATGTTCATATTTTGAAACGTTTGCCTCATTTTTGGAGTGAGTTGTGGTGCAGTTTTCGGGTATTGATTCGGTAACGCATTATCTTGATGACTTCCTGGGAGGGTGTCGGGTGTGTCCAGTTATTGTTGTCATTCCCGTCAGTGGCCGCTTGGTTTGGCGTGGCGGAGCAGAAGACAGAGAGGCCGTCCACTAAGTTGTCGTTCTTGGGTATTGAAATTGACACGGAGGACATGGTTTTTCGTTTGCCGGAAGAAAAGCTCATCGTGCTGCTGAGGCAGGTTGACTTGGTGAAATTGGCTTGTAAGGTTTAGTTACATACGATGCAGGTGTTGCAGGGTCATTTGGCCTTTGCTTGCAGGGTTTTGCCAATGGATCAGGCATTTGTCCTTGTCGACGGTTGGTATAAGGGAGGCGCACCACTTTATTAGGGTGATGGCCAAGCTGCTGGGTGACCTGCAAGTCTGGAGTGCCTTCCTGTGTAAGTATAATGGGAGGTTGTGCTGGTTGCGTGAAGCAGTGTCCAATTCAGAGCTGGACCTCATTACAGATGCATCGGGATTGGTAGTAGAGATGTCGCGAACTGTCCTGCCGAACTGTTCGCGAACTGTCCGCCGGCGAACAATAGCGTGTTCGCGTTGGGCGAACATATCCAATTTCCGGTCCGCCCCCTATACGTCATCATTGAGTAAACTTTGACCCGGAACCTCACAGCCAGCAGACACATTCCACCCAATCAGCAGCAGACCCTCCCTCCCAGGAAGTGTCTGCTGACTGTGAGGTTCCGGGTCAAAGTTTACTCAATGATGACGTATAGGGGGCGGACCGGAAATTGGATATGTTCGCCCAACGTGAACACGCTATTGTTCGCCGGCGGACAGTTCGCGAACAGTTCGGCAGACAGTTCGCGACATCTCTAATTGGAAGGTCTTGGTGCCTTCTTTCGCGGGCAGTGGTGTGTGGCAGCTTAGCCTTCGGAATGGCGTAGGTTGGATGTGATTCGTAACCTTATATTTTTGGAACTTTGTCCAATAGTGGTGGCTCTGGCATTATGGGGGGGAAGACTTGCGGGATCGGGTGGTGGTTTTTCACACGGACAATGAGTGTGGTCCATGTGACTAATCGATCATCGTCTGTGTCTCCTCCAGTTCTGGCTCTCTTGCGACATCCAGTGCTGTTAAACTTACGGTTTAATTTGTGGATGCCAGCTCAGCATGTCCCTGGGGAATTGAATGTAGTGGCTGACTCTTTCTCGGTTTCAGTGGGACCATTTTCGGGAGTCGGCTCTGGGAGTGGAACAAGAGGGTCTTCTCTGACCTTCTTACTTATGGGACCTAGTTTTGGAGGCTTGGTGTTGGACTCGTCTGCACCTACGTGGAAGGCTTACAGGTCGGTATTTGTAGGCTGGTTGTCATTTGTGGATGGGTCGGTTCAGCTGTTGTCTGAGGCAGCCCGGTTTGAGGTGACATTACACTATCTGAATAGGTTACTGGAGCAGGGTCACTCTTGTGCAGCGGCGGAAAGAGCGTTGTCTGTTCTTTCGTTTCTGTTTCGCTTTTTGGGATGGTGAGACATTATGAAGGAGTTTTGCTTGCAATGGGTCCTGCATGATTGGAGAAGTCGGCGGCGTCTGGACTGACGTCGGCTGATTTCCGTGGATGTGCTGTGGCGGTTGATGGGGGCATTGCCTAGCATCGGTGGTTCGGATAGTGAGTCGGTTATTCCAGGTTGCATTCGTCCTTTGTTTTTTTTTGGTGCTTTATGGGAGGGGGAGCTTGTAGCCCCCAATCCCCAGTCGTTTTCCTCTCTACTGCTGTCGGATGTGCGTTGGTCAGATAGTTTTGTGGACTTACATATTTGCAGGTGTAAGACGGATCAGGCCGGTAGTGGTGTGTGGCTCTGGGTCGTGAGTACTGGGGGTAAATTTTGCCCTGTTCGGGTTTTTCATCATTATATGGCGGTTAGGCCATCATCGGTCTCATTATTGGTACACGCAGATGGGTCCCCGCTTATGCGTTTCCAGTTTGCATCGGTTTTGGGAAAGCATTGGTGGATTGTGGGCAAGATCCTACTGGTTTCTCTCCTCATTCCTTTAGAACTGGGGCTGCGACGCAGGCTAGTGTCTTGGGTTTTGCGGGTTTGGCTGTGCAGCGTTTAGGTAGATGGTCATCCAGGAGATTTCAGCTGTACGTCCGGCTTCATTTGTTTCTAATTTGTTTCAGGGTGTGCTCCCAGATATGTGTGGATATTAGGACACTCATTTATCTATTGGGCAGCTTGGCGGGCGTAGTCTCTCTCCTATGGATGGAACCTGGGGATCCCAGCGCATTTAACGAGGGTTCGCTGTAGGGGTATTCGGGGTTTGTCCTGGAAGCAAGTTTATCTGGAGTGCGTTGCCCTCAGCAGGTTCGTGTCCGGAGCTGTCACCATCCTTATCCATGCGGGGAGTAATGATTTAGGTAGGGTTAGGACTGTGGATTTAGTGCACTCTGTCAAGCACGACTTGGCCTGGTGTTTGGGTCTATTCCTGGAGTGTATCTTGATATGGCCCGAGATTGTTCCCCGTCCATGCTGGCAGGCCTTGCCGCATGCAAAGGGCCTGGAACGGAGTAGACGCAAGTTCAATGTCACCAGTTCTAGGTTTGTGCGTCAACTTGGTGGTGTGTCAGTTCGGCACGTGGAGCTGGAGGGGGACAATCGTAACTTGATGAGGGCAGACGGAGTGCACCATAATCAAATTGGTTTAGATATTTCTAGGTCTTCAAGCAGGGATAGAACAGATGCTGTCTGCAGGGGGAGCGCGATGCCCAAAAATGGGAAGGCTATGGGGGAGTCAAAGCCTGCTAGGGTTGATGGCAGAAGGCAGGCTTTGCGAACTATGAAAAGACACAGTTTATCTGTCTGTTGGGTAGTCACCCCAACAGCTGACAGGTGGTAAAATGCTGGCAGTGTTAAAAAAGTTGACAATAAAGCTGTGGCCATTGGCCTTATCCAATACTGAGGTGTCATGTCATTATTGGGGGGTAACTGGTAGATTATTGGGTCAGCAGTCAAGGGATCCCCTGGACTACAAGGAAGGGGGGGCATGACTGCTGCCCTGCAGTAAGGGGTGGGATCTAAAAAGATACATAGTTGCAAAAAGATGGGTGGTATAAGAAGGGGTGCAGAAGGGGAGGGTACTTGCCAGTGCAGAAGGAGCAGGCTGAAACCGTTTCCCTCCCTCCCTTCTTTCCCTATGTTTATGTTATGGTTGTTGGTTTTCTGTGGTGTTGTTTGTTTCTGTTCTCTTTTTGTCAGCTAAGGCGGAGTTCATGGCCAGCGCAAGTAATGCACGAGACAAGTCTTTGGGAAGTCACAGCCTGCTAGGGCTGATGGCAAAAGGCAGGCTCTACGAACTCTGGAAAGACACAGTTTATCTGTCTGTTGGGTAGTTACCCCCAACAGCTGACAGGTGGTAAAATGCTGGCAGTGTTTGCAATAAAGCTGTGGCCGTTGCCGTATCCAATACTGAGGTGTCATGTCATTATTGGGGGTAACGGGTAGATTATTGGGTCAGCAGTCAAGCTCAAGATTACTGAATTATAGATAAGGAGTATCATAGAGTACAGAGACTCAAGCCACAGTCTTTTCTAAGAAAGGTGGTATACATCCTTTTTATCTAAACTTTAAATAATTTAATAAAAACAAGTTGTGGAACAACAGAAGCTGTAAGCATAGTACTAAAATGCACTCCAAGATTATACTCTTGAAACCTCTGTAACGTCTCTATAATTCAGAAATTTTCAAGTGTATGGAATGGACGGGTGTTTAGCAATAAAGAGAGATCCACCCCTTTCTCAATATATTGCACAAGCCAAGGTTTAAACATCAAGAAAGAAGTTGGAGGTGTTCAACTGAGCTGTGACTTGCACTGTTTCTAATGATGGCAAAGTTCAGGTAAGAATGTTTTATAGAATGTTCTAAAACTATAGAAAATCTTATAAAACCAATTTTAAAAGTTTTAACAAATACAATTTTTTTAAGCACTGCGCTCAAACTCCAATTACTCCTGGGCGGCAGCAACGACCATAGTACACAGCAGCCCAAATACATACAGTAAAAAAAACAAAGAAAAAAAAGTTACCTGCGCTCTTTCCCAAATCCCTATGTATATTTAAACAAATTGAGGTTTTTAGTTACCTCCAATGGCTGTATGTATTTGGGCTGATGTGTACTATATCATTTGTCATAGTGTACCAACATTGTGGAACCCCCCCCCCCCCAAAAAAATTGGCGCTTCAACACAAACCTTTTAATTAACAGAACGTAATGTTTACTTTTTTGCCAAATTTCAACAGATCGTAACACTTAAAAGCAGGTGTAGAGTTGGTGTTTGTATATAATTTTGGCATTTTAGTACAGGGTGTGTTTGTATGTTATGCTCGCATTTACGTGCAAAGATGTAGTGTTGGATTTTAAATGCGTGTGTACATTTGTGTGTAGTACTGGTGTTTGAGTAAAGGGTGTGTTTGTATATAATTTTACAGTTGGAGTTTAGTGATGTCTTTATATTTCATGATTGTGTTTGCATATTGTGTTGGTGTTTGATTGCTTGGATGTCTCCACATATACACTTACACAGACATACAAACACACTGACATACAATTGCCCATACACGGATACACACAGACACACACTGGCACATACACTCAGATATACACATTGACACATACACTCACACGGATACACACACTGGCAGAAACACACTGACACACACAGATACACACACTGGCAGATATACACTGACACGCAGAGACATACTGACACATACACACACAGATACACACACGTGGCACAAAGATAGATACCCTTACATACAGATATACACTTAAACGCAGATACACACACTGGCACATAAACACACACATTCTCACACCGATACACACACTGACACAAACACACTTTGACACAGATATACACACACACTGACACGCAGATACATATTGGCACATACACACATGCTGGCACATATACACACAATCACAGATAAACACTGACAGGTATACAGAAACACAGATACACACATTGTCACATAGATATACACACACTGACACACAGTGACACATACATACATACACACACACACAGATACACATGCACACCTTGATACACACACAAAGAGGTCATAATGTTTATATGTGCATTCACCCTCCTGTTAGGTTACCTTTTTTCTGCAGGAGGGTGAATTGCCTGAAGTGCTGCTGGCTGCCTGTGTGCTGCTGCTCATTGAGGCTGGTGTGCTGCTGCTCAGGCTGTCACTTTCTCCCAGCATCCGATACAACAGGGTACTGGTCACACTCTTAAATGGTCACGGTGTCTGACTGTTCAGCAAATCACATGAAACCCCAATTTTGGAACACCAATTTGGAAACGCTGGTATAATATATCACAGTTAATATTCAAAAAGTATTAGGGTGTGCACTCCTATTGATAAAATGTGAACCAATAATATATAATAATATTTAATGTATATACACACAGACAACAGTTATGTCCTTGAAAAAACAGATTGTCCCTCTAACAAGGGTTCAATGACATTCATAACTTTGTTACCTTTATGCTAATGAGTGGGGTCTTTCTTTTACCTCTAATAAACAGAACGCACAGATAGAATTCCTGGCTCTTCTCCTCTGGGGGGGAGGGGGGGGGGGCGGGGGGATTGTAAAATCCTGACAAAATATATCACAAGAAAGTGGATGTCAATGGTTTTTTACATGCGTCCAGTGGACATCATCCCCCCTCGATTGCTAATGTACCCCTAGGCCAATTCATAAGATTTTGCCGAAACTGCTCTAGGTTGGAAGAAGCCATGGAACTCTGCCAACGCTTCTTGGACAAAGATTATCCACCTAAATCCATCTTGTATGCATAGTAAGGCGAGAAATACAGAGAGCCCAAGCTCCCTGTTACTGAGACACATAATTTCATTTTGCAACTACTAAAGAGATGGGATAAAAAATTAACACTGCGGTCGAGTGAATTTAAAATTAGCACTAAAGCTGTGCTCCGAAATAAAGACCCTATTTTTTTCAACCACCTTTAATAGTTCCTATGATGCTATCATTGGCATTTTACATAAACATTATTTAGTATCCCTAATAACCCAAGGGTAACTTTTAGAAGAAGTAATATTATTAAAAACATCCTGGCGACTTCTACATTTAAGCCGCAGGTTGGTGTAAGTGGGGTTTCTCATTCTGATGTGGGTGATCTTAGGTACTAGGTGCTTAACCTGCAAGTCATGTACTAGGTGCTTAACCTGCAAGTCATGACCTCTGTCATGGTGTTAACTACTTTAGACCTACTGATGTAGCATAAAGAAAGAGATTGCTTAATGCAGCAGAAACCAAGTGGATTTTAAAAACTGAATACGTTAAAACCATATGGTTTAAATGAAGAGATTGATCAAACCTTTTAATTTAAATATGTGTCTCACATTCTTTTGCACCATATCCTAGTGGCCTTATCAATATCTGGAGCTGAAGTATAATAAGTAATTTTGACTTACTGCTGATTTAAAGGGTGGTACCTACATAATAATAATAATGGCACACCACGCTACTCCAGCTTTGTGTGCTCCCCTGCTCCATCCATACCATATGTGGTGACTTGCACGATCAGAATTTGACCTGTTTAGATAGAGCTGAGGTGACACATAGTCACCTTTCCAGGTAAGGGTAGAGCTCTCTGGTTGTATCCATTCCTGCTACAGAATCTTTCCTGGGTAGTGGGAGAGGGGTTGGTCTGGGGTCGTTAGCTACATACATGCTTACCCTTCTTGCAGGTTTTTATACTTAATCTATATTTTGATTTGCTTTGTGATTATAGCACTATATATATTTTTGCATCACACAGTTTGCCTTTTTGGGGGTTTTATAGGCACTTACGTTATAAACCTCTTCTTTTTGGGAGGATAGTGCCACAGCATACATTTCTGAGCTGTTTGCTTTTAACAGTGTTATGCTAAACTATCAATAATTTTATTCTACATTGTGATAAATGTTTTGTCTCTCTATTTATGTGACTGCAGTTCTTTATTCACGTCATTGCAATCAGAATTTTTTTAATGTTCATTTATGATACTTACAGTGGCATACTGAGGGGTGGGTGGGTGGCGGCGCACCGTCCTGGGTGCAACAAGGCTTGGTTCTGTGAGCTGTGTGGCTACACAGGGCGCCATAGCATCAGGTGCGCCGGCCAGCCGACACAGCTCACACACGCAGGGGTCGACAGGAGAACAGCAGGAGAACTTCACGGATAGTTGGGGGTGGAACCAAACCAGATGTGGGGGCAGAGCTAAAGGCAGCCTCCACTCACTGATCTTATTGCAGCACACTGAGGGGAAGTAGGAAGGAGTTCCTACTTCCCCCAACAACTGCACACCAGGGACTTCACTGACTCCACTCCTCCTCCAGTCCATACTGTCAGTAAGTGAGTGTGTGCTTGTGTGTTTGTAACTGGGATTGTGTCTGTCTGCCTGTGACTGCGTCTGTGACTTTCTTATTGTGACTGTGTGTGTGTGTGTGTGTGTGTGTGTGTGTGTGACTGCGTCTGTGACTGCATCTGTGAAAGTATGCTTGTGACTGTCTACCTGTGACTGTGTGTGTGACAGTCTGTCTGTGACTGTCTGCCTGTGAATGTGTGTGTGACTGTCTAACTGTGACTGTATCTGTGACTTTCTGCTTGTGACTGTCTACCAGTGCCTGTGACTGTCTGCCTGTGACTGTATCTGTGACTGTCTGCTTTTGACTGTGTGTCTGTCTGCCTGTGACTGTGTGTGTGACTGTTTACCTGTGACTGTGTCTGCCTGTGACTGTGTGTGACTGTCTGCCTGTGACTATCTACCTGGGACCGTGTATGACTGTCTGCCTGTAATTGTGTATGTGACTGACTGTGACTGTCTGCATGTCACTAAGTGCAGTGGCACACAATCCATGGGGCCCCGGTGCGAAACTGATCCGTGGGCCCCCCCAGATCCATGCTCCCCTCTCTCCCCCGATCCATGCCCCCATCCCCCCTGACACATACATACAGACACACACACACAGACACACATACATACAGACACCCACACATATATACACACAGACACATACATACAGAGACACAGGCACACATACAGACACACATACAGACACACACACACAGACACACATAGACACAGACACATACATACGGGGCACCATGGATTGTGTGTACGCCACTGCATACATAGACACACACACACATACAGAGACACAGGCACATACATACGGGGCCCCATGGATTGTGTGTACGCCACTGCATACAGAGACACACACACATACATAGACAAAGACACATACATACGAGGCCCCATGGATTGTGTGTACGCCACTGCATACATAGACACACACATACATACAGAGACACACATACATACAGAGACACACATACAGACAGACACACATACAGAGACACAGACACACATACAGACACACAGAGACACAGACACATACAGAGACACACACACACACATACAGAGACGCAGACACACACACATACAGAGACAGACACACATACAGAGACACAGAGACACACACAGAGACACAGAAACACACACATACAGAGATACACACACATACAGAGACACATACAGAGACACACACATACACAAAATGTTTCCTAACTTGTTACTTTCCCTGGGGTCCAGTGGTGGCTCAGCCTGATGGGAGTCAAAGTTCCCACTCTGACTCCCTCCTCCTCCTCCTTCCTCCCGCTTGGACTCTCAGTATGCTGGGAGGAGTGACCGGGGAAACACTTCCTGCCAGCTCTGATGTAATCACAGGTAATAAAGCACCCAGCGCAGACCGGTCCCCCTCACTATCCATATCCATTGGGTGGGCCTGACAGCATGGCCGGGGACGCAAAATGTGGCAGCAGGCTTGGTACCCGGTTGCAGAGCGGTCAGCCAGCCCACAATAAGAAATCTGGTGGCTAATGTGAATTATATGCAAATTTGTTGACTGATGCCAACGTGCATCACATGTTAGCATCAGACAGCCAATGGCAGCACATTACCCCATTCCCCTAGTGAAAGGTCTTAGTGCCTCCCCCAGTTTTGTAGCCTTCCCCATATATTGTTCCTAGAGTCGCCACTGTGTCTGCAAGTCTTGCTGGAAAATGAAGTCAGCATCCCCATAAAGCTTGTCTCCTGGTAGACGGCTGCGTTGACCCTGGACTTAATAAAGCACAGTGGACCAACACCAGCAGATGACATGGCTCCCCAACACAAACTGTGGAAACTTCCCACTGGACTTTAGGCATCTTGCAGTGTGTGCCTCTCCATTCTTCCTCCAGACTCCGGGTTCTTGGTTTCCAAATGAGATGCAAAAGTTGCTCTCATCAGAAAAGAGGACTTTGGACCACTGAGCAACAGATCAGGTCTGTTTTTCTTTAGCCCAGGTAAGACGCTTCTGACCTTGTTTGTTGTTCAGGAGCAGCTTGACAAGAGGAATACAGCATCTGAAGCCCATGTCCAGGATCCATATGTGTGTGGTGGCTCTTGATGCACTGACTCCAGCCTCAGTCCACTCCTTGTGAAAGTCCCCAACACTTTTGAATGGCCTTTTCCTGACATTCCTCTCCAGGCTGTGGTCATCCCTGCTGCTTGTGCACCTTTTTCTTCCACACTTTTCTCTTCCACATAACTTTCTATTAATGTGATTTGATACAGCACTTTGGGAACATCCAACTTCCTTCGCAATTACCTTTTGAGGCTTTCCCTCCTTATGGAGGGTGTCAATGATGGTTTTCTGCACAACTGTCAGGTCAGCAGTCTTCCCCATGATTAGAGTGGGACACTGTGAGCCTAGAATATTGCACCTTTTCACAATATTCTAATTTATTGAGATTGTGGATTTGGGGTTTTCATGAGCTGTAAGCCATAATCATTGCACTTATCACAAATCACGGCTTGAACTATCTTGCTTTGCATGTAATGCATCTATCTCATATATTAGTTTCCCCTTTTATGTTGCATTACTGAAATAAATGAACTTTTGCACGATATTCAAATTTTTCGAGTATCACCTGTATATAACCACACCACTGCATTCAAAAATCACACTACATAAAAATACATGCCTGCATTCAAACGCCAACACCACATACAAACACACCCCCTACATTCACTTACACATACTCCATAACAAAAACATGCTAACACTTACAAACACAGAAACACTGCTCAGTGCTAAACAAAACCCCAAAAACATTGTGGTTGTTTTTACATTTTAAAGTTGGGAGGGATGGGAAGGGAAGGGGGCAGGGGGAGTGCCATAAATAGGACCTGCCACGGGTGCCAAATGCCCTTGGGAACTTATATAGTGTTTTTTATTATTACACCTTTTTTACAATAACTATGGGGCTCCAGTTGTCTGTAATGCCACAATTTATTGTGTTAGTACAGTGTGAGATAGACTTGTACATAACGAGATGATTTGGCTTGGTTGAACAACTTTTCTCAAAATAAATTTAAAAAATTTGGGGACACCGAGTTTTTGCCAGATACCAGTTTAGCTTGGCACAATTCCAGAACTGAAATTCTGATTTAGGAGCTGAATCAGAAGTACAAAAAAGGGTGGATAAATGTTTTTTTTAATTGACTTTTTTTGTCTTTGCCCGTGATAGTCTTATCTATATATTGTCCAATTTAACCTCTATCTATTACCTTTTGGTGCACCCTGTTACCATATTTATTTATTTTTTAACCATTTTTAAGGGTTTTTGGAGAGAATTTCCCTTTTTAGGTGTAATGCCTGCTACCCTGTTATTTAGCACTGCCCCATTTTCTCTTTTTTTCTACCTATTGTATAGTCTCTCCAGGAGCTAGCTGGTGTGTTAATGGTTGCTAATGAGATATTAAAGATGTTGATGTGATTGCAACCTCACTGGTCCAGCTGAAAAAGGTGATGTATTTGGATTAGGATCACATTAGCTCAACACTCCAGTGAATGAGGCTAAAAATTGCAAAAACATTATTGGTCATGTGCGTGTGCGTATGTATATACTGAACTTGATACATGCATATAATAGAATACATAGATGTATTGTGTTTGGTGGAGGACTTGTGTGCCATGAACCAATAATGATATAAATACCCCCTCTTAAATTCTGAACAGATTGAAGCTTCATAAGATGCAGTTTATATATGCAAGTGTCATATGATTGCAATTGGGTTCATCGCGTATGAATACAGCCTAAAGAATGAAGAAACGAGGTGCGTAATAGGATGTACAGATTTCAGTGGGTACTCAGAATTTAGAATACACTTACTATGAACTTAAAGGACACAGAGTGCCTCCAATAAATATTTCTTAGGATAAATTCTCTGACACAAGGAGTGGTTGGGATGGATATTAGGGTTTATAAATGTTCCAGCTACAATCAGTAGTCATACAGCCAGTAATGTAGTGTAAATGGGAGTATTGATATTAGATTAGCAGCACAAGTTGATACATCAGTGTAAAAATAATATAGAATTTCTCAATTCCTATGAATTGTACATTCTGTGGTCGAAAATATACTATATAAAGTTACTTTTTTTTTTCTTCCTGTTTTGTTTCATTAGAATTTTGTCAATGCTGCCTTTCCCCTTTGGCCATATCATGTATCATAACCTAGGCTGTAAGGAAATAATTCAAACGTAGGAGTACCTGCCAAACGGGGCTTAAAATGTGTAGACATTTCATTAAATTTACAAAGTACAAATTTCTTTATCAAACTTCAGACAAACGGAAACAAAAGAAAGAAAATTAGACAAATTATATAGATGAACTATATTTTTATTTTGTGTACAAGTCTAATCCTGACCAGACTGTACAACTGTACATTAATAAGCTGTATGTATTTATTATGTCATTCTTATGCAGTTACTGGGATCAAACAAGCAGCAATGGCAATCTAATTCCAATTTAGTCATGCTCCTAAGAACTGCAATTCTAAAACACAGGATTTCGTTTTTGACCTATTTATTTTGCTTTCTTGTCCAGTTGTTTTCAACAAAGAAATCAGAATGCTGAAACTTTAAATGGTAAAGATACATGTTCCTGCAAGGAAAGGACGCACATCTTCTTCCTAAAAACCCACAAGACAGCGAGCAGCACAGTCATGAATATACTGTTTCGTTTTGGAGACACTCGCAACTTGACCTTTGCCTTTCCAAAGAATGGACATTTTTCGTACCCCAGTTTATTTAATTCCAAACTTGTTGATGGTTTCTCAAAGGAAAGCAAGCAGGAGTTTCATATCATGTGCCATCACATGAGGTTCCAGCTTAGTGAGGTACAAATGCACAGATGTGTAGGGTAGCTGTTAAATTGGAAAATAACATCATGTCTCTGGTGTATGGAAACAAAAGTTGAGGTTAAAAACTGGTAGACCTACACAGGAAGACACATTTTGTGGTAGGTTGATAAGGTACTCTAAGATTTTTCTTTTTTCTAAAGATTCATTTTTTTATAGTGGGTTGAATTTTCAAAAAGGCTAGTGGAATGGTTGTTGGGGAAGGCAGGTAACAATTATAAGTTTCAGAGTAGAATAGGGAATGAAGAAGTTAAATCACAAAGTGGGAGTAATCAGGAAAGACATTGTAGACTGCTAGATGTGTTCTACACATGAGATGCAGCACTTCATTACATAGTCAAATGAACACAATGAAATTGCTAGAAACTGGTAAAGAGGACTTTGTTGATGCCTATACTTTTAATTGCTTATAAAATGAAACCAGCTTAATTATACATATTTAACTATCAAAACTATCATCTGCATTCAGTAACATCCAGTGGCAGAACGAACGTAGAGGTATCCTGGAGCAAGAAATTTGTTCAAGCTCCACTCTAATAGTGACCAAAAGGTAGATCTCCACCTATCGTACAACTCGGACGATACTATGCCAGCTGGGAACCTACCATATGTCCATCCTTGCAGGGTTGTATTTGTGAGCAGTGTTTGTACATTTGAATGTTTTTATATAGAGTATATGTGTGCATGCTGGGGTGTATTTGTATGTACTGTTGCCACTGGAATGCAGTGTTGTACTTGTGTGTAGCATTTATGTTTTTTGTTTGTTTTTTTACTGACACACACAAATTCATATACACAATGACACACATGCACAGACACACACACCAATACATACTTGGATACAAAAATGCACACATAGACACTTGCATACTCCTCGACACATGCACACTCCTTGACACGTGCACAGCCTGATACTGACACACAGACATATGCACTGTCATATACACTCCTTGACATACAGATGCATACCCTGACAAACACATACACACACACACAGATATGCAGATACACAGACACCCACAAATACATACACAGTCACACACACTGAAATACACAAACACTCAGATACACACATTGACATATACATACACCTTGACACATATGCACACTGACATATGCACACACACACACATAAACAAATACATGTAATAATGTTTATATTTGTAGCTACTGTCCTGTTAACTTACATTTTGTGTGCAGATGAGTGGCTTGCTTGCGGTCCTGCTTCTGCTGGCTGAGGCTGATTGGAGCGAATTTGGCGTATGCAGCAGTTCACTCCTGCTTCTCTTCTCCATGCTGCCTGTTTCGTCACCGCCTCCCTCTCTCGCGGCGCTCTCTGTATGAAACTGGGAGGAAGTGACTAGCTGATACTTTCCCCATGCTCTGCATGTACAACAGCCATTTAAGTGCAGATGGGTGCCCTTAAATGATAAAAGGGGTGGGGAACCTACTACTATCTCCCCCACAGCCCCCACCTATGAGCAATGGTTGGGGGCCCTTCAATGACAGGCCCTTCAATTACATTTAGTACAAGAAAAAGGTGCTCTGTGCAATTAGGCGCTTAACAATAATATATAAATAGAACAGCAGCTCAAACACGCATGCAGGTATCCCAATCCTACACAAACACAATGTGAAAGAAAAAAGTGAACTTAGTGGATCGTACTACCACCAAAAGATCACTCAGTGGAGCGCTAAATATCAAATTCTTACCCCTATTGGAATAACGTATATATCACTTTAAGGGGCAGACAGCATAATAAAATCTACAACAAGAAAATACACATCATGGTGCAGTATGCTTGTAAGGTGTGAATGGAGTGGAAGAAGATGTATGTCCAACTCACATGGTAAAGAGCCTGGAGATTGGCTCAAATCACAACAGCTGAGGTATGTTTGGTAATACCAGACCTTCTCCAGATATACAGCTCACAACATATGTGGATAAAAAAGGACAAAAATCCTAGTGCAAGTATGTTTAAAATAAACAAGTGGTCACATATAACAGTGCATGAATGTGCTCACCTGGAATAGAGCCAATTGTACTAGGCTCTATGTATAAGCGTGTGGTGCCTTTAAGGGAGGCACTACCCTTCTTTAGAAAATGCAGGAAGCAGTTGAAGATCCACTACCAGATGTATAAGGTAAAAGTAACAATTTATTAAAAAAAAAAAAAACAATTAAGCAAAGTAAAACTGTATATACAGGTACCAAAAAGTAAAAGTCTCTGGGATGGTCTTCCTTGGAGTTCCGAGACGCGTTTTCGCCGTGGGGCTTTCTCAATCGGATGAATCTGCTTCCTGAATGGGCGGTGTTTAAATGTTGGTGTCGTCCGTCTGATTGGACGTGCTGATTGCCGGGTAGCCAATCGTAATGCATGGAATGTGGAGGTGTGTCTCACAGCTGACGGTCGTGAGTCCGGGAGCTCAAAACCCGGAAGTACCATGAAGTGTAGCCAATCTCACGTGGTTAACTGACGTTGTCATTTGGAGCATGTTCAGTGGTTACTAAGCTGTCCGAGGAGCCATCTTGGTTATGGGCAATAGCTCCATAGTTAGATCCATTTTTTTAAAAATCCAATATTGCATAAAGAGTCCCATATTAATAGTAATATATAAAATAAAAAGCAAAAAGAACATGGTTATACATAGCAGAATAATAATATTAGCATATATACATAAAGGGACTATTGACTCTCATTATATGCTTGCAATCAAAAGGGAAATGTGCTAAAAAAAAATAAAAAAAAAAAAGGCAATCAGATGATTGAAAAAAAGGTGGCACAACACATGTCAGTGAATGAAGTGGATAAGCAGTGCCAACTGATCTAAAAGCATACATAAAAGATCCAATTAAAATTTAAGTCTTATCTTAAAAAGTGGCAAAGCTCAAAATCATTATTTAAACCATATGGTTGTAAACTGTTTAAATTAAAGATCCACTTCATTTCCATTTGTCCCATCTTTTTAATGGTATCATCACCTCTCCAATTAAGGTGAACTCTCTGGATTCCCAAAAAAGTCATCTGATTTGGATCACTATTATGTTTGATTTTAAAATGTAGTGATAGACTATGTTTGGTATATCCATTTCTGACATTGCGTACATGTTCTTGTATCCTAACTTGCAAGGGGCGAGTAGTGCGTCCTATATAGACAAGATTGCAGGTGCATTTAATCATATAAATTACATGTTTGGTGTGACATGTAATGATTTCTTTAATTATAAACTTTTGATCTTTATCATGAGGGTGTTGGAAATTTTTTATATGACGTTTAGAACTTTTTGTGTTTTTACAAGCACCACAAATTCCACATCCATAAAAACCACTACTTTCATTGAATGGATTTCCTTTAATGATTTTCTTCAATGAAGAATGGTTTTGAGTCAAATTACATTTTAAATTGGGGACACCCCTATAGACGAGTTTTGGTCTGTCTGGAAGAATTTGTTTTAGAACCTCATCGCTTTTTAAAATGGACCAGTGTTTATTTAAAATTTTCTTGAGTTGATTACTTTGACAATTAAAATCACTTATAAATGGCACATTATCCCAATTCATATTTGATGGTTTATTTTTGTACTGGATCAATGATTCTCTATCCTGCAGATTGACTTCATGGAGGGCCTTTTTAAGAAGTGAATTGTCATAGCCCTTATCGCTAAAGTCACCAATAATTCTTTGTGCTTGTTCGCAGAACTTTTCATTATCTGTACAGTTCCTCTTAATCCTCATGAGTTGAGATTTTGGGGCATTTAGAAGCCATGGAGAATAATGACAGCTATTTCCTTGGATATAGCTATTTACATCAATTTTCTTAAAAAATGTGCTCGTTTTAATTACATTGTTTTCTATATATATATTGAGGTCTAAAAAGCTAACGTTTTCTTTACTATAGGAGCTGGTCACTTTTTAAGATAAGACTTAAATTTTAATTGGATCTTTTATGTATGCTTTTAGATCAGTTGGCACTGCTTATCCACTTCATTCACTGACATGTGTTGTGCCACCTTTTTTTCAATCATCTGATTGCCTTTTTTTTTTTTATTTTTTTTTAGCACATTTCCCTTTTGATTGCAAGCATATAATGAGAGTCAATAGTCCCTTTATGTATATATGCTAATATTATTATTCTGCTATGTATAACCATGTTCTTTTTGCTTTTTATTTTATATATTACTATTAATATGGGACTCTTTATGCAATATTGGATTTTTAAAAAAATGGATCTAACTATGGAGCTATTGCCCATAACCAAGATGGCTCCTCGGACAGCTTAGTAACCACTGAACATGCTCCAAATGACAACGTCAGTTAACCACGTGAGATTGGCTACACTTCATGGTACTTCCGGGTTTTGAGCTCCCGGACTCACGACCGTCAGCTGTGAGACACACCTCCACATTCCATGCATTACGATTGGCTACCCGGCAATCAGCACGTCCAATCAGACGGACGACACCAACATTTAAACACCGCCCATTCAGGAAGCAGATTCATCCGATTGAGAAAGCCCCACGGCGAAAACGCGTCTCGGAACTCCAAGGAAGACCACCCCAGAGACTTTTACTTTTTGGTACCTGTATATACAGTTTTACTTTGCTTAATTGTTTTTTTTTTTTTAATAAATTGTTACTTTTACCTTATACATCTGGTAGTGGATCTTCAACTGCTTCCTGCATTTTCTAAAGAAGGGTAGTGCCTCCCTTAAAGGCACCACACGCTTATACATAGAGCCTAGTACAATTGGCTCTATTCCAGGTGAGCACATTCATGCACTGTTATATGTGACCACTTGTTTATTTTAAACATATTTGCACTAGGATTTTTGTCCTTTTTTATCCACATATGTTGTGAGCTGTATATCTGGAGAAGGTCTGGTATTACCAAACATACCTCAGCTGTTGTGATTTGAGCCAATCTCCAGTCTCTTTACCATGTGAGTTGGACATACATCTTCTTCCACTCCATTCACACCTTACAAGCATACTGCACCATGATGTGTATTTTCTTGTTGTAGATTTTATTATGCTGTCTGCCCCTTAAAGTGATATATACGTTATTCCAATAGGGGTAAGAATTTGATATTTAGCGCTCCACTGAGTGATCTTTTGGTGGTAGTACGATCCACTAAGTTCACTTTTTTCCTTCAATTACATTGCTTAGGAATCTTTGAATGAAAAGAGTTACAGAGCAATAAAATGTGTGTCTGTCTTTGCATTTTTGTTACAAAATGGAGTCACATCTGCTAAGTAGTGACTGACAGTATACATTTTTAATTTAAGAAACAATTGACTGTTTCGGTCATATCAAGTTTTTGTACCCTCAACAGAGAAGATACTGCTTTTAAGTGAGTGCTAGCTATTGTTTTAACTTTGTTTCAGTGTGAAGAGGTTTCGTGTTTTTTTAGAATTTAAAAAATTCCTATTTATATAAAATTTGCTAGTTCCCTATTTTAAGACTGTTCTTCCCACTGCAATTGCACAATTTAAAGGGGAAAAATGGGATCCCATAAATACTATTCTCCCAAAATCTAACACAGAGGAGAGGTCTGAGTCAGGGGATACTATAGGCATCAAAACATCTTTAGCTTAATGAAGCAGTTTTGGTGTATAGATCATGCCCCTGCAGTCTCACTGCTCAACTCGTTTAGTCATTAAATCACTTTTGCTTCTGTTAATGCAGCCTTAGCCACACTTCTCCTGGCTGTGACTCACACAACCTGCATGAAAAAAATGGTCAGATGTTAACTTGCTTAAGAAGTTGGTGTCTCCTGCTCTGCAAATTGAACTTTAAACACACATAGGAGGCTCCTGCAGAGTTTAGAAGGCTATTAAAGGACCAGGAGATAAGCAATGCAAGTTGTTTTGGTGCCTATAGTATGCCTTTAAACACTACTATGAGTAGATGATAAAATATGGGCATGAGTTGTGTGTGATGGGTGGAAAACAGATAGTAGGTCTGATTTGCTTAATATTAATTTTAGCTGTTATCTGTGATTCATAACAACTTTATGCCTTCTAAAGATTGTCATCAGAGTGAGTGTGACTAAATATCTGACTGTATACAAAAAAATGCTCCATTGCAGAAAAGTGAGTATTTCTTTGTCCTAGAAGTTTGAAAGTCAATTAATGCTGTAATTATTTTTAGGTGGAAAACGTGATGCCCAATGATACCTTTTATTTCACCATTCTACGGAACCCAGTCACTCAAATGGAATCATCCTTCTCATACAATAAAAAACAGGAAGTCTTCCAAAAATCTGCGAGCCTGGAGGACTTCCTCAACAACACCTCCAAATACTATAGAAGCAACATGTCATCCAGCTACTATGCCAAGAACTATATTGCCTTTGATTTGGGTTTTGACAACAATGGAAGAGAATCTGAAAAGCATTATAAACTGCTGTGTCAGACAGTGGAGATCATGTTTGATTTAGTGCTAATTGTAGAATACTTTGATGAATCTTTGGTGCTCTTAAAGAATGCTCGTTGTTGGACATTTGATGATGTTTTATCGATCAAACTTAACAGTAGGAGGGGGGGCGTGGCTACCGGCGGAGCAAGATGGACGTGTAATCTCTAGCTCCTGCACATGGGCTCCGAAAAAGGCGTCTCAAAACCCGCAATAGACGACCCTGACAAACCAAAAACGAACATGTCACAACCCAAGCAGAAAAGGCAAGCCTCCAAAACCGAAAAACAAAACTTTTTTGGTCAAACTGCCGCGCAAAACAAATATACAAACCAGCAGCACCAACAAGATGGCGGGGAGGAAACACACGACAGCAACCTCCTCACAGACTCTGCCGACCAGACTATGGAAGAGCCGGTCACCAAGCAATTTCTTTTGGAACAGCTGGGAGCGTTCTCCAGCAAAATGATGGCTGGCTGGGAAAAAGGCCTATCAAGCCTGAAGAAAGACATAGGGGAGCTGGGAGCGAGAACCTCCCGCGTGGAGGAGAGGATAGAGGAAACACAAGAGGCACACAACCACCTAATAGACCAGGTGAACGCACTGCAAGCCACAGTATCCACAATGGAGAACAAGCTCATGGATATTGAAGATAGGGCGAGGAGGAATAATCTACGACTGCGGGGCATACCAGAAACGGTGGCCCCTGCGGACCTCCAGGCCTACGTGCACGAATTTTTCCATGTGCTCTCGCCAGACACACCGCCAGACATGCTCCTCTTGGATAGAGTACACAGAATACCTAAACCTTCACACCTACCACCCTCAGTCCCAAGGGATGTCATCCTGTGCGCTCACTACCATCATATTAAAGAAATAATCTTAAAACAGAGCAGAACAAATAAAAATGCACTTGGCAAATACGCTGATATAAAGATATTCCCGGACCTATCCGCAGCGACGCTGAGAAGGAGGAAAGCCTTCCAACCCATCACTATCATCCTCAGGCAGCACCAAATAGCTTACCGGTGGGGTTACCCCCTCAAGCTTCTCATCACCAAAGACGGCGCGACGAAGATATTGGCCTCGCCAGAAGACGGTGAAAAGCTCCTCAAGGAATGGAACTTACCCACACCAAGCAAGCCGACTAGAGAATCTGCCATGCTGCATCGTGAATGGCGCAAAGTATAGTATCAATAGACTTATACCAGCCAATCTGGACTGATAATAAGATATAACGAGTAGAGGCTGGTAATGTATATAATGATCCAATTGTTTATGTTTGCTTATGCTAATTTTGTTAACCTTGTGACACCTCAACCCGCACATTTCCATGGCACAGACAACAACTACACGCACGCCAACGCACACTAGAACCCCGAATGCCAAAAGTAGACCAAATCTAGATCAGATTTACCCCCTACCTAATTGAGTAGGCACACCCACCAACCCACACCTAAGACAAAAGGGTTATGGATAACCTACTGACCCCAACCTGCTGGAATTGAAGTGAAGCTGAATTGCAGACGCAAAGTTAGCTGCACCACAACCTGAATGCCTATCTAAGATTGTACAACTGAAAAAAAAAAAAAAAAAGTTAATATTAGTATTACTCTACTACTGTATATTAGAATCAAACGGAGCAAGAGGTCGGGGGGAAGGTGGGGACACGCTAACCGAAATACCCCGACACGAAGCACAGCACAGACGCACTAGCATTCTTAGTACAAGAAGCTGTGGCAGCTTTCCCCAACACACTGTAGCAATTGCCGGGGTGATATATAAAATAAAAAAAAAATAAAAAAAAAAAACAGCACTTGCACTCCCTCTGACCTCGGTACCTATACTAAGATAAGGCACCAAACCCATAATCAGGGATACTAGCTTGGCATGAATTTCGGGGAATACGATAATACCTAAACAATGAAGGAGCCCAGGTAGCCTCCTTCGTGAGCAGAAAGTACATGCTCACCACACCCCAGGTACTACCAAGGAGTACCGAGCCCTACATCTGGGCATTGTTGTACATAGTTGAGTTCTCTACGAGACTCAGGTTTATACCCCACCTATCCTTACCCCTAGTTGCAAACCATGAGAAGGATCAAGAACCCACTACACCCAAACCTATGCATATCAAGCAAACAGTCCGCAAGTCGCTCATCACCAGGCACACACCATGGCTGGCATACCGAGGCAGACTATCACTAAACATTATACTGAACTACTCAACAACAGACGAAGAATTCCAACCTGCCCAACCCCATAATGAAAATATATTCACATAATGTAAGGGGCCTAAATACCCCCCAAAAACGCCAAACATTGCGCACAGAACTGAAAAACCACAACGCGGATGTGATCTGCCTCCAAGAAACTCACTTCAAAAGGCAGACATCTCCTTCCTTGGACCCTTCACAATTCCCAAACCAATACCACTCCACACATAGCCACAAATCTAGAGGAGTTAGCATTCTAATACACAAATCAGTGGCATTTGATCCACTCAAAATAGTTAAAGACGCCAATGGGAGATACCTCATCCTAATATGCAACCTCAATGATATCACATACACCATAGTCAATATCTACGCACCAAACGACAATCAATGGCACTTCCTACATAAAATACTGACTAAAGTAAGTACTGTACAACAAGGCATAGTAATATACTGTGGAGACCTAAACCACACCCTAGACCCAGAAATGGACACTACACTGGACGCAAAAAAACCCAGACTGGCATCTCTTAGACCGGCCTGCGCCAAACTTAATAAACTGCTAATTCAATTTAACTTATACGATGTGTGGCGCACACTACATCCAGGAGATAAGGACTACACCTACTACTCCCAAGTGCACAAGACCCACTCTAGGATAGATCATTTTTTCATGACCAGCACAGGATTACCACACACGCACCAATGTACACATGGAGATATTACATGGTCGGACCACGCCCCAGTGATACTGACACTCACTGACGCATTCACATACAAAGGCAAAGGCTCATGGAGACTAAACAACTCACTGCTTCACGACCAAGACTTCACCCTCACACTAGACCAAGAACTTAAACAATACTTTACTACTAACGAGAACCCCCAGACCACGGCCCCGATTCTGTGGCAAGCACATAAATCAGTCGTACGAGGACTGTTGATCCGCAGAGCATCATATCTCAATAAACAAAGACGTGCAACACTGATGAAACTGCTCATACAATTAAGAGATACGACCCAAACTTATTACCAAACAAAAAAACAGGATCTCCTATCGGAAATCCAAAACATCACCTCCAAAATTAATGACCACCAATTCCAAAAAACGGCATACATTCTGAAAAAATTCAAAATGAACCATTATGCAAAAGGGAACAAGGCCAGCAAACTGCTGGCCAACATGCTACGCAAAAAGCAATCTAACTCCAAGATTCCATACATTCTCTCAAAAAGTAACCAAAAACTATGGAATCCACAAGACATGAATAGGGAATTAGTGACCTTCTATAACACCCTCTACAATCTAAAAGCAGATGAAACCCTATATCAACCAACTGTCACAGACATTGAGGGATACCTACGACAAATACCACTGCCAACACTGACAGAAGAACAAAAACACAAACTATCGGAACAGATCTCGATAACTGAACTGACGGACACAATTGCCAGACTACCTACAGGGAAATCCCCGGGCCCAGACGGATTCACGAATCAATACTACAAAACTTTCGCACCCACAATCGTTCCTTACATGAAACAAACCTTTCAATCCATAATACACACGGGGACGATCCCACAGGAAATGCTCATAGCCCATGTAGCCACACTACCCAAACCAGGGAAATTGCCAGACAAAGGACAGAACTTACGCCCAATCTCACTTCTTAACACAGATCTTAAACTGCTGGCGAAAATATACTCGAATAGACTAGCTGCAATGCTTCCAGACTTGGTCCATGAAGACCAAGTTGGCTTTATAAAGGGAAGGCAGGGCACTGACGGTACTAGGAAAGTTTTAGACATACTATACAGCATACACAAACGGAAAACGGGATGCCTATTCCTGTCACTTGATGCCGAAAAGGCTTTTGATAGGCTGAATTGGGACTTTCTCAGAGCGACCTTAACGAAGTTCGAATTCCCACCAGAGTTCATGAACACAATACAGGCTTTATATAGCAAACCCACCGCTAGACTCATCAACGCAGGGTTCCTGTCGGATCCGTTTGAGATCACAAATGGGACCAGACAGGGATGCCCCCTCTCACCCCTCTTATACGTACTGGCGTTAGAACCTCTCACGACTCTCATTAGACAACACCCATTAATCCTAGGCATCAAAACACAAAACAAAGAACATAAACTTACACTATTCGCGGACGATGTACTATTGACGCTACAAGACCCCGAAGCCTCCCTACCACATTTCCACTCTACACTAGAAAACTATAGTAAAATGTCCTATTACAAACTAAATATTTCTAAGACGCAAGCTCTTTGCAAAGGTCTCCCCCCAGAGGTCACTTATAAACTAAAAAACACCTACACATACGACTGGAGAACTGACTACATTACATTTCTAGGTATACGGTTCACAAAATCACACACCGCATTATTTAACGCCAATTATGGCAAACTCAGTATAGAAATAAAGAAACAACTACAAGAATGGAAAACATCATTCATATCCTGGTCGGGACGCATGGTAGCGATCAAGATGATAATCCTCCCTAAGTTGTTATACCTTTTCAGATCACTTATGATACATATACCCGCCACTTACTTTACCACAATCCAACGCTGGATATCCAGATTTGTTTGGAATGACAAAAGGGCACGTATAGCCCTAAAGGTACTGCAGTTACCGCTCAAAGAAGGGGGTATGAATCTGCCAAATCTTAAACAGTACTACCATGCAACCGTACTTAGCAGCATTATCCAAACACGACCAGGCGCACAAGCACCTCAATGGAAACATCTAGAAGCAGAATGGGCCAATAATATTAGTACTGACAACTTAATGTGGATACCGAAACATACCCGGCCGCAACTACAAGATTGCCTACCAACCACAACATTATCACTAAAAATATGGGACGGAGCCCGTCCCCTCCTAACAAATAACTCAATCCTTTCCAAAGCCATGCCACTTAAATCAATCGCACACATTATCCCGGATTTTAACTACAGAATATGGGAAAGACACGGCATACAATTCCTACACCAGATACTCACCAATACGGGACTAGCAACCTTCGCCTCATTACAGGCCTCACATAAGCTCCCAACGGTAGCACATTATTCATACCGCCAATTAGACTCATGGTTGCGCATACAAATTCAGGAGAAAACAATCAACACTCAGACACAAAAGATGACAGAATTTGAGGAAATGTATATTAGTCCCACACCGCCCCAGAAAGTCATATCCTCTATCTATACAACACTACCCACAAAATGCAAACTGCACGAACACAGATTTATCAAAGCGTGGGAAACAGAAACCCACAAACAATTTACTGAACCGGAATGGGAACGCATGATCCTAACCCCCAAATCCTTCACGTTATGCTCAAAACACATAGAGCTTGCCAAAAAACTCCTATATAGATGGTACCTTACACCCATACGACTACACAAATATAATCAATCCCTTCCAACACACTGCTGGAGATGCAAATCAGGCACAGGAACAATGGCACACATATGGTGGACCTGCCCATACCTGCAACAATACTGGAAAGACATATCCAAAATCATCACACACAGTACAGGATGCACCCTACCTCATAATTTGGACAACTATGTGCTCTTCAATATCCCAGAGTCGCTACCTAAACCAGATAGGTACCTCATCTTCCATATAAATATAGTAGCCCTAGGCGCTCTAGCACAAAACTGGCTATCACAAACTATACCCTCCATCCCCATGTGCATACAACAAATAAGCCACGCGGGCCACTTTGAAACCACAATGAGAAGGCAAACCACTTCTCCCAACAAACCACACAAACAGTACCGAAGATACTGGGAAATAGCATGGGATAAGTGGGAAACATACAAAAATGACACAACAGGGAACCTCCCATCGTGAGCTGATGTCGTGAATGACCTCGACCCACACGAGGCCAGAATACTTGCCAAAGCATACCCCACCAGACGGGAATGCCAAAGTAACTGACCACAAGGAGTACGACCACTCCATACAACACTAGAGGTCCAAAGGTAAACTTGAAGAGCAACCGAAATAACCCTCAAATGACTTCAAGCACATATCTAGTCCCCAGGGAAATTATGGCAAACAATACCACTGAAGCATAGGGTCAGGCCCTAGTTCTCTCCCTCTCATCCACTCCAAGGGTACGGGAAAAGTATATATCCCAAAGGCCAATGCACGAATGTCACTGCCTTGCACGGTTCAACAGTAATTATGTGTACTCCAACAATGTAATTACAGCGACTGTATATGATGACTAACTTGTACACACTCTTTATGGAATTGCAACTACCCCCCTCCCCATCCCTCCCTTCTTTTTTCTGTATCCTCATCCCTAAAGAATGACAAAACAATAAAAATTGTCAAATTTGAAAAAAAAAAACTTAACAGTAGGAGCAACAGTTCCAAACATTCACTCTCAGAAAAAGCTCAGGAAAAGATCAAAAACTGGAGTCAATTAGATTGGCACATGTATGTCTACTTTAATAAGTCTTTCTGGGATCAAGTGGAGAAATTTGGGAGGAAGAGAATGGACTGTGAATTAGGGGAGCTTCGGAGAAAGCGGTCTGAAATGGCTCAGGTCTGCTTACAAGGTGAAGCAGATCCTGACAGACAAATCTCTAAGACCCTACCAATCAGGAAGAGCCAGGATTCTTGGGCACAATCTGAAACTAGGATTAAATGATGCTGAAAAGCAATTTTGCCAGAAACTAGTTACCCCAGAAATTCAATACACTAACCTGTTGAAGAGCAAGAGAGCAAGACATGTTTAGTCTGCTACGACACACATTGCCCTGTCAGCATCTACTATAATGTCATCTCTACCTCTTCACTATCCATTTTCATAACTATTTAATGTCACAATTGTGTTACAGGTAGATAGATGGTAAGCTATGAATTGTTGAAAATTAAAAATGTAATAACAAAATTTAGTACAGAGAGTTATATAGTTTTTCAGACCCAACCTTTTGAGCCCATATTTTGTTATTTAAGTTTACCTTTTTTTCAGTTTGGAGTTTAGCAAATAAACCTCAGTAGTCATGTTCTTTGTCCTTTTCATATATAAATATTATTCAATACAAATACCCACCAATAAATCACCTTAAATGTGTACCCTACAATGTCTCATGAAGGACCTGTAATAGTTGAAATGACGACATGTGAGACCGCTGGTTGTATTTTACTTAATGTAAATATGTGTATACTGTTTTCATGTATGGAATGAATGATACATACCATAAAAAGCTCTGCGGGGCGGATGGGGGTGGCACAACAAAGCACACACATACACATTCCACACACACACACATTATACACAACCAGCAACCATCACACACTACTCACATTGCACATAGCCAGCAAAAATTACACACAGCCAGCTCACACACCATAAAGGGATATGTAAGGATAGTATTACTGGATATAAGAGCTAACTATTAAAGGGACATGCATCACCTGACTTTTTTTTTTTTTTAAACCAGCACGGAAACTCTTTTGAACAATTATACAAAACCAAAGTAAAGCAAGAAAGGTAATAAACTTGGTCAGATTGCATGTTTGAGCACACCTCTCAGCTAGGGGAGTTTCTTCAGCCTCCCTTTCTCTCTTACTCACTCACTAACCCAGTCCAAACCAGTCCACTAATGATAGAAACAGGACACCATTATGTAGCAGTAGCAGGCTCCTCATGCCACTGGCACCAATCAACGGGGGGAAGACAAAAAAATTGCAGGTCAGCCTGGTGGAAATGCACAACAGGCTATCTGCCAATCAAACAGGCTGGCCCACTAAAGGAAAACCAAACAGGGCGTTTTATTTCAGCACTCTCTGCAGGGTCCAAGATTTCAAAGTGTAGTGCGATTACATCTAATGATATTCTTGCAATACACTTTTTGGGGACAGTTCCCCAGCTCTCTCTCCTACATTCTGCCTCATGCCCCGTGGTTCCCTGGTGAACCTGACTGCAAGTGAACCTCCACTGGAACCAGCTACCCTCTCTACTGTGATTGGTATTACCAGCAGTTCCAGCGAGGTCAGGAAGGGGACCATTATGCCCTATATTGTAAAACGGGTGGTGAGCACCTTGATGCACTGGGGCCCTGGTACCATCACCCTTGGGTAACTACTGGTAGTTGTAAAGAATCCAAATGCGATTTAACCACTTAAGGATGGTGGTAATTGAACAAGTTTTGATCAAAACAAAATTGAAACAAAACCTGGAATTTGACTATACAGGTATGTTTTTCAACCATTATTTACCTCTTTTATGTGTACACACACACTTATTATATATATCTTTTTTTTCAGGAAAAACAGGGTTTTCATTTCACATCAAATATTTATATATGAAACATACAATAAAATACACGTATTTGTGTTCAGTGATGTCTCACTAGTACAACAGTACCAACCATGTACAGGTTTTATGGAGTTTTGGAAACGTACACGGTCAAATATAATACTTTTTGTTTTCACATTTTAAAATTTTGTCAGATTGGTTATGTTGCATTTGAGACCATATGGTAGCCCAGGAATGAAAATAACCCCCATTGTGGCATACCTGTCATGGTTCTCACTGTGACATCCCGACGGCAAGACGAGGTCGCCCCAGAAGTGCCCGGTGATGGACTTGAACCAGGGTACTTTGCAGTCCTGGGGCTGCTATTTTGCCTCTGAGCCACCATATCAGCTCAAGAGATAGCCAGAAGTCTATCTTGCCTTGTACCCAGCACTGGGGGCTGGACGTTATTCTGTGGCTGCTCCAATGATCTCAGCACACCTGTGGCTGATCACCAATTAGCCAGGTATAAGACACTGCCTCTCCCTGAGGGCAGTGTCAGTTCATTAAATCTGGTTCCCTTGTTTGGGTCCTGTCTTGCCATATCAGCGTTCCAGTATTTCCTGTTTGATTCCGGCTTCTGACCTTGGCTTTCCTCCTGGACTACTCTGATCTCTGACTTTGGCTTTCCTTGACTACGCTTCTGCTAATCCCTGCTGTACTGCTACTTGGAGCACTATTCCTGGAAAGCCCCCATGCACAGACTCACAGATCAGGTGGCGTCTTACCTGGTCACCCTGGTCTGTGTCTACTTTGCAAGGGTGAGCGTATAATTCTGCGAGCCGGACTCCCCATCAGGTAAGAACCTGACAATACCATTGGCAAAAGTAGACAAAATGGAGTATGTCCAGTCTTATTTAGTAGCCACTTAGTCACAAACACTGGTCAATGTTAGCATTCATATTTGTTTTTTACATTTTTCACAGAAAAACTGACATTTTACTGATAATAGCATCATCATGATACATTTTAATGTTTTAAAACGCCCATATTTGTGTTTAGTGAAGTCTTCCAAGTACAAGAGTTTTTGGAAAGTCACAGGGGCCATGTAGGGCATGCCCATTTCAGTTTACCAGGCTGGTTTGCAGGGCCTATGTTGCCTTTGAGACCATATTGGAGTCCAAAAATGAGAATTACCCCCATCATGGCATACCATTTGCAAAAGTAGACAACCCAGTGTATTTAAAATGGGGTATGCCAAATTTAGTTTCCATCTTTGTTTTTTTGAATTTTTCTCACACAATTAACACTTTTTTTTGTGTTAAAAACTGTTTAAATGTTTTTTATAAACTTTAATTTCAGCTGCTTTGGGGGACTGCCTGACAACCCAGGCAGTCCACCTATAGGCAGTTTAGTACACGGCCGATCCAGGTTGTGTGATCTAAATATCATTGCGACAACATGGCCTGGAAGGGCCGGATTAGCCGCAGGTGGTTTGCCTCGGTTGTCAGGCAAGTCCCTCAGTGGGAGCGCCAGAGTGGGACTGCTGGAGGACCAGTAAGTGTAGAGGACATCAAGGATGTGCTATGCCATAAGGCAGCTTTTAGGACCGCCTCCTTAAGAATGACATAGCACTCTCACCATCCTTAAGGGGTTAAGTAACCCAAAAATAAACAAAACGGTATCATAAAAAATTGAATCATAGGATAAAAATGAACTTTTAATCAGTAGCTATTAAAATACAATATCACAGACTTCCGGTTCCGCAGCCATCTTAGTTGGCTGCGTTTCACATCCGCTCCACCAATAGAAATTGTCATCCTATCCCATACTGCATTATTGCACTGCAGTATCTTACTTCACTCATGATCCTACCCTATAGCACAAATGAACGGCGAGCAAGTTCTTTTTGGAAACCTGGATCACTCTATTACATGGAGAGAGTGACTGCTGAAAATCGAGGCCATAGGGTGGGCCGCAACAGTCTAGCTTCGGCGCAAAAGAAGGCTCGACAAAAGGAAGCGATCCACACCAGACCAGTCCTCCTCAAGTGATAGGGGGTGCTCTGAAACACAGCAAAGGACTGTTACTTGTGGTGGCGACCATGCCACATACCAAACCGCACCTACATCCCATACATATGGAATTCTTCACCAGTTACTTCTCCATGTCCACAAACTTAGCCAATACTCATCATCTAGCCCAGCAGCATTACAAATGGACTTTGAGAAACACCACCAATAGACAACACTCACAGCAAGCATCCAGCAACTTGGTAAAGCCCTGTATCTTAAAATTGGAAGGACTCCTTTCCTCATATTACTCTCGCAGCATCAACTCATATAATTAATCTGCACCTACACTGGGCTCTCTGTACATACTTTTGTTATTTGATATATTAGTCTTGCCTTTTGATTATTTTACCCAACTGAAAATCCCTTACATTGCCCCTGCAAGCCATACATTTTTGTACTTTGATTTTGATATTTTAATACTACCATAAGCCTTCTCCTATGCATTTTGGTTCTTAACCACACACACAGCATCTTCCAACGAGCCACTCGACTAGTTCACAAGGTCCACTGACAGTTCATCATACTGGAGCCTCCATGAATGGAAACACATTACGCACCTATTCAAGTGACCACAATAAGTCACTTACTGTAAAAAACAAGTATATTTGTCCTAGTCTAAACAGAAATACCCACACATACGATAGCGGACTTAAATCACTGTTGGTGGGAGTGCACTCTAATCAACTCATTCTGAACAGAACTAAAACAACACTTAAATGCTAATAACCAGGGTCGGCCTAATGCCTTTAGGTGCCCAGTGTGAAATCTTCACAGCCCCCCCTGCTGTCATCCCCCTTCATCCATGTATAGTATGTATGTATACAGGTGTAGTGTTTGTATAGGGGAATTCTTAAATTAATAATGATTTAAAAACAAATGTTCATTACTCCTTTCCTATTGGTACCTTGTTTGGGAGGGCGTATGCTGATCTCTGGTGTTCCAGTGTGCTGGGAATCAGGTCTGCCCCTCCACCAGGTGCAGACCATGCATAACTTTCTCATAAACTCAGGCACTTGCAGTGTAAGACCTTCCCTGTGGTAATCCGCAGCAATGCTCTGATTGACCAGAGCTCAGAAGACAGCTACCCGTGGTCTGTAGCCAACAGAAATGCAGGTCAGAGGTGCCAGACTGCCTCCTCCTCAGCATTACAGAGGGGCAGACTAAGTATGTCACATAATACTGTGAGTTGTTTTGCTTTGGAGCTCTGGATTTCCCTTATACACCTTAAACACAAATTTGTAGTTTTGCACTGTTTATCCATTTATCACTGAGCTCCACAGCAAACAGAAAACCCTCACAGTACTATGTGGTGTACCAGTTTATCACATAACTCCCGAATAATAAAACTCACAATAATGTGGAGCTCTGTGACAAGTTCATACACTACACAACAATACAACTCCTAGTAATATGCCTATTAGTGTATCACAGAGCTCCTTAACTATAAAACACAATGGAATGTTCATTTTGTATACCAGAGCTCCACTCTAATATCTCTCATTAAAATATGATGTAATCTGTGTGTTGTCTGTGTATGTGATAGGCATGATGGCTGTGTGTGATATGTACGCTATGTGTTGGCTGTGAATAATATTTGGGCTGGGTTTACTGGCTGTGTGTGATGGGTATTTAATTCAGATAAAATTATGTAGGGCCATGTGTGAATGCAGGTGTAGATTTTACAGAGTCACAAGCACACAGTCCCACAGTCAGATGCACACAGTTATACATATACACTGTCAAATACAGCCACATGCACACAGTCACAGGCAGATAGTCACATACACAGGATTATGCAGTCACACATATACACAATTACAGACAGATAGACACACTTGTATACAATTACAGGCAGACAGTAACACACAGATACACACATGCAGAGTTACAGGGATACAGGAACACACAAACATTTACAGGCACTCTGACGGTCTGCTAAGGTATCACCGCCATGCATACCCTTTTCCCATAATAATAGTACGTCAATATCCACAGGTTCCAATATCGCTGGTGTTGCATAATAACCCACACATGAGCCAAGGCTTAATGCTGGGACAAGTCTGGTTTAATGGAAAACAGGCATTCAATTTATACAGTACATAAACTCCTCCTCTGAGCCAGAGAGATAATTGAGTCAGAGAAAATACTAAACTCAATCTTCTGGTCATAAAAAGTACAATTTTCACAACACCCCGAAAGTACCCCCAAAATACATGGGAACCCCACATCCGTGGGTAGCCTGGATCTGGGGGAACAATATATCCAGAAATAGTTCCATGAAAAATGTAGCAAGAGCCAGTCTCCGTTTGTGGGGTTTTGCATGAAAACCACAGAAGATAAAGTCAAGCTGGTACGTGAAGAATGCTCCCTGTGTTCGGTATTCTGGAACTCCCGAATGCCATTGGTCTAAGTGAATGGGAAGAGGAACGTAGAGGGGATCCATAAAGACCGGTGTTCGTACCAGTGCCTTGTCGAAAACAGTTCCAGGCACTCGACGACCCGAAGTCCCGCAGGCAGCGTTCGGGAAACAAGATGGCCGCCATCCATTGTTCCAACCACGTGTATACTTATGCATGAAATGGCTGCCACCCAGGAGCATACGATCAATCTGCGGTTTTCATACAAGATACACAACGTTCTAAGTTCTAATAGTCTCTGGGGTGGTCTAGGTTCGGGAACCGAACAAAATGATGAATAAACTGGAGCAGGATAATAAAATGAACGTGAGTAGTCGAACAGTGATGGGGCATCCCTTCACAGGCACACAATGACAAACACACACAGGTACATGCAGACATTCAAATACATATAGCCACACAAACATACACACACACAGTTACAGACAGTCACAAACAGGGAGACAGTCAGACACACACACACAGTCAGTCACACACACACACACAGTTACAGCCACACACAGAGGCAGACAGTCACACAGTCACACACACACAGGCAGACAGTCAAACACAGGTAGACAGCCACGCACACAGACAGGCAGACAGTCATACACACAAGCAGACAATCGCACACACAAACACACACACACACATAGCAGACAGTCACACACAGGCAGACAGTCACACACACAGTTACCTCTGTTCCTTATGGGCTGGAAGGGAGGAGTGGAGGCACTGCAGCTCCCGGAATCTGATGGTTGTTGGGTAAGCAGGGACATCTTTCTGCTTCCCCCTTTCTGTTCAGCAGTTACCGGAATGTCTTCTGGGCACTTTTGGCTCTGCCACAGCTGTCATTTAGCCCCTGCCCCACCACACGGTGGTCCCTCCGATGTTGCTTTTTTTTTTTTCTAATCCAGGGTGGAAAATAATGACATCTTCCATCTGGGTAGCCAGACCTGTGTGAGCTGTGGTGGTCGCATGGCGCCCCCTGCTGCCATGGTGCTCTGTGCGGTCGCACAGCTCACACACCCCTAAGGTCAGCCCTCATAATAACATGCCCTCTCTACCAGTTATCCCTGGTACGCAGGGATCCCTACAAGGTCATTACATACCCTTACAAACTATTTATAATTACCATAGCAGCAGTTGGACACAAAACCATCCTTTAAGCCTGGAATCAACCAGGTGCACCAACCTTACCATTATTTCTACCAAAACTTAACATCATATTTAAAGTGTATATGCTGAACACATTAACCAACAAAGAAATCCTGTGTGCTAGGAACCCTGCAATACATATGAAACATTTCCAGACAAGGTCAAACACGTTGTGTGTTATTTCATTCTCTTATATGTTTGTTTTCAGCAATACATTATATTTGGCACTCACTTATTATTGGAATTTGGCCATATTAATAAATGTGTACTTTCATTTTTTTATTATATTTTAATTTGTTGCTGGCACCTTGAGAAACATTCTGCTGAAGACTGCTGAGCACAAATATTTGGTAGGGACTTTGTTGGAAATTCTAACTGCTCTCTAAAATGTGTGAACAACATTTATCCTATTTTATCCCCAGTGAAGGGCAGGCTATTTGAGCTGATGTCTGTTCTCAGTACTCTTGTTTTTTGCTCTCCCTAAGTTTAAAGGGTAATCCAGATGTGGACCCCTTGCTCACTTCACTGATGATTAGAGATGAGCGAACCCGATTTTTGTACCCTGCCCTGAGCCCAGTGCCACAGAGAAATAAGCAATCAGTCTGTTTGTTAGGTGGGCACTTGCAACTGCATGTGTGCCAGGCACATTACTTTAATCCTGTTCTTGTAGCTCAGTGGGCAACATAGAAACATAGAATGTGACGGCAGATAAGAACCATTCGACCCATCTAGTCTGCCCAATTTTCTAAATACTTTCATTAGTCCCTGGCCTTATCTTATAGTTAGGATAGCCTTATGCCTATCCCACGCATGCTTAAACTCATTTTACTGTGTTAACCTCTACTACTTCAGCTGGAAGGCTATTCCATGCATCCACTACCCTCTCAGTAAAATAATACTTCCTGATATTATTTTTAAACCTTTGTCCCTCTAATTTAAGACCATGTCCTCTTGTTGTGGTAGTTTTTCTTCTTTTAAATATAGTCTCCTCCTTTACTGTGTTGATTCCCTTTATATATTTAAATGTTTCTATCATATCCCCCCTGTCTCGTCTTTCCTCCAAGCTATACATGTTAAGATCCTTTAACCTTTCCTGGTAAGTTTTATCCCGCAATCCATGAACCAGTTTAGTAGCCCTTCTCTGAACCCTCTCTAAGGTATCAATATCCTTCTGAAGATACGGTCTCCAGTACTGTGTACAATACTCCAAGTGAGGTCTCACCAGTGTTCTGTACAATGGCATGAGCACTTCCCTCTTTCTACTGCTAATACCTCTCCCTATACAACCAAGCATTCTGCTAGCATTACCTGCTGCTCTATTAAATTGTCTGCCTACCTTTAAGTCATCAGCAATAATCACCCCTAAATCCCTTTCCTCAGATGTTGAGGTTAGGACTCTATCAAACATTCTGTACTCTGCCCTTGGGTTTTTACGTCCAAGATGCATTATCTTGCACTTATCCACATTAAATGTCAGTTGCCACAATTCTGACCATTTTTCTAGTTTACCTAAATCATTTGTCATTTGGCTTATCCCTCCTGGAACATCAACCCTGTTACATATCTTAGTATCATCAGCAAAAAGACATACCTTACCATCAAGACCTTCTGCAATAGCACTAATAAAAATATTAAAGAGAATGGGTCCAAGTACAGATCCCTGAGGTACCCCACTGGTGACAAGTCCAAGCTTCGAATATATTCCATTAACTACAACCCTCTGTTGCCTGTCACTCAGCCACTGCCTTACCCATTCAACAATATTGAAATCCAAACTTAAAGATTGCAGTTTATTGATAAGCCTTCTATGTGCAACATTGTCAAAAGCCTTACTGAAATCTAGGTAAGCAATGTCTACTGCACCACCCTGATCTATAATTTTAGTTACCCAATCAAAAAAAATCAATAAGATTAGTTTTGCATGATTTCCCTAAAGTAAACCCATGTTGTCTCTGATCTTGAAAGCCATGTGTTTTTAGATGTTCAACAATCCTATCCTTTAACATGGTTTCCATCACTTTCCCCACTACTGAAGTAAGGCTTACTGGCCTATAGTTGCCCGACTCCTCCCTATTACCTTTCTTGTAAATGGGCACAACATTCGCTAACTTCCAATCTTCTGGGACTACTCCTGTTAACAATGATTGGTTAAATAAATCTGTTAATGGTTTTGCTAGTACACCACTAAGCTCTTTTAATAGCTTTGGGTGTATTCCATCAGGTCCCATTGACTTATTTGTCTTTACTTTTGACAGTTGAAATAGAACCTCTTCCTCTGTAAACTCACGTGTAATAAATGACTCATTTATCCTTTTTCTTAACTGAGGTCCATTTCCTTCATTTTCATCTGTAAATACAGAACAAAAATATTAATTGAGGCAGTCAGCTAGACCTGTATCCTCTTCTACATACCTTCCTTTTGTTTTTAATCTAACTAATCCTTGTTTTACTTTTCTTTTCTTATTTATGTATCTAAACAATGTTTTGTCCCCCTTTTTTACTGACTGTGCTATTTTCTCTTCTGTGTGTGATTTGGAAGCTCTTATAACTTGCTTAGCCTCTTTCTGCCTAATCTTATAGATCATTTTGTCTTCCTGACTGTTTTTTTTTATAATTACTAAATGCTAACTTTTTGTTTTTTAACTATTATCATCTAGGCATTTTTAAATACTGCTGTGACATTGCAGTTTGACAAATTCACATTTTTTTGGTGCTAAAAAGTAAATTTGTGGCGTGCACTTCATATCTGAGAGTCAAATAGAACTGTCAAATACTGTGGTTACATCGCTGTTTGACCAATTAAAATGTTTTTGGTGCTAAAAAGTAAATTTGAGGGGTGCACTTCATATCTGAGAGTCAAATAGAACCGTCTAATATTGTGGTGCTGCTGGTGTTGGTGGAGATCCTGTTGCAGGGAGAGGACGTGGTCGATCTGTGGCAGCTACATGCACAAGTGAAACACCTTCCTCAGGTGCGAGTGGGCGACAGAACCTTCAGCTTTATTTGGTAGGCCCGAATGCCTCTCTATGAATGGTTAGGCCAGAACAAGTACAGGCGATAGTAGATTGGATGGCTGACAGTGCCTCCAGTTCCTTCACATTGTCTTCCACCCGGTCCCCTGCTGAAAGCTCAGAGTTGGCACCTGCAGCCCATGGCCATCTGTCTTTCACCTCAGCCCCTTGCACATCTGCCAAGCAGTCTGAGCCACAAGTCATGCAGCAGTCTCTTATGCTTTTTGATGACTCAGCTGGCGGAGTTTCCGTGGGCCCTCCACCTAGCTCTGCCCCAGACGTGGAAGAGATTGAGTGCACTGATGCACAACCACTTATGTGTCAGGATGTGGACATCCGAGGACCACCGCAGCATGATGACGAAATACAGGTGCCAACTGCTGTGGCTTTCTGCAGTGTGCAGACCGGCAAGGAGATCAGGGTTGAGGAGTGGGTGGAAGATGATGTGGAGGATGATGAGGTCCTAGACCCCACATGTCATGCGAGTGACGTGTCCAGTTTGGAGGAAGAGGCGGTGGTCACACAGAGGGACCAGGGGGCAAAAACGGAGCAGCCGTCCCCTAGACAGTACACCTGCTACTGCCCACCGCACCCAGGGACCGAGCACACCAAAGCCAGCTCCAAGGTGTGGGGATATTTATGGGATAATAATAGTAACAGTGAGAATTGCCCACTAATTCAATTCTCAGACCCAAAGATCGTTATCGTAAGTGAGAAGTATTTCATATAAATAATATCACAATGTTATTAAAAATAGATTTATTTATAATAACAAATTAATAAATAATAATAATATGTAACATGCGTGACAATAATCAATGAATATCCAGTATAAAATGGTATGCAATACAAAGGAATGGCTATACACGTTTCAATGGCTAAACAGCATTTTCTGTCAAGTCTTACACGATTTATGAGGTATCCTTACAGACTGAAAGGAAAACTTTTCACAGCGAAGGGCCATAAAACCCTGGCTAACAGTTAGAATAACTCCTTCAATGCTGGCTAGATCTCCTAGGTAATTAAGATCTATTTTATGTAATTTTAAATAAAATAACATTTAAACCAGTTCATTAGTCATTTCCTGGAACCATCCAATAAGAGAATCTACCATGATTTTTACAAAAGCAGAATTTAATTTGTCTAAAAGATATCTATCTTATATTAGAGCAAATCAATACACCTGGATAAAAACAGCGGTATGATAACACGTGATAATATCACATCAATATATAATTATTCTTAATTCCACCTGCAGAATGGAATGTTTATAACTATATATTCTTTAGTTAACTAAGATTTCTTAATATGGAAATCTGACCGTGCTTTATCCTAGTCATATATCATGCAATTAGTAAATTTTAATTAATTTAATTAAATGAAACCAGTATAATTACCAGTTGAGTAGATATTTCATCCGATTGGTAGACAGTCTCAGGAACTTATTTGGATGTCTCTCTGCATTGCTTCCGACCGCTCACTTCTTTGCTTTCTTTGCATACCCTTGCATTTCTCGTCTCTGTCCCCTTTCTTAACCCTTTGTCCTAACTTTTAAAGGGCCAGACTCTTTGTGGGTCATCAGTTGATAACCCAATAGAAGTACTAGAGGTGTGCTTATCTTTCAGATCGCAATTTAGGTATTTGGTCTATAGAGGGCAGTCTTGTCCCACTAAACATACCTATCCAAGAAAGAGTTAACTTTTCTTGGTGGCTATTTTGATGTCATTTTGCTATTCTAAAATGACTACCATAACTTACATTTGCTGTCAGATCAAACAGTTTCTTTAGGTTTTGTCCAGACTTAGTGTCCGCAATTCCTGCTATAATTTCTGATATGGCAGATCATGAACTAAGTTTAACCTTTTCCGTACAATGGTACCTTACATATATAGACAGTAAAATTTTATTATTTAATCTTCTCTGTCACAATTGTCTGGGTTTAGAATTGATTATATTCCATTAGCATTTTAGACAGTCTATCCAACCCCCGTTCTCCTTATCACTTGGTTTGTATATACTATGCATTCCTTTAGCTCTGGCAAAGTGGTTAGTTTTACAGATAGAAATCTTGTGTCTTTTTGTTAACTTGGAAATAACAAAATGGAGTCTACACTGTTCAAAAGTGACTCAGCATCTACACTTTTAATTTCTATCATAGCACAAGATGTCTGCCGATATAAATACCCTGACAAAGGAGTTCCCTGGCGTGGCAGTTCTTCAGACAATGTGCTGACGACAAGACACGAGTGGTTTGCACGCTGTGCAATCCGAGCCTGAAGCGTTCTAAACCTGAGCACAACATAGTTACATAGTTACATAGCTGAAAAGAGACTTGCGTCCATCAAGTTCATCCTTCCTCACATATGTTTTTGCTGTTGATCCAAAAGAAGGCAAAAAAACCTAGTCTGAAGTGCTTCCAATTTTGCCACAAACTAGGAAAAATTTCCTTCTTGACCCAAAAATAGCAGTCAGATGTCTCCTTGGATCAAGCAGCTATTACCCCACTAATTAGAAATGATATCCCTGTATGTTATGTTTTTGTAAGTATTTATCCAATTGCAG